>OX940983.1:10884914-11319914 GCA_954871275.1 Leptopterna dolabrata | reverse complement strand
GTGCCATCCTTATCTTAATTAGGTTTTGGGTTAAATAGTGTTCTTTCGCACACAGCTCCATTTTGGGCCGTTTTGCCCACCCCACTGACACTCAGGGGCTTATGGTTGAAAAATGGGTTTTTGAGGACAAGGTGAAATAACCCCTCCCAAACAACCCTGCTGTACCCGCTAACAAAACTTCCTTAGCCGCAAAAAGGATTGATAACAATTTTGCCCGCCGAAGTAGCGCGCTCGGTTCTTCGCACCACGCTCTTGGATGTGCATATTTATAGAAACCTGCACCTTCCCTCTCTGGTGGATGTGAGTATAGAAACCTTCCTTCCCCTTCAAACCTTACAATTTCTCTCGACACTGTTTAGTGGGCCTTGCTAAGGCCCTTCCAAACATAATAGTGGTGGTTAAACACAAAATTGAGGTGCGGTTGTTACTATAGTTAACTAGGACTGAATACTTAGCTCGACTTTTGGCTCTGTTGACTTTGATGCTGGTGTGCACCGCTATAATTTATTATTATAGACATACCTAGATGGTAGATATCATATTACGTAACTGTAGAGTTGTTGTCTTTATTTATCAACGCTCGATAAGAGTATTTGACTCTCGAGACTCCCCCTGATGAGACATTTCAAAGCTTGTCCACCACTGCTCTGTAGTAGTAGGTAGGTCGGTGGTCGATACTTACCCACAGAAACAGTGAGCAGACTTCATATGTAGCAGATTACCGAGACGGCCTTTCAAGTCAATAACAATCGGAATGATGTTCTTTATAACTGGCTACTCAACGAAAACTATTAATCTGTAAGTACAACCTTTTTACAATAGCTTATTCCAGTTTGCAATTTATTGCCGCTTGACATCTTCTCAAACCTTAATAGGTACCTATGCGAAAATTCTAAGTCACTTTCCTTCATTTTTTGAATATTTTATCAAGTATAGATAGGCTTAAGTACCTATACATTTTTATTCTGCTTTACTGAAAACTGCCCGAACTTTCCACACCTAATATAATAATGTAACAATGTAGCATACCTACCTATTATGTAATTAATAATAAAACAATAAATTAAGTAATAATACAACTCAACGTTATGTTACGCTGTGGATAGTGATATAACCACATTATGATGAATCGTAATTTCTACAGGATGATATTATGTTGGATTGTGATATCAGCATCAGTAGGGGGTTCCACGCCAGCTAGTATCCTAGTTGTGGTGCCAATGCCCTGGAAAAGTCACCACTTTGTCTTCCAAACCATCATAAAAGCTTTGGCTGTCAGAGGGCATCAAGTCGACTACCTGACGCCATTTCGCATTGAGGACGCACCAGTTAACGTTCGACACCTGATGATAAGAGATACGTTTGCAGAGACGATTGGTAAATTTCACCGGCACTGAAGTGTTCTTCTTGCTAAACTAGTTTATTAGATAATTAAATTAGATAAACGTGTTATCCTACTTAGGTACTAAAGAAAGACATAATAAAGGAGGAATTGAAGATGACTGAGCATGCGGATGATTATTTACGTGCGATATGGTATTTAGGTTATTTATACGATATGGTATTTAGGTACCTACCCGTGTAACTAAGTAGTTACCTACGTCAATTGCGCTTAGGGTTGGTTAGGTACACAAGGTGGATTGTAGGTCATGTAGATACACCAACGTAGATAATGTTGAGGACGATCAAATATCTACAGGAGGTATCTTAATTGAAAACTGCTTATACCTAACGAATTCATTGAAAATTATGGGTAGGGGAGGGTCTTGCTCGTGTAGATTGTTATTGGCAAAACTGTTGGCCTCTCTTGTCTAGAGTGGATTATTTACCTCCATTCATTAGAAATAACTGTTATTTTAGAGCTAGTTCGATACCGTAAATCCTCGTTCTTCCTCCAAGGTAGCGTTGAGCTGGAGGACATGGAACCATTCTGGTCGCCTCAAGAGCATCTACTATGGCGATCCATGAACGTCAAGTATCTAGAAGAAGTTTACAGGAACGAACCGGAAATCGGTAAACTCCTGAATACCAACGCCCAGTATGATTTGGTGATGTCGGAGTGCAACATCAACCAGGAACTCACCGCTGTGTGGGCCCACCGATTCAACGCCACTCCAGTCAGCGTTTTGGCGGTTCCAGACATGTTTTTCGCCAATGAGATGACGGGCCTACCTGGGAATCCATCTTACATGGTGGACTCCACGAGCCATCTACTGGACAGGATGGCGTTCCAGGAGAGGCTTTGGAACTCCATCCAGTACTTGGTGTCTTTACCGCTTCATTATTACAAGCTGAGAGAGTTCCAAAGGGTGGCTGACGAGGTGTTGCGCTACCCTGGGTGGGAAAATTGTAAATTGTAAATTGTAAGTCGGATCACTCAGGAATGGGGGTCGGTTGCCCCAAAGCACGGAAGCCTATTGGCTTATTGTACTTTTCCTGAGTGTCCTAGCTTAATCAAATAACCCCAGTCCCCTGGTGAGGGTTGTAAGGTTTTTGATTATATTTTCGCTGGGAAATTCCCTCATTGGGGTTGAGGCCCCAAAGAGGTTGTGCCTGCGCTGAGCGAGTGCTGGGCACTCAAATATTATGTGGGATGCTTTTTCGTCTGTCTCCTCACATAGTCTGCATTGGGTTGTTTGTTGTGTGACCCCTATGCGGTTTAGGTGGAAGCGCAGGGGGAGGAAGCCGGTTAATAGGCCGACTATTTGCCTCAGCTCTCTGCGGTTCAGTCTAAGGAGCTCCTCAGTAGCGTTGGAGTTGGGTCTGGCCATCATCCGTTTACTGTGAGCGTGTCCATCTATGCGTGACCATCTTTTGGTGGTCTGTGAGCGAACCCACCGGTTGATGGCCCCTCTGATGGTGGTTTTTGGTAGGCCGACCGCTGGTTCTGGGCCAGTGAAGGGTGTTTGAGAGCCCTTTCTGGCGAGTGAATCGGCGTTTTCGTTGCCTATAATTCCTCTATGGCCTGGCACCCACTCCAGAGTAACTCTGTTGTGTTTCGCCAGGGCGTTGAGGGTTTGCATACAGTCCCAGACCACTCTAGATGAGACGATGGGGGCTGTAAGTGCTTTTATTGATGCTTGGCTATCCGAGAGTATGCGGGTGTGGGATCCACGGTGTCCCCTCCTCAGGCTCTCAGAAGCCGCAGCATCAATTGCCACTATTTCTGCCTGGAATACAGAGGTGAAATTCCCCAGTGGGGTTGAAAAGTCCCACCTGGGTCCTGCCCCGTATACTCCGGCACCAGTGCCGTCATCCATTTTTGATCCATCTGTGTACCAGATTATATCATTGGAGCAGCATTTTTTCCAACCATGCCCCGCCCACATCAGCACGGATGCGTATGGGTGTGGTTGATGGAGGGTTTTTGGCATAACATCCGCCACCATGTCAAGTAGTGGTTCTTGTAAAGCCTTTAGTATATTGGTATGGCCTGGGTGGGGTGTGTCCCGCCAGGTACCATTCCATTTCAGCCTCAGGGAGGCCATTGCGGCCTCCCCTTTAATGTAGATATCTATTGGGGGTAAGCCCAGTAGAATCTCCATGGCTGCAGTGGGTGTACCATGCATTGCACCTGTGATGGTTAGACAGGCCAGTCGTTGTACACTGGTAAGGGTTTGGCAGGCCCCTACCTGACTGACCTTCGGCCACCACACAGCGCAGCAGTACGTAAGAATGGGTCGTACTATCGCGGTATAAATCCAGTGGACCATCCGCGGCTGTAGGCCCCATGTTTTTCCGCAACTGCGTTTTGCGCACATAAGGGCTCCCTTGCCCCTATTTGCTATGTACTCGAGGTGTTTGTTCCAGGTGAGCGTTGCATCCAGGTAGACGCCCAGATACTTCACCCCACGCTGGAATGACACCTTTGAGTTGTAAAACCGGGGTTCTGAGAGACCTCTCAGATTCCTCCTTCTTGTGAATTGAACCAGCGTGGTTTTATTTGGGTTTACATTTAGGCCCTCTGTGCCACACCAGTCTTCCACTGCTTTCAGAGCTGACTGTGTCAGATCTGAGACTGTGCTGACAAAGGGACCCCTAACTAGGATTACCACATCATCAGCATAGCCCTGTACGTAGAGGCCTTGACCACTGAGTTTCTCCAGCAGAGAGTCCACAACAAGGTCCCACAGAAGGGGGGACAAAACCCCGCCCTGCGGGCAACCCCTTGCCACAGACATCCCCACGGACTCCCCAAGGAGCTCAGCCTCTACTGTCCTGCTAGTCAGCATGGTACTTATCCACCTACACAGGGTGGTGTTTGTTCCATGCCGGCGCGCTGAGTTTATAATTGAGTCTACAGAGGTATTGTCAAAAGCGCCCTCTATATCCAGAAATATACCTATGGCAAATTCTTTAGTTGCTAGCACCGATTCCACCTGTGACACCAGGTGGTGCAGTGCTGCCTCACAGGATTTGCCCGGTTGATAGGCAAACTGATTGGTGTGTAGAGGCCTCTCTGTGAGAGAGGTTTCCCTCAGATACCTATCAACCAGTTTCTCTAATGTCTTCAAAATGAAGGACGTTAGACAGATGGGTCTGAACGCCTTTGCCTGGTTGTACCAAGGTTTCCCTGGCTTAGGCAGAAAGATGACCCTTGCTTTGCTCCATCTTTGGGGTATTGTGCCTGTAGCCAGGCAGGCCCTAAAGAGTGCACTCAGGATCCTGGCTACCCCATGGCCCCCTTCCTGAAGCAGTTTGGGGATAATGCCATCTGGGCCCGGCGATTTGTATGGGCTGAAGGTGCTGATAGCCCACTTTGTGCGTTCAATGGAGACCACACCCTTTGCCACTTCCCAGTCTGCCCTGGTTGCTCTCATACCCTGAGCGCCGGTTGGTGGTTGAGGTGGGGGTCCCCGAACGTCAGTCACCGCCGAGCCAGGGAAGTGAGTCTCTAGTAGGAGCGCTAGAGTGTCCCCGGCTGTTGTGGTGTAGCTTCCATCTGGTTTAACTAGTGTGCCAATTGGATTGATAGGAGCCTTAGAAAGGACTCTTTGGAGTCTTGCACATTCCGAGGTTTTTTCCACCTCTTCACAGAACTTCCTCCATGTGTCCCTTTGTGATTTCCTTATAAGACTCCTGAGTTGGGCCAGCTTGGTCTTATAAGCGTCCCAGTTGCCCGTCTTTTGCGCCCTATTATATAGTTTGCGTGTTTCACGCCTAGTGACTTCTATTTCCCTATTCCACCAGGGGACCCCGGTGGTTGAGAGTTTAGTTGTCATAGGAGTGTGATTATTGAATGAGGTGAGTAGTGCCTCTTCTAATTCTCCCGCTACCGCCTCAATATCAACTATATTGTGTAATTTGGTCCGAGTTCCTCTCAACCAGCCCTCCACTTCCTCCCTATAGGCTTCCCAGTTCGTCTTCCGAGGATCGCGGTAGGATTGCTGCGTTTTACCCACACCTTGGATTTCCACAACAATATACCTATGATCCGAGTAGGAGGGAGTATCGGATACGAACCATTTCTTTATTCTTTGATCTAGTGGAGGGGTAATAATGGTAATGTCAAGGACCTCTTTCCTATTTATGGTGACAAATGTTGGTTTGTTTCCCCGGTTTGCTACATATAGATTACTAGCTACCAGGTAGTCAAACAAGCATCTACCTCTGGTGTTGGTGTCGGTGCTTCCCCAGGCAACATGGTGGGCGTTGGCATCCGCGCCGACTAGGAGCTGCACATTGTCCGTGCGGCATTTTTCGACAAGGTCCGGCACCTCCACGGGTGGTGGCCCCTCCGATGAGTTTCCCGGAAAGTAGGCTGAGGCAGTTATTATGTGCTCCCTTTGGCCATTTTCAGAGAGGGTTATCTTCACTGCTACTAAATCCCTGAAACAGAACTCAGACATAGTTAGTGAATTGATGTCATTTTTGACAAATACGCAGGCACGTACATCATCCACGCAATCGCGTTTGTAGATTAACTTACCTCCTGCGTTGTTGAGGCCCATGATTCTGCCCCGGTAGACCCAGGGTTCTTGAATCAGGGCGACGTCGTAGTTGCCAGCTGCGAGCAGCTGGCATAGGGCAGCTGTCGCCACCTTGTTATGCTGCAGGTTTATCTGAATGACCCGCAGCATCACTCGGTGGTGTGGACAGCTGCCTAAAGGTGACTCTCCGGGTGTGGAAGTGGGGTTTAAAGTTGTGCCCCTTCAACCATTCCAGAGAGCCCTTATCTATTTTCAGCACGAGCTCTAGCCCTCTCTCATCCGCTCGGCTGAACAAAAGGCGCCATTCCTTCGTTGAGAGTCCAGGATTCTGGATCTCAAACAAAGGAAGTAGCTTCCTTGCGTCGGATCGATCAAGGAAGTCGGTGGGGATCCAGACCCCAACCTTCACCTGATCCTCCAGCAGCATTTTTGCGTGCCCCGTCCGGAGGGTGGCACCATCCCAAGGCCGCAGCACCCCAACCCTTTCCTCCAGCCAACCCTTCGACTGGCTGTTGGAGCAGGTCAGGTGGACCACACCATTGCTGGTATAGCCGTTTGTGAACTGCGGACCCTGGCCGGGCGCCTCCAGGAACGTTGCCTGCACTATTGCTCCCAGGACCAAGTTGGCTTCCACGTCCGATAGTCGTTCCACGGGGTGGTTGCCGTGTACTACGACCATCTTGGTGGTGGAGAGTGCACCGCTGTACCCGCCAGAGCTGTCACCCTGAGGTGATGCTCCGGATTGGGCCACGGTCTCTCCCCGTGCCTTCTTGATCCTAGGCATTGAGGCCGAGGGGGGGGTGGTGTGGGGGGTGCGTGGCCGTTTACCCGGCGTACTCGCCCCCACTCCACTCCCACCCGGTCCCACTGCCAGAGGTGGGCGGAAACCCGCTCCAGAGACGCCACCGGGTACAAGGGGTTCAACGCTGATTAGCGTTTCTGCCCCTTGTGAGGTGGTTGCTCCTTCACGGGTCCCCGTCGCTCCGGCATCAGGAACAGGCTTCCCCGACCTCTTTCTCCTACGAGGCTTAATGGGCTCCCCTCTATCGAGAGCCCTTTGTCTGGCCGCCTTCCTCAGCTGAGCGCCAGAGGGTCGGCGGCCCAAACTTTGTGTGCTGGTGGATTGCTCTTGAGAAGCGCCACCTGCGCCTGTGCAATCCATGGATGTCGGGGTTTGTTCAGCCCCAACTTCCGAGATTGCCATTCCTGTCAGTGAGGTGGAGAGTTCAGAGCAGCTCTCTTCCTCACTGACAGTGGTTGGTAAATGTAAATTTTTATTTTCGTTCTTCTTCGTTTTGATCCCACGAGAAGCTAGGGAAAGGGTCGTCCACCCATACAGAGCCCCGCATGTATAGGCAAGCCTAAGTACACCCAGGGGGTCGGCCGGTACCCTGGGGGCAGCCGTTAGATGTGCACATTGCCCTCTGCACCATGCAGACCATCAGCACGGCGTGTACACCTTGGTCTTGAGGGTTGTCTACTCTTAGTTG
Organism: Leptopterna dolabrata; assembly: GCA_954871275.1. NCBI lineage: Eukaryota > Metazoa > Arthropoda > Insecta > Hemiptera > Miridae > Leptopterna > Leptopterna dolabrata. The sequence goes on along the minus strand of OX940983.1, from coordinate 11,312,494 downwards.
CCGTGTGCAATGGCCCACACCATCCAGTGATCAACACACTCCAAGGAGGTGCGATCGTGCAATAGATGGTGTGCGCCGCGGACTAAGCCCCCCCACCAACGGCAAGGTGGTAGACGCGAGGGGGACCCTGGGTGGGAGAGCAGGCCACCGGTTTCCAGGTTGGTTCAAGTTCGTTCAGTTACACATCGTTCAACTAAATTACAATTCATTGAAATGGTGTTTTAAACCCTCAGTCAGAACAGAATGCAAAAAGTAAATAGCCAACCTCAAGATGTAACAGCCGAAGTATCATCCGAAATACAGAACCGACTGTATCAGGGTGACAAAGCCTTAGCCATAGTTTTGACCGTGTCAAAATGCTTCCCACTTTTGTTTAACCTGGAAGAGCATGGGTGAGAGGGGATGAGCTTGAAAGGTTCCATTCATATCCAAGTCAAAGGAACCAACAGGTTAATATCAACGACCATCTAAACGATCCCAAGAATTCCGAGTTCTCTATTCCCCAAGGAACAGCCTTGAATCCCTACTTGTTCTTAATATTTGCAAACTATTTGTGTAATCTTCCTCTACTCACTACCCGACTCATACCGTTTGCGGATGATACGGTAGGCACTTATTTTGTTCGTGAAGCACCCATGAATATCTACAATTTATTAGTCAAAGGGTATTGGATAAAAGTCATAAATTGGTACCTACTCAAGCAATTCCTTATCAACCAATGTTGAAAAAACTAAATTTATTCTGTTCAATTTAAGATCAGCAGGAATCGACAAGACATGTAATATGGCCAAAAATCTTGGAAATATTGGTGTCTCAAATTGTCGAATAACTACATTGAACAACAACATCTTAACAATACACAATTTAAATCATGGATTAACGAGAAAATAAAAAATAAAAACCCGCAAAGTAATTCGAAGCCTTAGTGTAGGTAACGATGCATACAGTTTACTACAGTACCTAGGTACATTTCAGCAAATAATGATAATTGATCCATATTTTAAGGTTTAGAAAATTTCTAATTTCTTTAAAGCTAAATGTCCCCGATTTTATTAAGAAATTTTTTCAAGAGATGGCAGCACTGTCGGGGATAAATTTGGAATAGGTTTTGTGCCCGGACGGCTGAACCGATTTTCGTTCTGGATTTTTTTTTTGGAAACCATAAGTAAGTAGAATTGATATGACACTCTTTTTTTCCATTTCCGTTTTTCACATTTTCTGCTATGATACTCTACCTATAGAAAAAGAGTTATTCACGAATTTGAAGGTCCAGGCGCGCTAGGAACATTTATTTGGAGTACAAATCAGTTTGCAAATTGAAAATCGGATGAATAGCAAGCAAATAGTTCGTTATCTTTTCGCGGTAGATAATTCAGTGAAAGACCCCACGTCATAACCTTAAGTAGTGGGGGGGGAGGGGGGATTTTTGTTGAACTTAAATACTGTATTCTGATTCACAAGATCGGTAAAGACTAGTGAGTCATTGCAAATTTTTGATGTCAATCATGCAACATTGTCGCCTTATATGAAAATAGCTGAAAATGTTCCAGGTTGGCTTCCGATCAGGCTTTGGTACTGGTCAACTCGCACGTGTCTGTCGGATGCGTTTACCCGAAGTCACCTCACGTGAAGGAGATAGGTGGAATGACACTGACCGGTTCCACTGATCTTCCGCAGGTAGATCTCTTCCTGCTACAAAATAAATTTCTTTGTGGAAGATAAGCCTTACAATATTTTTTGTACGAATTTGACTCTACGAATCTCTCTGGCGTGCCTCAGTAGGTATATCACCGTAAATTGGCTATTTTTGTAATGTTTTCATTTTTTTTACAAGATGGCTCCATACACTATTATATTCCATTTCAGTAGGACAATATTACAACAAAATAGTAGTGCGTACAATATTAGAATATTAGTGAGTCAAACGCGCGAGCAACCGTTGAATCTTAACTCCACAGTGCCTATGTAGGTACATAACCTGATTATCTCCGAAATGAAAAGAAGTCAAGGTCTCGTTTCCCATCAATTTCCAATATGAAATTTATTTATTTATTTATTTATGAATTTATTTATTTCCATAAATTTCAACGCTTGGAGTTTTGGTAGATTGCACATCAAGCTTCAGTTACCTGACAACTACGAAATGCGTCTGATATCGACCTATTTTTTGAAGACAGGTTATGACATAGGTAAATCAGTAAAACTCAGTAAACCAATTCCTTGTGCCAAACTTCGAACAATTCATCTCATAGAATCGTTCAATCTGCTTGATACAGGATCTCCAATCCTTCATGGACGGCGCCACAGAAGGTTTGGTGTACTTCAGTTTGGGATCTTCAGTGGATATGAATATCATGACCAGGGGGAAAAAGATAGATTGTTTCCTCAAAGCATTCAGAGCACTGAAGCAGAAAGTAGTTTTCAAATGGATGGGAGATAACATGCCGAACATAACCGACTCTGGAATCCTGATACGAACGTGGTTTCCTCAACTTGGTATTCTAGGTTTGTATCGATCGAAATAATTAATACTACCAGATAGGCTCATGGGATGATGTTGATAGGTATTTATTTTACCTCTTAGTGAAGTACCTACTTGCCTACCCTACGGTGTTTATGTTACTGCATCAGTTCGATAGGTACCCATCAACGAATGGTAAAGTCGCACAATCCGGTGTATTTTGCGCTTTTGACCTCAAAATTGGATATTACCTACCACTCTTAAACAAAGAACAACCAACTCGACTTCATACAGCCATCCGTGATTATAATCAGGTGATCCGTAGCGATGATATCTGGGCCGGATTTATACCGTTTCAGTCACAATCATGTTGACGAACCTTTTCGATGCAAACGAACGGCTGGTCGTACAATGCTCTGGGTGGCCTCAAAAAATTATTTAGTTCAACATCAATTTAAATTCTGTCGATGACAAACAGTAACTAAAACGGCAAAAAGAAACGCAAAAGTAATGAACTTCTGAAGGAAAATTGTTGATGTGGACTGAAAAACCCTAGTAAAATTAAACACACGGTCAAGCAAAACACAAACGGTGGGTACAGCTTCCGTACAAGTACGCAACCACGAGGGACATTTTATGTCTTAGCGCCCCCTCCCGCACCCACACCAAGTACTTCGTACTTAATTGTTTTGGTCAAGATTTCCAACGAATGGTAAACTCTGTCCTTGGGCGGTCACAAATGACAAAGAATCACGTTTCAATTTAAAAACAAGTACTTCGTACTTAATTGTCGCAGAACTATCACCTAGTCCGAACAGCCTTCAGTCCCAATTAGTTCGGATTAGCCGGACTCCACTGTATTATGTACGTAAACATTCATTTAAACAATCACGCTCATACCGCAGCTTGTTGGCCACGCAGTCCGCAGTGGTTAACGTAGTATGGTTAGGTAAATCGAGAGCTATCCAACGAGTGGTGAACGATTTTTGTACGATGATAACTGGCGAAGATAAAGTTCCGTAGCAACGAATCGGTTGTAAGCGAAAATCATCAGAAATATTTTCGTGACGTTGTTTCCGTTGCATGTCTCCGTTGCATGTCCCGCGTTTCATTTTCGAGTTTATGTAGCAAAGTAAAGACATAAAATGTCAAAATCCCTGCACGCCAATATTATCATCACCAGTTCCTTCTATCGTTAACATCGATGGTATTCTCGGGCTAAGAAGAGGCACATGACGTCATTAAAAACAAGGTGCCGCAGCCCTCTCCACCCTCAAGTAGTTCAGGGAGGGGGGGGGGGCTTGCAGAACCCTCAAACTCATAGCAGATACATCATGCAGCAACTTTTGGTTTATCATATTTATTGAATAATGAACCTTTGGAATGAGCATGAAGCCCCTCCCCCCCCCCCCCTCACCTGGTCAAAATTTTATAGTTTCCGTTTCAAGGTACTTAAGAGTCCGAAAATGTAAGTGGCAACAAAAAATCTGTCCTTCCACTGTACTTCGTTTTTTTCCTTAGTTATCATGAACGAAAATTACTGAAATTTGGTTTGAATGTCCCATTTGGGGTCTCGTTGGTGCGCGAAGCTCGGCGTGACTGTCAGTGAAAATAGGGGTTGAAATTTCCCGTGAAAACTTTCAGTAGAAGGGTATTTGAAACGTTTTTAAACTGATCTCGAACTAAAGAATTTCTTGAGACCACCCGGAGCATTGTACGTCCAGCCGTTCGTTGGCACCGTTAACGTGATCGTGAATGAAACGGTTTATATCCGGCCCATATATCATTGCTAGGGAACACCTGATTATAATCACGATTCCGTGATATTATTTCATCTGAAGAATGATGGTTATTTTGGATTTTGTTGATAGGTATTTCTACTTGAACAAACGTTATGCTTTATGAATAAAAACAACAAATAATTAATGGTATTCCTCCGTATATTATTTATGAAACTCCCCGGCCGGCTCCAGTATTCGATTTAGGGCTTCCCTGGGGGGAGCACGAAGGTAGGTATTGACCACAGAAAACAGTGATCTCCGCATCGGTCCAGGTAACTAATAAACCTTTGTGTAATAATTTGCAGCGTTTTTAAAAAACTCCCAAACTGAAATATTTCATAAGAGTAAACACAAAAACCGTCAGGTGCATCACACAACTTTCCTAACTCACATTCAAGCAGCTACAATTATGGGCCACTTCCTTGCACATTAAATTAATTCATTATAATTAATGTCTCTTATAATATTGCAATGCGTGATTATTCATGGTGGTTGCAATACTTAGATATTAACCCATCCAGAAGGGGTAAGGAACGTAAAAAAATCAGTCTTCATTTTTCGACTTTCCTTCAAAACGGCTCAACCGTTCTAATTAATTTCATAAGAACGGCCGCAACTTTAGTGATTCATGGAAATTTCATGAAAAACTGAGGATGAAGGTCAAAAATGTCCTAAATACGACGATTTTCATCCTACTGGTTTATTATTTTTGACAGTTGTTCACCTAATAATGGACCGTGAGTGCTGATTTTGGTTTATTATTTTCAATAATGAACCATTGGAATTGAGCATGAAAAAAAAATTCTAACCGTCCCTCAAAATTTTATCGTTTACGTTTCAAGGTATGTAGAATCCGAAAATGCAATACAAATATTTCTGTCTGTCCGCCGTACGCCTTACTGGCCACTTTTCTTAGTTACCATGAAACAAAATTTATGAAATTCGGGTTATAGGTTCCGTTCGGGGTCTAGTTGGTCCTCGAAGGTCGGCGTTACTGTCAGTCATCTCTAAGGGGTTCAAAATAGGGGTTGAAATTTTCAGAACGCCGTAGCTCGAAAACTTTCGATAGAAGGGTATGGTTTTTTTTACATTGTTAAATTTGACTTGAGCTAAACAATTTTTTGAGACCACCCGGAGCATTGTACGTCCAGCCGTTCGTGTGCACCAAAAACCTTCGTCAACACGATCGTGAATCAAACGGTATAAATCCGGCCCGGATATCATCACTAGGGAGCACCTGGTTATAATCAAGGATGGCTGTATGAAGTCGAGTTGGTTGTTTTGCGATGAACTGTTGTTGATAGGTAAATTATTACACAATGGTAAATTATTACACAATGGCAAATTATTACACACCGGCAAATTATTACACAACGGTAAATCATTACAAAACGGTAAATTATTAGACAACGGTTCATCTACCAAGAAGGGGCTGGATTTTGTTGATCGGTACTTTTGCAACTTGAACAAACGTTGAAGTATTGTTGATGGGTAAATTATTACACAATAGTAAATTATTACACAACGGCAAATTATTACATAACGGTAAATTATTTCACTACGGTAAATTATTACACAACGGTTCATCTACCAAGAAGGGACTGGATTTTGTTGATCGGTACTTTTGCAACTTGTACAACCGTTGAAGTATCATTGTTGGGCAAGTTATTACACAGAGGTTCATTATACTTGACCACGAAGGTAGGTATTGACCACAGAAAACAGTGATCTACGCAGAAGGGGCATCTATTTCACTCCACATCAACAATTTTCCTTCAGAACTTCATTATTTGCGTTTCTTTTTGCCGTTTTAATTACTGTTTGTCATCGACAGAATTATTTTGGCAAAATTGAACTCGTGATTTAAACAGGTACCTAATATTTCTACAGGAGCTTCCTTTGGTGGATAAATACCGGGATTCGAAGCCAGACAATTTTTATTGTTTTTTCTTGTACACAAATTTGTCTGAAACATCGGTAGGTATCGGAGTGGGTGAACACCCATAAAATGGATGTTTCACAATTTATTTTTATATATTTTTTTTTTCAGGATAGGTAATTGCAACTCCCTGCTATTTCACTTCCGGTTGGCTAAGGCTCTTTGAGGCGTTTAGCTAACTCCACCCCCCCCCCCCCCCCCATTATCTCAAAAAACGTTTGGCACTGGCTCTGGTTGTTCCCCATTTACTCTACGATGCACCTTGCTTTTCATATGCTCTACTTCCCCTTCTAAAATATTATTCCTTCAGGGATTTAAAATTGATATTTTTTATCCTTGTCAGTTCTAATCCCCACTATTTCAAATCGCTGTCAAAAAAAGCCTCCTCCTCCAGATCAAACGCCCTATTTATTCCCTGTCATTCTTCCCTTGCTTTTTCCAAGTCCTTCCAAATTGCAGGGTCTAGGCTCTCCCACTCTCCCGTTATCTGCCCACCCTTGGCCGTTTCGTTCGAGCTGTCGAGGGTCACCTCGCCATCCTCTAGGACCTTTCAGTGTTCTCCCCTTTTTTTGCTTACCAATTTTATTATTCACATCATTGTTCTATTTTTTTTCATTCAAAATTTTAATTAAACTTATCTATATTGTACCGACTTTTTCAAAAGAGTCTACTATTGTCGTTCTTGTATGCATTTTTGGACCTCGAGTCCACAGCATAATAAATGGTTTCTATTATTATTATTAAGTAAAGTAAAAATGATCGTGCGCGTCCCTTTCAGATATGCCAAGGAGTACATATTTGATTAACTTCGAACTTGTTCCAATTTTCACGTTATTACCTTGACAGGATATTTATGTCAAAGTTGTTCATCAAAATTTGTCACACTAAGCAAATTTAACCGACACAGAACGACGAACGGATTTTGGTGCCGCATAGTTCTTGGATATATCCGTGGTACTTCGATAAAACATTTCGATGACTTGAACTCTTCCAGTGGGCCACCAGTGTATAATAAATTGATAGGACTGATCCACACTTGCCATGAAGAACTGGGATGATACCATTGTTAGAGATTGAATTTTTTAATTTATTATTTTAGCCCACAAAAATACTCAGGTTTTCGTGACTCACGGAGGCCTCCAAAGTTTGATGGAAACCGTCAATTACGGGGTGCCGGTCGTTGCCATCCCAATATTTGGAGATCAAGTCAAAAACGTTAAACTCGCGGTGTCGAGAGGGCTCGGTGTGGAACTTCACAAACAGAATTTGACTGACGAATCACTCTACTGGGCCATTAGTGAAGTTGCAGAAAACTTCAAGTAAGTAAGGTTCACAAAACACTGTGTTTTGAAATGACCATCATAGTCGTACAGATTGTTAATTGTTCAACTACGTCCTCAGTTAATTATAACTACATACCAAATTGGTTCGATTTAGGTACAAAAATGCAGTGATGAAACGGTCAGCGATCCTGCGGGACGTGCCCAGGAAACACGTGGATGAAGCTGTGTACTGGATCGAGTACGTCCTCCGACACGGTAGAGCACTGCAGCCGGCGTCCGTTCACATGCCATTCTACCAAATATACCTCCTGGACGTAGCGGCGTTTGTGATTGCGATAATGACTGCTTTCTGCTTACTTGTTAGGAAATTTTATTGCAGCGTTTACCTGACATTTGTCAAGTATAAGAGCAAAACTGATTAATAAGGAATCCCAGCTACAAACTATGTACCTGCATGTATAGCTACTTAATCACTTCCTGCCACAACAGTGACCATAGTTGCAGTTATCATCATGTTTATTAGGTCAGGTTCCACCAACGTGGGAGGTTGGTGGGTACCTACTTCGACTTAGCTGGTTTAAGCTGGCTTCGAAGGCGACAAAAAGCCTGTCCATTATTATAATCTATTAGAACTGGACCAAATTGCATCAGATGAATCCAGGTTTAGAAATTCCGTCCTAATTCACCAAAATGTAATCGCCATCCCCAATCGTCTTCAAGAAACTCATGGCGCGCTTATGAGTGGCTTCTAAACACAACTTTTCAGTAAGAGTAAGTAGGGACCTAATTATTAACTCGATTCCAAAGATTCATTATTGAAAATAATAAATCAAACGTTCAACCATCAGATAACTATATCTTCCCACTGCAGTCAAAGAATAAAGAAATATCACCTACCTATTCCTAGGTACCACACTATGATCAGATGCAATTTTTACGATGAAATTAGAGTAATTAGTCTACTTACAAATAACCGAATAGATACCTATCTGAACGACAGCAACTACTATCATTTAATCTTGCTACTTCACCTCACTACAGTCCAAATACATGAAAAGTTCTGTGGTATTCATTTGACAGTCGGGATAACCGAAGTGAGGGCTGTGTATGACGGGTTGAGTCCTGGAAAAAAAACCGCACCGTTTTCCAATCACATTTCAATATTTTGAGCTACGTCCCTACGTGATCCAATGTGTTCCATACATTTGCATAATATTTTATTTAGCTAGCATACTTTGCAAATTGTTACTAAATCGTCTCGTAGGTGCCGTATTATTTAAAAAAATGTAGATCGTAGGTACGAGTACATCCTATTTACGTTCAACTCTGAAATTTTTTGTATTTCTTCTCCTGTAAACATAATTATCCTTTTACATGTTAAGTAAGTACCTACAGGGCCGACCAGGGGGGGGGGGGGGAATCCCCGGGGCCCGGCCGCGGGCCCTATTTGTACTGTTATTGTGCAAACTAAAAATTTCCCTTTTATAAATGAGCTCAATTACTTCGTTAATAAATAAGGGTAGAACAGTACGTCCAGTACTCCTGTTTATAAATTATAAAATTGTTGTGGGGAGGGGCCCGATGAGAATTTATCCCCGGGGCCCTACCCAGCTCTGGGCGGCCCTGAGTACCTACTCACATCAATTCGGTTTTTTTTAAAAACCACCCTTTCCACCAAATATCAAGTCAGACTACACAAAAACACGGCTTATTATAGCATGAAGAAAAAATGCGTTAGTGGCTCATGGTCGTTTCACATGAAGGAAAGTGGGAATGTATTCGCCTCACGGCCAGTGCTGCCAACTCGGAGGGATTTATCCCCTCGTGGGGGATTTACAAGAGCTCTCAGAGCCGTGGTGGGATGACAGCTGTAGGAGGATTTTCAAGTTTCACAGCCAACACTTGACTTCTATCACTTTTCAGCTGCTGTAACTATAAAGATGAATAAAAGGCCCAGAAAATTTCATCACATCAGTGAAATGATCCCTCCAGTACAGATCGGGCGATTGTAAGCTGGGCCCAAATCTTGGGTACCCGGTGTAAACTGGGCCTAATCCTTCCTACTTGCCCTCTCCCTTGGTGTGTAAACTCGGCCCAGGATGCTCTCATAGTCGTAATCTCCGCAACTCGTTCACTGTAAACTTGGCACAAGGAACTAGTGAAAAGTAGCCGTTCATTCCACCAAGTTTTATTATAACGAATAGTTACCTATCTTACAAAATCGAGGCTTTCGCCAATCACAGTCAATGTGAAACATAAATATAGTGAATATCACAGCCAAATGTAAAATATATAGTCGATATCACAGTCAAATGTAAAATAGTGATTGGGTCAAAAATAATAATACCAACGATTTAAGTTGTGGGAGGGGGGGGGGGGCTATAATGATTGCTGATTGGAGACAGGTTTCCTTGGAAGTATTTTTCCAGTTCTCCAGCTATGAATTTTTGCCGTTGCCTGATAAAGGCGGGTGGTTGTGATTCTGCCTTTTCTCCGAAATAACATAATTGGCTCCAGAAGTGATGACGGAAGCGTTACAAGATGCGTTACAGCACCTAATCCAGCAAAACAAAGCGATGTGAACTCACTTAATATTCATTCAATATCACATATGGTTGAGAACCGTCAATATGATAAAACTCTTACCTCCAACTGTTTTCACGTCGCCAAATCCCGGCGTTTTTTTGAATTTGAACTTGTCCACTTCGATTTGAACGAAACCGCGCTGGCTTATAACAACATTCGCACATGACATTATAGCAAAAGCTTGGAGAAGGAACACTTGGACTAGGAGATAACTGTGGAGATAACGGTACCGTTCACCTGTAGAAACTGACTGACTAGCCGGGCCTGGGCCGATATTACAATGCTCGCTTCGATGACGGATTAGGGGGGTGGGTCGAGTTTACATTTAGACAAGACAGTCTGACCCTTGGTCGACCGAGCTTGGGCCGAGATTACACCCGCCCTACAGATAGCTCCGTTGCCCCAGGATACACTAATCACCGATTTCCATGAAACTCTGCAGGAATTTTGTACTATTTTTGTACCTTTTTGTACCACTCTTCCCGATTTTTGTACCACCTTCCTTCATGTAGTTTTTTTTTAAAACAAAATTGTGTATCCTGGGAACACAGAAAAATTGCAACTATCTCCGATTGTCCTGACACTTGCCGGGAATTTTGTACTAATTTTGTACCTTTTTGTACCACCATACCTACTCGATTTTTGTACCACCTCCCTTCATGTCGAAATTTGAGAACAAATTGTGTATCCTAGGAACGCGGAAAAAATAATGTGTCTTCCAATCAGCCTCATATTTTGCAGGAATATTGTACTATTTTTGTACCTTTTTTTACCACCCTCACCGATTTTTGTACCACCTCCCTTGACAGAGAAATTTGAATTTGAAAAAAATCACAGCAGTGTTTTTTTTACAATGTTGTCCGTTATAGTTTATTGCCTTTAATAAAATTATAACAATCAAATTACAATACGGTTGGAAGAAGATAATAATATATAACTCAAATCCGGAAATTTTCTATCAATATTGTGTTCAAAATTCCCTTTTTTTGACAAGGGGGATTTTCTGGTTTATCCTGGGGGTTTTTTCTCGTGGATCTGGGGGGATTTTTTGCTGAAACGGTCTGGCAGCACTGCCCACGCCACTTGTTACACGCTGCCGCAGGTGTTGTATGCTGTGCCCAACTTGCATGCTGTGCCCATCGGGATTAATCTCTCTCTCTGTTCTTACTGTTATCCAGATATACTGGATAATAAGCAGCAGTAGTAGCAGTACAAAAGTTAATTTTTCAACGTCAGCCAGCCGCTTTTTTGCCAAACTCTACTTTTTCACACAAACTGCTGTAGATACAGTTAAAAGGGTGCATCTTCCTTTTCCTGTCTGCCATCACAACTTCACTACTCGTACATACAAGTTCACTAGCAACAACAAAACCAGACTGGAAACCTGTTGGATTTTCCCTCGTTCCTCTTCCAATTTTGAACTTGACAACGCGCGAGGCTAAATGAAGAATTTTCCCCATACACTAAAGTTTTTTCCTTTCAAAAGATAACGTGCCATGCAATTCGTTCGTCGCAAAATTCGACCAAAATTTCCACTTTCTCTTTCCTCCTCCGTTTCTGCGTGACACGATTTACCAAGGGAAGAACGTTCTGTTTTTTCCCCCGCCACATTTCTCTTTCTCGTTTTCCTCCCTTCTTTTCCTCTCAAGTTTCCATACGCCGCGATTTTCAGAATGAAAGAACGTCCGTGTATGGCCAGCTATTGATGCTTTCCGATTTCAAGGTGGAAGGCGCAAAACTGTGGAGGTACTTACGTCATTATTTGAAATTAATCAGTCTTGCGGACAAATTTAAAAAACCTTCCTTTTTCATTAACAGATACCTACCTACTTCAGAGGGCCACAACAGCAGCAGAAAATGGGCTTACGGATTTTGTTCCTCCGGAGGAACTTGTTTTTTTTTTTTTTTTTTTTTTTTCCACACATTTTGCCAGATGGCATGAGCACTGAGCAACTTTTCGACGGTTATAATCTTCTTCTTCATTCCCATTTTTCTGCCGGACCACGGCGGCGTACGATGGACACAAGAATTCTGAGGAGGGGAAAACAAAATCCTCAAGTAGGTGACCTACAAGTAGGTAGTTAGGTACTGAAGTTCAAACTACACTAGGTACGTACTTAATACTTCCTAGAGAATCTCACAAAAATATTGTAAACTGTACTTTCAAGTCTCAGATTTATAGGTTGGTATCTAATTGAGGAAAAGTTCACTGGTAAATTTTACTTTCCATTTGATACGAAGAAAATGATCTGAAATCATTTTCGTGCCTGTTACTATTCGAGGTCATGCTTCACAATGGCTATTAGCCAGCCATAGACGAACATTCTTTCCCGCAGGAAAGATGAATCCGTACACTGGTGTGTGGATCACGCCAGGAAAGCGTGCCAGACATGTTTTCCGTCAGCTCGGATCAGTTCGGTAGAATTCGTTTTGTTTTCTTGCCGTTAGTGGGGACTCGGCTTTCCTTTTCCTCTCAGTTGCTACCTGTTTCCCGCAGGATAAGGGTTGTTGTCGCTTCAATTATTTCGTCGTGGTTAGTTGTCACGCGGCTTTTGTTCTGTTGTTTTTTGTATTTTTGTTTTTAAAATGGAGACACAGGAGCGTGAAGAAGTTGAAAAAAGTGGAGACGTGAGAAATGTGCCAAAACATGTGATAAAAGAGTTTATCGAAGTATATAGATCCCACCCAGCACTGTGGCAATTGAAAAACAAGGACATTTATGGGAACAAAAATTTAAGATATTCAGGGCACCAAGCTCTTGTTCAAGTTTGGAAAAAGTTCGATCCTGAAGCAGACATCAAAATGATTAAAGCAAAAATACAATCCATACGAGGTTCATTCAGAAAAGAATTGAAAAAAGTAAGTATCATATATTTATTTTTAATTTTTTGTTGTTGTATTAATGAATGGAGGCACAGTGGTGCTTAATAGTACTTTTCATGAATAAATTTGTAACTTTAATTGACATACATTTTATTTTATTTTTAAAACTTTTTTAGGTACAAAAGTCATTGAGGTCTGGAGCAGGAACCGAGGAGGTATACAAACCCCAGTTGTGGTATTTTGATATGCTGCTATTTCTGAGCGATCACGAAATTCCTACTGGAAGCGTCAACAATTTGACCTTGTCCATGTCAGCGGCTGAAAGCGTTGAAAATTTGGCCAGTGCAGACTCGCAATTAGCAGATAACAAAGATCAGCCCGAAGAAACACAGCAAACTGTGAGTGCTTAGTGTCATCATACTTAACATACCTACATCGAAGTAGACCCAATATAGGGTGGTTAGTACTACTTTCCTCTAGCTACCATCTCATCTTGCCATGGCACCGCTCCAGCTCCGCTGAAATAATCTGCATATCTGTCCCTGTTTTCCACGGCATATAAAAGGGGTCGGTTGTTTGCGGGGAGCAAACCAGTAAATGCTGTCCCAGCTGTGTTGCTGCGCCATTCGGCGGTGCTCCTAATCTCGTGAGTTGCTTTGTCTTCTAAATCCACGGCATGGTTTGATAGGTAGAACGGACTTGTACGGCACAAAAAATTATGTAATGCACAGACTGCCAAAACAATGTAGTTAATGTGTTCAACGTTAACATTGATAGCCGTGTTCAGGACTCTCTTGAATTAATAATACCAAAAACCCTTCTCTACAACCGTTCTGCCTCTTGAATGACGGTAGTTGAAAATTTTCCTTTTCCCATTGCAACAATCGTCGATAGGATACCGCTTCAATATATACTCATGAGCTGGGAATGCGTCGTCTACGAGAAAAACGAAATTTAAATGTTCAACATTGCTTCCCCTTTTCGGGAGGTTAAGTTTCTTCTCATTCATCAAGCTCCAAAATTTGCAGTACTCATATACACCACCATCCGAATTCCTACCGTTTTTACCTACGTCCACATAGATGAATTCGTAGTTAGCATTAACAATTGCCAACATAATCACACTGTAAATATTTTTGTAATTATAATAATGGGCTCCTGATTCTGCAGGACGCGTGATTCTCACGTGCTTCCCATCAATTGCACCCCCGCAGTTGGGGAAGTTCCAGCGACGTTCAAATCCTGATGCCATTGTTGTTCCGTTGTAGGAAACTGAAACAAATATTACGATCATTTTTACGATTTATTACGATCATAAAATATTATTATAACTGTTATTTGAGAGTAGAAGCGTTATTCCTGCATTACTGATGTGATAACATTCTGTTTTATATTCCTACTGGTCTACCTAACACTTCACAGGGTCCTCTGCAGCAGCCCAAGAAAAAACCCAAAAAACTTACTGAAGCAGATGAAAGAAGGCATTTCTTAGCAGCTTGCACAAACGCCTTGAACTGCGCTGATAAAGACGTTACTGAGGAGGAGGCTTTTGGAACATTGGTGACCAAGAAATTGGAAAAAGTGAAAGATGATTTTCAACGAATGTTGGCTGAACAGCTCATCACCAAAACTCTGAACTATGCCATATTGGGGAGATTGACTGAAGATATGGATGTAAAAGTTGATCCACATGTCCCTAGTGGACGTTCTTATACTCCCGCCAGCACTGGAACGTTCCCATCGTGTTACACATCCCCCCAACACACAGAATCCACTTCGGATTTCCGACTGGGTGAATCCTGCACACAGTACGAACCACAACAACAATGACTTCTTTTTTAAATGTAGTATCAAACTGCATTTAAATCAAGCTAAATTTAATGACATTTTTGTTGAGTTTACTTCACTTGACTGTTTCTTTTGTACGCTGAATTTTTTAATTACACAAATTTACATCTTTTCTCATGGACTTTTATTCCGAATGACCTCGCAGTTTTGTCCATAATTGGAATGGAATTACCTACGCAAATTATTAACAAGTTGTACGAGTATTATCGTGTAGTCCATTGATTTGGAGGTGGTCGAAAATTTTTGAACGAGCCAAATAGGCGCTAAAATGTTATCATAAATAACTTCTTCATAAGGTTGAAAAGCTAGTGGGTCCGCTGACCACGGTCCCCACGAAATGGTGAGAATTGGTCAGAAAGAAGAGTACCTAAGTAAGAAAAAATGAAACAATGAAAATATGAAACTTACTTCGAGATATTCGGTTTTCAGGACGTTGAAAATCACTCTGCATGTTTCTGGTACGATCCGGCCAATAATTTGTGCAGAAATTCCTGTGCTGTATTTGAGGCACTCGTAACTTCTGCCAGTCGCTAAAAACCTCAAAGTTGTAACTAAACGCTCTTCTGGTGGAATGCTAGCCCTCATGTTAGTATCTTCCTTTTGTAAATGAGGCCGTACAAGTTCCAGCAGATGTTCAAAAGTGGTCACGTCCATCCGAAGGTAATTCTTGAAATCACGGGGTTCAAATACCGACAATTCCTTCAGCAGTCTCATGTCACTGAACATTTCCCGATCTCGAAGCCACCTCTTCATCCAAACTTTCCTTTTTTTTCTCCCATGAAAAACTGTATACACCAACAACCATACCAGCAACCGCTGCCACTTTCCTGCGATCCATCTTTAAAACTGCAGGATAGGGTGAGAGGACCCGCTTTCCCACCACAGGACAACAATCCGTTCAAACCCGAAAGGGAAAACTCCACACACGTACACTCTTTCCCGTCGGATATGAATAAAGTGAACAATCCTAACGGACTGTTTTTTTTTTTTTTTCGTTAGTGGGTTCGACAGGATTACGAATCCCGACGTGATGGAACGGCGTGATAACTTGACAGGAATGATGGCAGGAAAGTGTTGCCGTTAGTGGCGACGGGAGGATTGTGAATCATGCCAGCTTTCCTCCAGGATTTCACTAAAAGGAAAGAACGTCGGAAAAGAATGCTCGTCTATGGCAGGTTAAATGTAAGATGATGTACGACAACTTATGTTTTGTGCAACATTATGTTTTAAATGCGCGCGACTGAAATAATTGTGAAAGTGTGCGGTTTTATTGACAAGTCTAGTGTTTTGGTGTTGGAAGAAGTTGTTCTATTATGATGACAATAAGAATGGATCTCTTTGAGAAATGCAACTCCTTGGTACCGCTGTACCGCGACATAACTACGTTTGCAATTATTTTATCTTTCATTCTCACATAATACAGTGTATCGTGTAGGTAGTCCTTATGAGATTGTGAGATAAAAGTGCCAGTGTGCGTAGGTAGGTAGGGCATGCCTATCGCAGTGACAAGGTTATCTACCTACTTCCTACTTGGGTAGGTACTTCTAGCAAACCCTTTTTCCTTCCTACCTATTTCATCCGTCAGTCGAGGGCATAGGTAAACTGCAGGTTGACTTCCTCAGCACTAATCATATCTAATTCATTCACGAATCGCACTACCGTATTTATCTATTCACCACTGAACATGGCATGGTAAGATTGATAAGTGATTGACTACCTACGTACCTTCCTATATACCTACCCACTCGTCTCAGTTCCTCAGAACCAAAAACGAGTGCGTTGTCTGTATTTTGTATTGCATAATACTAAGTAGTAATTCCAATTATATTTTTATATTGAACAGCAGAGTTACCAGATTATGGCTGATCATTTTGGGATTCATCGCTGGTTCGTCCACCCCAGCCAAAATCCTAGTAGTGGTGCCGGTGCCTTACCGAAGTCACCACATCGTCGCCTCGACCATTCAAAGCGTTGGCTGACAGAGGACATCAAATAGATTACACGACACCAACGGAGATCATCCGAACGTGAGACACTTGATGCTCAATGATACCAGGGGCGGATCCAGAATTTTTTTCCGGGGGGGTCACAGGGTAGAACAATATAAAAAATAACTAAAAATAACAAAATAACCAAACGTACAATACAAACCGAATTTTCAACCTTATGCCTAAACTCGTCCAATTTGTCTACTTACAAAATTAATTGTATTTATTTATAAAATTCATTGTTTAAGTAAAAAATATTTTTCAATATCTATTAATTATTTAACTGATAAATGTATTTATTTTCAATTTTCTTCTAAAAAAGAGTCCTAATGTGTTTTCAAACAAATTGGCGCATTTTATGGCAGCGTAGCTAACTTAAGAGTTTGCAAATCAAAACATTGAAACCACAACAATCTATTGTTGATCTCAGTGGATTCAGTATCGTTTTTACTGAATCTGGCAGGAAAGAAAACGAGAACGGAACAAAAACAAGATAATGATTAACAAAAATAAGAAGAAATAAACAAGGTTTAATTTGACGTATACACAAGGTAAATTAATTGACATAATTGTATATAAAGTAACATTGGTAGGACCAAGTGTACGATTATATTCGACTAATTTTGACATTTTTGATCGAATCTTTTTAGATTTTTTATAGTTCTTTTTTGTTTTCAGTTTTTTTAACACTGTCTACCGTTTGTGTAATTAGAAATTACAGTAATTAGTGGCGAGGGCATTGGAATTTCAATTTGACGGATGTTTTATGGTAAATATTTACACAGTTGTATATGAAGCAAAATTGAGAAGACCATGTGGCCAAATCAGTTTTAGCGAATTTTCGAAGAAAAGGAAGCTATTGTTCTCGGTCCAAAATTTTTAAAACTCGAATTTCCGAAAGATTTTTATACCAAAATCCGTTTCAGACTATCCTGAATTCCCTGCCGAAAGACACCAAAAATTATATGTATATATATATTAATTGCTGTCGTGAGTCCCTCCCGGGAACACTCCTATAATATTAAGTTCTCACCAATATCCAAACGCCAAACTAAAGCTCCGTAAATAAAGATATGAGTGGGGACAGGCGACAGAACCCAGGGTTACTCAACCTGGGGCCCCACTACCAGCTCCTTGCAAGGAGTTGGAGGGAGAGGCCCCCAAGTCCTATAAAACCCTGGATCCTGGAGCTCAAGCTTCATTCGACACTTCCTCTAACCAGCTCTCTCTTCTCTCTCTTACCTTCCTTCTCAGATGATCGGTTGACTACAGCCGCCTGAGAATTTTACCTCCTCTCCTCCTCCTTGTCTAGATGATCGGTTGAATACAGCCGCCTAGACAAGGGACCTCTCCTTTCCTCTCCTTTACCTAGATGAACGGTTGACTACAGCCGCCTAGGTAAAATTCACTCATCCACCTCTCTCTCCTCCCAAGTCGTAGATGTTCGGTTGACTACAGACGCCTGCGACTTTTCCCCCTTTCCTTTCCTTTACCTAGATGAACGGTTGACTACAGCCGCCTAGGTAAAATCTCACTCATCCTCCTACCTTCCACGCCACCGTGATGAGAATTTTAAATTCATCACAGTGGTGAACCCGACGTTCACTCAACCTTCTTCCTTCCCACCTCATGTGTCGCCCCAGTCTAGTTCGGTGTCCCCAATTTTAAATTCAACTTTCAAACAGTCAGTGTAAATTCGCAATTCTTGGCCCAACCTCACCGCTCAACTCTCAACGCACCTCCGCTTCCGCCGATTGCGAATTTCAAAATTCAAAACTACCTCAAATTTTTGAATTTTAGTTACAGACATGGACCCGAACTCACCGACGCCGCCGCTCCTCCGGCCGTCCCTGCTGCAGCCGCCGACCGCTGCGACGACTGACGCCGCCGACAACCCCTTCACCAGCCTCTCACCACCCGGCTCCTCCGCATCCGCAACAACCACCGCAGCCACCGCCGCCGCTGCGGCCGCGGCCGCCACCGACGTCATGACGGCGTCCGCAGCTTTCCCTCTGTCGCTGCCCCCCTTCTACGCGCACGACCCCGCACTATGGTTTTTCCAAGTGGACGCTGCATTTTCGGCCGCTAACATACGCAGCCAGAAAACTCGATATTCCCGGATCATTTCGTTACTACCATACGATATCCTGCTCCAGACTTCGGATATCTCCCCCGACGCCGCCGCTGCGTACGACGACCTCCGCAGCCGCCTCATCAACATCTACCAGCTGTCGAAGATCGCCCGAGTCGCCGCCCTCTCCCAACCTCAACACCTCGGCGACCTCAAGCCCTCCCACCTCTACCGATGGCTGCGACACCAGCTGCAGGGTATTATGACCGCTGACATCGCACGTACATTCTGGTTACGTGCCCTCCCCCACCCCATACAGATGGCCCTGGCCAGCCACCTCGACGGTCCCGACGAGCCCCTCCTGCGACTCGCGGACACCGTTCACGACTTGGCCGCAGCGGGCGCCGTCGGCGAAGTACGTACGCCACGTCACCCCCCGCCTCTACGGGACCGCACCAAGTCCCGAGACCGCAACCGGCCCCCCTCCCTCGACAGACGTCGCCCCGCTTCGACGGATCGCCGACGCGACCCCTCAGCCGACCGCCGCCGCCAGCGCTCGCCCGAGCGCCGCAACGCATCCCCTCCTCGCCAGCGCAGAGGGCGGTCCCCGGCCGCTGCACGCCCCTCCACCTCCAACCGCCCCACCAACACCACCTACCTCCCAGCGGACCCCCCCCACCGATGTTTCTATCATGTCAACTTCGGTGGGGAGGCCCGCAAATGCCAGCCCCCCTGCTCCTTCACCCCTAAGCAGGGAAACGCGGACGCCCGCCGGTAAACCCGGCGGGCCCCCCTCCTCGCCAACACGGGGGGGACCATGACCAACCCCCCCCCCCCCCCCCGCCCGCATTCATACCACCACCACGAAGCCCCGTTACCCCTCCTACGCCGCCGCCACGGCCGCCAACCTCCCGGCCGCGCCTGCCAGCGCCGCCAAAACCCTCACCCCACCATCTACCGTTCCCCCACCTCGGAACGGCCCCACCACACCCGCCTCCAGGGCGAAACCCCCTCCGGCCGCCACTCCCGCCGCCGCTACCATTCCCCCACCCCGGAACGACCTCTCCACGCCCGCCTCCAGGGCGACCACCCCTCCGGCCACCACTCATGCCGCCACTACCGTTCCCCCTCCCCGGAGCGGGACCAACCCACCTCCTACGAAGCGGACCAGCCTCCCTACCAACACCACCGTTCCCCCCCTCCGGAACGGCAAGAAACCGCCCCGCGTCTCATTCGAAGAGGACCGCCCACCGCCAGCACAGATACCCACCTCCGCAATCCTGCAAAACACCCTACCTACCCTCCAGCGACTTTTCTTGCGATGTAAGAAAACTAACATACCTTTCCTGGTGGACACAGGGGCGGCGCTTTCAATCTTCCCCAACAACATCCTCCGGCGTCAGGCGCGCTGCCACCGGCAGCTTCTCTACGCCGCCAACGGCACCACCATCCCCTCGTACGGGACATACTGCTCATCAGTTCACATGAGCGGTCTCGCGTACGAGTGGGACTTCACCGTGGCGGACGTGGAGAAGGCGATCCTGGGGGCCGACTTCCTCGCCTATTTCGGCCTCCAGGTCGACGTCCGGAATGCGCGCCTGATCGACCCACAAACCAATAAACCCATACCCGGGTTTATTCACGCAATAAACCACCCCCCCACACAATTTGAGCGCCTCCTCCTCAACTACCGCCCCCAGCGCCGCCCCTCTGCCCACATCTCCACCGTCCGACATCACATCGAGACTTCCGGCCCCCCCATCACAGCGAAGGCCCGACGACTCCACCCCCTTCAACTATCAAAAACTCGACAGCACTTCAACAAACTAATAGCCGACGGTATCATCCGCCCCTCGAAATCCCCTTGGGCTTCTCCACTCCACATCGTGCAGAAGCCCAATGGGGATATCCGCCCCTGCGGAGACTACCGGCGCCTAAACGCTAAAACCACACCGGACCTCTATAACGTTCCCCACCTACGAGATTTCTCGTCACATCTACATGGTACTACTATCTTCTCTACCCTCGACATTTCAAGAGCGTTCCATCATATTAACATCCACCCCCCCGACGTCCCAAAAACCGCAATCATTACCCCGTTCGGTTTGTTCGAGTACGTAAAAATGGGCTTCGGGTTAAGGAACGCAGCACAGACATGGCAACGGTATATGGACAGCATCCTGCGAGGCCTACCGTTCGTCTTTTGCTTCCTCGACGACGTCCTTATAGCCTCCAAAACACCAGACGAACACCTCACCCATCTACAACAGATACTCGAAATCTTCTCCGCCGAAGGCCTCCTCGTTAACACCGACAAATGTGTTCTCGGCCAACCCTCCGTCCGCTGCCTCGGCCACCAAGTCTCATCCGAAGGCATCAAGCCCCTCCCGGACAAGGTCCACGCCATCATTGATTTTCCGCAACCCCGCACTGTCACGGAACTCCGCCGCTTCCTGGGTATGTTAAATTTTTACCGCAGACACATAAAACACGCAGCACAACATCAACAACCACTCATACACGCCATCCCCCAACCCTCAAAAAAAAATGACAACCGCCCCATCACCTGGACCCCCCAACTTACAACCTCCTTCAAAATTTGCAAGCAGGACCTAGTAGACGCCGCTCTATTAGCCCATCCCGACCCTCACGCTCCCCTTTCCATCACAACCGATGCGTCCGACTGGGCCATCGGGGCAGTGCTCCACCAGCACACCGGCGCCACCCCCCAACCCATTGGCTTCTTTTCCAAAACACTATCCCCCACCCAGAAAAATTACTCCACTTTCGACAGGGAACTCCTCGCCATCCACGAAGCCATCAAGCACTTTCGTGACTTCGTGGAGGGCAGGCAGTTCTCTGTCATCACAGATCACAAGCCCCTGACCCACGCCCTCCTCCAAAACCGCAAATCCGCCTCCCCGCGTCGCCTCCGGCAACTCGAGTTTATCGGACAATTCACGTCCGATATCCGATACTTGCCGGGGGCTGACAACTGCGTGGCGGACGCGCTCTCCCGACCCACCCCTACCCCCGCGCCGGTGGCGGAGCTACTGCCATTCCCCTCCCCCCGATCCCTCAAAAACAAACAGGACCCAACCTCTGACCCCGCCCTTTCCAACCTCATTTCCGCATCCAAGTTGGAACAGCTGCCTCCCCTCCACCTCTGGTGCGACGTAACGGCCGATTCACCGCGCCCTTACGTCCCACCGGAGCTGAGGCGGCAGTTGTTCCTCCACTACCACTCCCTCCACCATCCTGGCATTCGGGCAAGCCGGGACCTAATAAAAACGCGGTACTTCTGGCCCCACATGAACACAGATATTCGTAACTGGGTTCTGGGGTGCCAGAAGTGCCAGCGATTCAAGGTCTCGGCCCACCCCCATGTTCCCCCTCAAACCATCCCCGACTCCCTCCCGTGGGAACATGTACATCTGGACTTAGTGGGCCCCCTTCCCCCGTCCGAGGGGAAGAAATACTGCCTCACGATGATCGATCGTGCCACCAACTGGGTGGAGTGCATCCCGCTCGCCCACATCACCGCGGACGCCGTCGCGACGGCTTTCCTCACCCAATGGGTTAGCCGTTACGGTTGTCCGCGAACAGTCACGGTCGATCAAGGGAGGCAGTTCGAATCCGCCCACTTTTCCGATTTACTACGTTCCCTCGGGATCCAAAAAATCCACACTACCCCGTACCATCCCCAATCCAACGGGAAAATAGAGCGGTGGCACTCGGTCCTCAAGCAGGCCATTTCTACATCAGCCAATTCCCCTTCCTGGACAAAATCCCTTCCCTACATTTTGCTCAGCCTGCGCACATCAGCCCGTCCATCAGACCAAACCAGCCCCGCACAAAATGCCTTTAAAGACCCACTACGTTTACCAGCCGACATTTTCACCCCAAATCACACACCGTCAATTAACAGGGAGCCGCTACACTCAACAACACCGACAAACGACACCACTTATCCCAAACGCTTTTTCACCACCACACACATGTACCTGAAAGAGCCCGGCATCCATAAAACTTTCCAACCACTTTATGCCGGGCCCTTTCAAGTCATCCGCACAACACACACCACCGCAACCCTGTTAATTGACGGCAAACCACATACAGTCCCGTTAGCCAGGTGTAAACCCGCACCTGTGCTAACCCAACCCCCTAACGCTATCAGTCTCCCGCCGTCCGTTCGCAATGCAACATCCCCTGTCTCCACAACGCCCGTCACCTCCGTCGCCGTTTCCGGATTTCGATTCGGATCCGGAAATGGCGGCGATTCTCCGGGACGTTTTCGTCCCGGACCCGCTCTCCCCCCTACCCCCTTCGCCCGGGCCGACATCACCGCTTTTCTTCGTTCCGCCACGGATCTCCGGACTACCTCACCGGCCCCGGCGATGGAAGTACCCCCAGTGGCAAATTCTGCGCGAATTTCGCACAGCACAAGCCACGGGGGTACACCCTCCCTACTCCCCCACAGACCCATTGATGTCCTCCATCCTTCGCGAGTTCCGCCTCGCGGAACTCATGCCCCCCCCACCCCCCGTTCAAATCACCAATTCCCCAGTAAATTTCGACCCCCCACCCCCCGTTCAAATCGCCAATTCCCCAGTAAATTTCGACCCCCCAATTTCAACGCCCCCACAATTTTCGATTTTCGACCCCCCAATTTTAACTTCTCCCCTTCAAACACCCCAACCCCCCAAACCCACAACGCCCCCTCCCCCCCCTCCATCGCCGGGGATATCCCCAATAGTTTCCGCCGGGACGAAACGGCCCGGGCGGCGAAACGGACGGAGGGAGCGTCCCCACATTCCCCGCGTCCCGGCGGCCGAATTCCCCGCCCCGCTCTGAGCAATCACGGCGGGGCCTTGAGATTCCGGGACAGTGCTTGTGTCTTCTTAACCCACTCGCACTGTACCGGAACTCGGAGCCCCACCGTGCCCGCCTCGCCACGAGCTACCACCACCCACCACCCCCGCACACTTCACTCACACACTCACTATCACTCACCACACAAAACACACACCCAGGAAACGGCGGATTCCAACACCCCGTTCCCATCTGTCACCCAAATTTGCACAGATATTGTAAATGTTGTAAATGTTGTAAATGTTGTAAATATTCCTTCATCTCGCCCATGCCGATCACTTTTATAAATGCCCAATGTTTATAAATACTGACCACTATTGTAAATATCATCCTGTAAATATTCTCATCATCCTTTTAATATCACCCCTGTAAATATTCTCCTACCAACCTTGTACATATTCGTCAACTCATCCTACTTACTTGCTATACTTACTGCCTATGCTTACTTCTATTCTTACCATGTCACTACTACCTACGCTTACTATTCCATGTTCATACTACTTAGTTGCTATGCTTACTACTATACTTCCTATGTCACTACTACCTACGCTTACTATACCATGTTAATACTACCTATGCTTACTATACCATGTTACTCCTAGAATTAAGACACGCCTTCAGCTCAACCCCTTGTTTGCACCGGCCCTCAGCCCCTGTCACCTTGCGCCCTCAGCTCCCCTCTTGTTTGCCGTAGCCCTCAGCTCCTGTCACCTTGCGCCTTCAGCAACCACCTTTTGTTTGCCGTAGCCCTCAGCTCCTGTCATCTTGCGCCTTCAGCTCCAAAAATATTGGTTCAAACTGGGGGGACCTCTGTCGTGAGTCCCTCCCGGGAACACTCCTATAATATTAAGTTCTCACCAATATCCAAACGCCAAACTAAAGCTCCGTAAATAAAGATATGAGTGGGGACAGGCGACAGAACCCAGGGTTACTCAACCTGGGGCCCCACTACCAGCTCCTTGCAAGGAGTTGGAGGGAGAGGCCCCCAAGTCCTATAAAACCCTGGATCCTGGAGCTCAAGCTTCATTCGACACTTCCTCTAACCAGCTCTCTCTTCTCTCTCTTACCTTCCTTCTCAGATGATCGGTTGACTACAGCCGCCTGAGAATTTTACCTCCTCTCCTCCTCTTTGTCTAGATGATCGGTTGAATACAGCCGCCTAGACAAGGGACCTCTCCTTTCCTCTCCTTTACCTAGATGAACGGTTGACTACAGCCGCCTAGGTAAAATTCACTCATCCACCTCTCTCTCCTCCCAAGTAGTAGATGTTCGGTTGACTACAGCCGCCTGCGACTTTTCCCCCTTTCCTTTCCTTTACCTAGATGAACGGTTGACTACAGCCGCCTAGGTAAAATCTCACTCATCCTCCTACCTTCCACGCCACCGTGATGAGAATTTTAAATTCATCACAATTGCTATGCAATTTTAACGCCGGGGGTCATGTGAAAAAAATGTCCTGTCACAATATCCTGTCACAAAAACGCGTCACGCAAAGAGGAATGTGATGAAGATGAGCACAAAGAGGAATGTGATAAAGATGAGCACAAAGAGGAATGTGATAAAGATGAGCACAAAGAGGAACGTGATAAAGATGAGCACAAAGAGGAATGTGATAAAGATGAGCACAAAGAGGAATGTGATAAAGAATTACCAACGTTATCTTTGTTACCTATGAATAACTAGTTACCCATAAATTCCCAAAATGAAAAAGTCTGACAAGTGACACCTCATTTTAAAGGTTTTTGTACGCTGAACACGATGGTGAAATCAGAATTGCGATATCTCATTCCATTCTCAAACTGGAGCACTTTGAAGATGAAGGAACGTGGTTATTTCTTGAGATGTTCTTCCTGGTTCGTCTGCTCTAATCTGATAACGGAATGGGATATCGCAATTCTGACTTCACCATTGTGTTCAGCGTTGGAAAATCTACAAACCGAGGTGTTACTCGGCAAAAAATGGAACAAAAAATTTGTTACGTACCCAATACCTACTCTTCTGGTATTCAAAACATTTTTGATTTCCCCCTCCCCCTCCTTCCACCCCAAATTTTACTTTGCGTAAAACTACTCCTGTTTTAATTTTGTATCAAGTTGGGAAAACATTGGCCGAAAATTAATTTTCAGAAAATTTTAGGCGGAGGAGGAAGATGCCGAAAACTTCGAAAATTCGCTCTTATAGCCATGCTGCATGACTGTGGTTTTTTAATTTAAAATTCAAATTGCAATAATGTTTTGTTTATAGAATTTCTCGTAAATATTTATCACTTTTATTTGAGGGGTTCCCCACAAGAACCGAATAAGTCCAAAATTGGCAAACGCCAGAAACAAGCATTTTGTAAAACGCTCTTCTCAGAGGGAAATGCTCCGTTTGTGAACAATCGTTCAGCTCTGCTTTTGGTTTATTATTCTGTGAACAATACACCTATGTATTCGCTCAGCAAAAAATTTTTATAACACCCCCTCAAAATTTTTTCTTTTCCGTTTCAAGGTGCGTAGATTCCAAAAATGCAATGTCCGTCCGCCGTACGCCGTCCGCCGTATCACGTGTACAGGCTTCATTTTCGGTCTAAAAAAATCGTTCTTTCGCACACATGCTCCATTTGGGCCCTAGTTGTGTCCCGAAACTTTTCAGCCCGATCGGAATATATCCAGGGGAGTTATGAGTGAAAATGTGTATAAAAATAGGTACTTTTTGCGTTTTAGCAACATGTTGGTAACATGAGCTTTTAAGGTATCGTTTTTCGTGTTTTGGGGGACGAGAAGACCGAATATGAAGTCGGTTTTGACTAAAGAGCAGAAAATTGAGGTTCTACCAGATGTTCAGCTCCCGAAATTGAATTTTTATGAGTCAAAAACCTGCGAAATCGTCTGAAATTACCATCAATTTGTAGAATAACACTGGGAAAAGTGTCAACAGGTGGATCAAGACGATTAAATGGTACTATCAATGATCAGAGATAATTTATTTAAAAAAAAAAAGAAGGAGAGCACCTTATTCGTGTTTTGGGGGCCAAAATTGGTGGAAACTACCAGAAATAGCTATTTCAATTATTTTATATGAAAGAAACAATAAATAAACAGCCAACATCTGTGTAGGTATGTCCAATAGAATAATAAACCCATGTGACAAGGACTTTGCAGCGTTTTGGTTTATTATTCTCTGAATAATACACCTATGTAATCGCTCAGCAAAAAATTATTATAACACCCCCTCAAACTTTTTTCTTTTCCGTTTCAAGGTGCGTAGATTCAAAAAATGCAATGTCCGTCCGCCGTCCGCCGTATCACGTGTACAGGCTTCATTTTCGGTCTAAAAAAGTCGTTCTTTCGCACACATGCTCTATCAGGGCCCTAGTTGTGTCCCGAAACTTTTCAGCCCGATCGGAATATACCCAGGGGTGTTGTGAGTGAAAATGTGTGTAAAAATAGGTACTTTTTGCGTTTTAGCAACATGTTGGTAACATGAGCTTTTGAGGTATCGTTTTCCATGTTTTTGGGGACGAGAAGATCGAATATGAGGTCGATTTTGGCCAAGGAGTGGAAAATTGAGGTTGTACCAGATGTTCAGCTCCCAAAATTGATTTTTTATGAGGCAAAAACCTGCGAAATCGTCTGAAATCACCATCAATTTGTAGAATAGCACTAGGAAATGTTTCATCACGTAGATCAAGACGATTAAGTGGCACTACCAATGATCATGGATAATTTGAAAAAAAAAAAAAGATCGTACCTACCTAATTTGTGTTTTGGGGGCCAAAATTGGTGGAAACCATCAGAAATAGCTATTTCAATTATTTTGCATGAAACAAACAATAAATGTAGGTACAGCCAACATTTCTGTAGAATAATAAACCCCATGTGACAAGGACTTTGCAGCGTTTTTGAAATGCAGGCTGATTCTGGGGGGGGTCATGACCCCTGTGACCCCCCCCCCCCCCCCCCTTGGATCCGCGCCTAATGATACAGTTGATGAGCAGATGTGTTAGTTACTTTCTTATCATTTCACAAACCATACCTACTTGTGAAGTTGCATGATCATCCCTTGTGACGTTGCACCATATCACTGAGCAAGTCTTCTCCAGATTATTGATAGGTACAGCGGTAGGTAAACTGGGGTTACTTGAGTACAAATCTGAGGGGTTTTTTGAACTTTTCACCTACTTAAAAATTGATAAATATTAAATCAAATATAGATATGAAACCTCCAAGTCATTATGAAAAAACTTGTTGGTAGCTCAAAGTAGACCACGAAAACAGTTATTTACTTTTGAAAGTGTACTCATTAGACCATGAAGTGGAGTCAAATTATGACAGTCTCGTTTTTCGTCGTTTAGGCCCATACAAATGTTCATGTACTCAATTAAACCATCGGCACTTATAGTCAGGGAAATTCTATAAAGAAAAATACGCATTGCAACTCAAAAAACTTGTAATTGATGTGAAAAAAAAGAAAAAACGCTGCAAATTATTATACAACGGTTTATTATTTACCTTTACAGATGCCCCTTCTGCGTAGATGACTGTTTTCTGTAGTCAATACCCTCGAGCTCTGCCCCCCCCACCGCCATTCATGAACCATAACGTTTGTTCGAGTCACAAAAGTACCACCATCTCACTTCATACAGCCATCCGTTATAGTCACGTGTTCCCTAGCAATGATATCTGGGCCGAACTTACGCCATTTCATTCATCATCATGTTGACGAAGCTTTTCGGTGCAAACGAACGGCTGGTCGTACAATGCTCGGGTGGTCTCAAAAAATTCTTTAGTTCGAGATCAAATTGAAAACATTAAAAAAACCATACCCTTGTATTGAAAGTTTTGGAGCTATGGCGTTTTGGAAATGTCAACCCCTATTTTTCACCCCTTAGAGATAACTGACTGTAACGCCGAGCTTCGCGGACCAAACGGGACCTACAAACCAAATTTCATTAATTTTGGCTCATGGTAGCTAAGAAAAGTGCGAAGTACGGCGGACGGATACAATTTTGTTTATTACATATTTGGATTCTACGTACTTTGAAGGGGAAACCATCAAAGTTTGAGGGGGGGGGGGGTTTAAAAAATGTTCATGCTCAATTCCAAAGGTTCATTATTGGAAATAATAATTTTAAAAAAGACATCAGCTTGGCAAAGTGCATTACATAGGCTAAAAAGAAAGCAGGTTGGTAAACATGGGAGGTACACTAAACAAAATTTTGAATGACATCAATCAACACAACCATCCAACTAAGGTTTCATGTCGATTTTATCAATGCCCCTGGTTGATGAAGCTGGCTTAGGAGGGGGATTTACCCACCAAACTTCATTTCAAAAACTGTACTCCATTCTCCCCACCAGTCTTAATTGTTTACAAATATATGAATAAATTCCAAACAGTCAATTTTCTTGATAACTCAAACTGCAACTTGTAGTCCAATAATTAGGTAACAAAGATAGAACTCACTTGTCTCGCCAGCTTGAACACTAAAACCGCTATGTTCCTAGACACACTCACCAGAAGGCACTTATTCATCCATAATGTTTAACTGTTCTTGTTCTAATAACCTTCTCTATGTGACAGAAACGACCACCCTACCAGTGCTACCAACTTTAATATTCTTCTTCACTTTAATCTTCAAGACCAACTTGTTCTTCTCCCTTTCTTCTTCTTCTTCAAAAGGACTCCCTCTCTTCCATGACTGCCTTATTAACGATGGTAGAGCGTTCTTTTGAGGAATAATAGAACTAAGCCAAGAAATAGGTCTTGAAGGATGAAAAACGTCATCACTTCACCCACCTGACCCTTTTTACTCTAGTTTAGGGTACCTACCTACCAAGTACAAACCACTAGTTTATTCTTTATTACTACATTGTTTTCAGCTCTTATCAATCCCAGAGGAGGTGATACTGGATTGGAATCCATTCTCTTTATGGCCATTCCGTGCACAGCTACACAATGCGCTTAGGCAAGTTTACAGAACTAAACCTGAAATCAAGAAACTACTTTCAACGAAAAAAGATACGATGTAGTGATGGTGGAAAGTGGACCATTGCAAGGGATAAATTCTGTTTGGATACACATATTCAATGCTACAGGGGTGATTATTCAATTAGCACCCGACTTGCCAATTATAGATGAATGGGCTAATGAATAATCCATCGTATCAAGGCATGACTCTTCTGAGGTTCTCCGACAGGATGAGTTTTCTTGACAGATAGGTGAATAGTACTGCGATACCTTTGAACGTCGTTTATAACTACTAGGTACAAATCAAATGCGTTACAGGAACTGGCCGTAGTGATGCAGTATCCTGGATGGGAGAGTCGCCCTTCCATTTCCAAGATGGTCTATGATGTGGAGGTCATTCTGGTCAATTCCCACGTATCTTTCACCTACCCTACCCCCAAATCTCCCCACATGAGGAAATTGGTAGGATGACCTTGGGTGGCTCTGAAGAACTGCCACAGTTAGGTGTAGTAGGTAGGTACCTACTGTAACAGTAGGTACAGGTAAAGTAAAACTTCCGGTAAAGAAAGGAAGTGCCTCCACAAGAAGGTATGTATGAAGGACCTACCTACCTATGCATAAATGGTAATGGTACTTAATGGTTCTTCGGGGACCATTCACATTTGGCTTAAATCCAACGAAAGGTCCACAACATAGGTAGGAGAACACATACAGTCATTGTTCATACTTGGTAAAGTTTGGAAGTGGTTACATATGGGACCATCATCCATGGTTTGAGTAGTCTTCATTGTGAAATCAGGAGATAGATTTGCATGAAATGGTTCATTGACGTTTTGAATTTGTAAAAGCATAGGTACTTGAACTACTTTGCCATAGGGAGTCGGTACATACAGACTGTAATAACTGATCACAGCTCATTGAGTGGTATCCACTCAAGCATCCTGAATTGTTCCATATACCCAGTTACCTACTTACTTTCAGGACCTCAAATCAATCATGGACAATGCTACCAACAAGGTAGTTTATTTCAGCTTAGGTTTAAACATTGACATCAGCAAAATTACCAGAGGCGACAAGCTCCAACACTTCCTTGACGCCTTCAGGACGAATGATTCTAAAATCCTTATTAAGCCCTGGTTCCCACAACTTGGGAGTGTTGGGTAAGTCAACCAGATGTTGTTTTGATGCAAATCTCTTACTCAAAATAGATGTAAGACTTTTCATAAATGGAAAATTCCAAGTTTTGCTGCAAGATAAAGAATTGCTTATCGATGTTTCAGCCCACAAAAACCCCAAGGCATTTGTGACACATGCAGGACTTCAAAGCACCATAGAGTCCATTTTCTATCAGATCCCGACAGTCGGCATTCCGATCTTTGCGAACCAGCCAAACAGCATCATCTATTTCTTGGTGTCCACAGGGTGCAGTGTAGAACTCGACAAAGGGAACTTGTCGTGGGTGTCCCTCTACTGGGCCATAAAGGAAGTTGCCAAAAACCCTAGATGAGACTACGGGGTTGACCCAAATAGACAAGTCAAATCCTACTCCTCCCAAGAATTGTGCGAAATCTGAGGGAGTAGTATCCCCATTTATTAATATCCTAAGCTGCAACCTCAACCTGTATGCTCCCATTTAGAGCAGATCCTAAAATGTCAGCTAGTTCTGGGATTTTATTGTCACAACTAGATCAACTGCATAAGCTACTAACATTTCTTCCAAGGTTTACCAACTACGGGGTTTACGTATAGCAATTACGTTTACTGATCTTTGATCTGATGATTCTGCAGCAAGGTTTATAATCGCATTTGAATTTTTCAGGTACAAGGAAACTGTCACTAGGAGATCAATGCCCTGAGAGACGTTAGGGTGAAACCGACCGACGAAGCAATTTACTGCATAGAGTATGTGATGAAGCACGGCAAGGCCCTCCAGCCGGTGTCCCTTCATATGCCCTTCCTGGATGTGATGACGTTCTTGATAACAGCCACACTCATTGCATACCTGAGTTTGTCCTTCTGTCTGAAAGTAACCTCCAAGCGCATTGCATCCTCAAAGAGCCCACAAGAACATCAAGAGGGATTAAGTATCCAGTCAATCCAGCGTGTTCCTCCGCATATCATACAATGTTCATGAATGATTATCCTGTGATTTGGTGGGATGTGTGTGGGCTTATCAAATAACTGAAAATTGAACAATGGGCAATTATCATGAATTCTTTTTGCATTTTTTCTCAATAGTTTATGATATGAGATTGATAGTAGGACTGTGTCCAGAAAATATGCCTCCTTCACATTTTGAGACATTCAAACTTCGAGATTTCAAAAAAGAGGTGGGGAAAGGGGCCCTGCTATTGCCTGTGACG
Source organism: Leptopterna dolabrata (assembly GCA_954871275.1). Classification (NCBI taxonomy): domain Eukaryota; kingdom Metazoa; phylum Arthropoda; class Insecta; order Hemiptera; family Miridae; genus Leptopterna; species Leptopterna dolabrata. Next base: position 11,280,527 of record OX940983.1, on the reverse strand, counting down.
TTGTACAGCCGTGTGACGTAAGCAAGCGGCTTCTTTGAATCGCCTGTTTCTTTTACGTGTTTTTCTTCATCCGTAAAGCAATTTTTCAACTTTTTCTAATGCGTAGAGTATAAAATAGGGTATAAAATCAGTAACAAAGTGTCCTTTGTGGATACATGATAATTGCTTATTGGTTGGGTAGACAATGATGGCAGACGCGAATTCTTATGAGACTTGCTTTATGCAACAGTAGGTAGTAAACAAAATGAAAATTTTCATTAATTGAGAGACCTGGGGGTCCTAGAGACGCTGAGATCTCCTAGAACCCTCCAGGATTAAAAAACTCTTAAATGCATAAAAATTACAGTGGCGTTCAATACCAACACAATATCAAAACTTCATTGTTAATGCGTGTCCTCATTGCTTTTCAATTGTTGATAAACGGTAGGATCTTCATTTAAAAAACCTTTTGACTATTACTGTGTACCGCATATATTTATTGCCTCATAAGAGCTTAAATCATACCTACTATTTCCATTGTCATATTCCCACATTTACTCTTCAGCTTGGACGAAGATAAAACTTGAAAAACGCTGAAGTCCTAGGTACCTACTCGAAGGTTAATTGTCATTCCAAAATTGAAATCACTCAAATTATTAATAAACCATATGAAAATTTGAATGTTTTCCAGAGAATTCGCAAGGTGAAAGTAAAAAAATCAATATCCGTATAATTTGTTGTTTTTGTTTATTCATCAATAGTAACCATCAATAAAAAGCTTCTAATATCTAATACGAGTAGGTAGTAATAAATTTTAGCAAGAATAAGACGAATTATTTTGCCCTTCACAACAACCAGACAATAAAAAATGTCAAATATTCAAACATGAAAAACTACCAAGAAGTAGCTGGAAAAGCTGAAATCGTTCAGTTACGGGTAAATTGTGTAAAATCGACAAGTTTTGCTCCCTATGATGCATATAGTCTGACTACAATAGGTTAAATATTAATGATTATTAAGACTCACTGTTATTACCTACGCGAACAATGAAAAAATTGGTATAGGCAGTAAATGGATGTTAAGAACTACTAGTATTGTAGCCATAATCAAAAACGCACTTACTCGTTTGAGAAACCAATGTTATTTGAAAAATATCTGAAGTTTCAAACAAAGTAGGCAGATAGGCATATCATCTATGTAATTTTTTCACCAGCTCTGGTTGACACATTTTGTATTTTGACAGTCTTCATGACCGAATAGATAAAACAAGTAGTGTACCAAGAACAGTTCAGATCTTCACATTACAGGCGCCACCCAACTAACGAATTGAAAATTCTTTCGTAGTTTTGATGGCTTCCGAATTTGAAAACCGTAGGTACTTTTATCCAGTGTTGTTCGAACGACTGGCCGAATGAAAACACGAAGAAATGGCAGCTCGAGGCAGACTAAAGGGTACTGACAGACTGGGCGTTGATGACAGAACAGAGAATGTGAGAGGAGCACCGATACAGAAAAATGGTTCTTAAACATGTCTTGGCTGAAAATTCTTCGTTGAAAACCTAGTATCATATTACACGTGGACAGAAATCAGTAGGAGTACATTTTATTAGTCAACCGCGAACTGTGCAAAGGGACTTTCATCATCGATTATTCTGCGAGCTAGGAGCATCGCTACGTTAATTTGCTTGACGGAATTGAGCACAAGTTCATTCAATCGGTGGACAAAATTCAATTTAAATCCAATTATGCTTGCTTGGAATTTAAGGTTGTAATACAAAGTTTTTCAAAGCATTGTGCAGTACTAAAATGCGTATTAAACACAGATTTCAAGTAAATTAAACCGGAAATTCACAAAGTATTGTGAAAATGTATATTTGTTTAACACAAAAGTACACATAATTAGTCAAATATTTACGTAATTTCCATTTTGAGGGTATGAACGTAAGGGAAGTAATGGGAGCAGATCAGAAACGCGGTAAGAGCAGCTTGCTCTATTGCTCGTGCCACTCTGTCAGTACACTTGAGACGAGAGACTGAGGAATTTCAAGGAATAAATAGGTCGTGTAGCTCACCACCTATATAAAAAATCAAAATAGATACTAGCATTACGTAACTATAACTCCTACATATTCAAAGAGAGTAGTAAACGAAGGTTGATCAAAATTCATTCAAAAAGTGATAAATTACCCTGGATTTTTAGTACCTACAGAAAATACTGATACTACTTGAAAAAGTTATCATTATAGCATTCGCAGAGTGAACTGTATCAAGCTGATTCGGTCCACATTAGTCATCAGCTCATGATGACTTAGCCAAAAATACCATCAGTGGGAAGCGAAGCCACCGTATTAGTAGTGACCCGAATTTATACATTTTCAAGAAACGAAATCAGCAAACGAATGAAGCACTGCAGAAGATTGTCGCATTGAAGATTATGCTAAGCAGATTAAGCAGCAGCTAAATGCTCGTGCTGTACTTCACTCGGTTCCCGGATTATATGAAAATTGGAAATGAATTGGACTATGAGCATTTCGACATGGATGATTTCCGTGGTTTTTTAGACATGAAATCGTAATGTTACCTACATCCACGAACTAAGCTGTAACATTACATCAGCTTGTTATGTTACTTGCCCCCAAGATTAATCGCTTTCTGGAGGAGTCAAAGAACAGCCTACAACAAGGTATGTACCAAATTAACGATGATTTCTGTAGTAGTAAACCATATTCTAGCTTAAGGAGTTGACTACACCTGATCCTCCAAAAATGAACCAACAAAACCGGCTTTGAGAGTTAGTTTTATTCAGAATCCCAGTAGAGCGATCAATCACAATCAACAGCCTAATCAACGTTTTTCTTCTTCAAATCTTTCAGGAACTGCGCGACTTTTATTTTCCTTTCTTTCTGTACAATCACGTCTTTTTTGTTTTTGGACTTTTTCGAAGATTCCACAGATTTCTTTAGCTGTTTCTCCAGAGTAGCAGAAAGAGGTTCGGGTTCATCTGGTGACTCGCTTTGTTTCTGTTGTTTGGGAGGTGTTGCCGACCCATCTTCATCTTCAGAACTTTCTTCGACAGGTAACGCACTTGGAACTTCCAGCCCTTCGCTTTCTTTGGGTTTTTTGATGGAGAAACAAACAGGCAGAGGTTTCCTTTTTAAAGTCGGCTTCACATCTTGAGTCTCTGCTTTAGGTTTAGATGGTTTCGAACCGTCGATTTCATTTTGCTTCATTTCCAGTTGTTGTTTGTAAAACGCGTTATAAGGGTTTTTCGGGTTCAAAAATGAAAATCGCACGTCTCCTTTCTTCAAAATGACAGCTTCAAAGCGTAGCCCGTTTTTGATGACGAATTTCACCATCACTTCGATGATTTTCTGGACGAAATCCGGAGGTGCGTTGCTGTCTGTGGGTGGTGGTTTTGGAGTCCTTTGTTTGTCTTCGATCGGAGCTTGAGGAGGTGGAGTGCCAGAAGGTGTTGTGGATGAACGGGCCGTGATGAGACTCGGGTGGAGGTAGTTCCCATCGTCTTCTTCAGCTTCTGCGACATCTTCTTCATCCAGCTCTTGTTCACGAGGAACGTAACTTCCTGATTTGATGAGGCCTTTCAGATGAAGGTAATAGTTGTGAAGGGAGTCAGTGTGAGAGAGGAATTCGAAATTTTTATTGCCCTGTTGTTTCACTTTCATGAGGATCTCCATCTGCGAACCTTGCTGAGCTAGGAACAGAGCAGTTCTTTCGATAATGGCGTTGTGTTTGGCTGTTTTCGGAGTGGTCATATCATGAGGGATTTGAAGCTCAGCTGAAGGAACGAAAGGTCGACCCACAGTGGGAGGGACATCTTGGACACCCGCATCTTCAGGCGCAGAGGGAACATCATAACTATAAGCCACTTCACCGTAATTTTGGCTTTGGTGATGCTGCCGTTTGGCTTCTTCCTCTTTATAAGTCAGTTCTTCATCCTCATTGACGTACAATGCTCTGTACCTCTCTTCGTCGCAAAGTTGTTCCAAAGCCTTTTCCTCCTCCCCAACCTCCTCCAAGTAGCTTTCTTTTGGCTCATAAGCTGCCAAGTCGTAAAGTGCTCCACGCCCGTCGTAACGATCTATTTTCAAGGTGTCGTCCCCCATCCAAGGTATAAGATGACCGCCAGCATCGATAGATGCAGCTCTGTCGTCATCTCTGAATAACTTACAAGCATACCCAAACACCAGTAGCTCCGCTTTCTCTTGATCCTCGCCTGAACCCCTCATTCTTGAATACTTCTTCTCGGTGTTCTATCGAATGAAGGTGTAATTCGCCGACTACGGTCGATTCAGCTCTGAAAACAAACACAAAAAATGAAGATACATAAAATTTCTATATTTTTTTTTTACTAACCTCAACCTAGATGAATCACACTATCTCCATATGTATACAGTGAACTTCCCTTACCAGACACATCCCTTAGGCGGACAGATTTCAATTCCCTGAACTGGCCCCATTTGAATCAATGTGTTTCCTTAGGCGGAATTCCCTTCAAGGGATGTGGACACTTGAAAATGCCATTTTTCGGCTCAACAGTCTCCCTTGTGTGGAGAGCAAGGCCGTTTTTCTCGTCTATTCTTGCGCATTTCTGATAATGTTTACCCAAGTGTGTAAACTTTGAAGGTGTGCTTGTGTGTGTAATTGTCTGTGAATGCCTGATTATTCTAGATTTCTCAGTTTACTGTTAGACACGTGACAGGATGCCTCGTCAAGTGCTCACATAAAACAAAAAAATCGATGTGATAAATGTTAGTGCCCACGAAAAACTGAATGTTCGCCATCTCTCGATTTTGATCGTTAATTTTTACATTTAATCCCCCTCAACTTCCCTTACGCGGACATCCACTTAGATTTTTCTGTTTGTCCGTCAAAGAGAGATATCTTCCCATAGGTGGACACTTCTCTTGGACGGACAAAAAATTATGCCCCGTGATTGTCTACTCAAGTGAAGTTCAACTGTGTATATGTTTTAATATAGTATGTAGGAATTTCAGAGCTCTACAATCTCACTACATTGTGTTGCGCCATAGGAATTTCAACTCCAATGAATAATTCGTATCGGTGCTGTAACTACGTGTAGCTATAACCCAGCTATAAGAAAGGAACCACAGTTCAGCGGAAGTTGAATTGCTAGGTAATTCGAGGTAAACTGATGCAAACAAAGTTTCATAATTTCTGTAAAAATACCTATATTCAACTACAGATTTTTACAGAAATTATGGAACGTTGTTGCATCAGTTTACCTCGAATTACCTAGCAATTCAACTCCCGTTCAAGATCGCTCGCTATTCTTTTACAGCTGTTTGTAGAGCTCTAAATTATAAGTCGGCGAAAAACCCGGCGTGAGCCTGATCCTACGTGCATATATTATATCATTTTACAGAAAAAGCTGAGAAATCAGTTGAGGCTGTATTACTTAACGATCATCTCAATTTCATCAGCCAACTCAGATTAGTAAATGTTTGATACCATCAAACTGATTTGTTTGGCACCAACAAGTCAGATTAATAAATTTTTGATACTGAACACGAGCCCTTACAAAAATTTGACGCCAATTTTCAAATCGACATTTTTCCTTTAGTTTGCTCAAAATTTGCCGACAAAATTAATCTTCTACAGTAACTATGGAAAATTATTTTGGGCAAACCAAAGGAAATGTCGAGTTGACTGTTCATTTGAACAGTCACAAAAGAATTGATCATTTGATCAATCAACTAAGGAAAGAGCCTTCCACGCCAGATGGTTTTCATATTATTATTGTTTATACCAACATTCAGTTAGACGCAACCTACCTAATATTATCATACCTAATGAATCATTTCTCATTTTTCATTATCCCCGTCTCGTCATCATAGCCTCATCAGCCAGCCAAAAAGGTTCGAACGAACGAATCATATCTAACAGTAAGTAAAGATCGTGAATTCCTGTTTTATTTTCAAGTTTATAAATTTTATTACACAAGATCAGCCTGCATTACTGGTAAACTTGAACAATTATAAAATGATGCATTGTTGTATTATTTTTAAATCAATACGAATCATAACACGAGTAAAGTTGTAGGTAGAGTGAAGAAACAGGGTCGTACACCTAATATCAACTGGAACAGCCAGAGACAATACAGAAAAAAAGGATTTTAAGCGAATATAATGCTATCTGTAAGACCATACACATAAAACTTCTGTTGTGGTAAAATATTCATGAGGACTCCGCGATGATTCGATAGTTCTGTTTATATTCAACTAGGCACTGAGAAACACGAGAGGCGAGGTAGTCTATCATATCCAATCTAGTCAGTTTCTCATTCATTAGCTTCAGCTGTTCTTCAGCAGATATTTCAGGCAGAAGATCTTCGGATCCGATGACGTCCACCTGGATTCTCCTATCGGGAGGCTGGTGGAGGTTGGCTTTGCAGTCTTCGTACAAACCACGGGCGAACGAACAAGCTTTTTTCACAGGTTCGATGTAGGATTCGTCCACGGAACCCAAATAAGGCCAGAGATCGGCTTCGTTGTTCTTATCTCTGATCAAGAGATATCGTATCAAATTCAAACAAGACATAATCTGGTCAGTGTGGGATTGCAAATCAGCTTCAATGAGACCGCTGATCTTACAGTAGCGGGCCAACAGATCGATCATCTTTTTTCCAGAGAAATACTTCAGAGATGAAGGGTTCTTGGTGTCCAAAGCTTCTTTCACTTGTTCCTTTACCAAAGTTATGGAGAAACCAATGAACCCTGGATCAGAGGATAGCTGGTTGGCATTGTATAGCACCAAATACTGACCTTCTGGGGTGAATTTTCCTAAGAATTTCGGAAAGACCTGAACACTCAATTGCCTGACTTTTTTTTCTTCATTATAAACCATGCTACGAGTGACCATTTCTAAAAATTTACTCATCACTGTGTTTCTGATGCTTTTGAACTCAATAGTTTTGGGTGAGACTCTATCAAGGACTGCGTGGAACAACTTCAAACCCTTGAAAATCAAAGGAGCTTCGTTTGTGCCAAAAAGATCAAATGCCAGCGCCATTGTGCATTCAAATAGGTATTTTGGAGAGAACACGTAGCTTATATTTTGCAGGCGATCTTCATCATCAAAAATCAAGTAGAAGTAACATCCAAGAGAGACATTGGTAAAATCTGTCGACACAGCGTCATCCTCCAACTGCTCTATGCAACCAAATGACAGATCAACGCATTCGAATAACTGAAACGGGTCACGGACGAAAACTCCAATCATATCCAGAATACGGCTGGCCAAACAGTAGTTGTCGGAGTCCTTTGATATATTTATGTGAACCAGAGGTCGGCCTAAACATTTTAAGAGTGCTTTCATAATGTTATTTCGGTATTCCACCATATGGTCCACCGGAACTTCACAATCTGTAGCTTGCAAGTCTTGTACAAACGGTTGAAAAAATTCAATTACAACCTCGAGCACTAAGGAAATATTACGAATGATATCAGAATTCTTTTTTGTGAATCCACTGCCTTCGTCATAGTCTTTTTCCTCTCTCGACTTGGGAGTGTCCATGTGGCACAAGTGTCTCACAATCGTATCACAGGCCCAACAGACGGACTTACCACGCTGGTTGGGCATCCTCAGGAGGCAGTATTTCATAATATCCAACACAGTGCAAAATTTGACATCATCATCATCTTCAGCTTGTTCCAAGAGCTCGAGATAAGTTTCTTGAGGGGAGAACTCTCTGGATATCCGATCTAGTATTTGCACGGCGAACCTGAATAACGCAGGTTTCTCATCTTTGAATTTCCTCGTTACGTACTTCCCAGCAATCGGTATGAGTTCGTAGCCTGACGCGTTGAACGCTTCGTAATTCTTCAGATCGTGCAAGGCCTCGAAAGCCTTTTGGGTTTCTTCACTCAATAAATACCCTTCAATCTCTCTGACGAAGGCAGATCGCCTTTCTTCAAAACCCACGTCCTGCTGAGTTGCCATCGCTTAACACCAATCTCAAGTCTGGAACACAGTAGAACAAAAGTCATCATTCCATCTAGCCCGCTCGTCTTCTCATATCTCCTATTTTAGCTCGTTCAGGGCATACGAGATGGTGCTTTTCTTCTTTTTGAGAGCAAAACGTCATCAAATACAAAGCATTCATACAGCCCCACAGATTGCTGTAGGCACGAGTCCGGGTGTTCTCCCTACCACAAAACCCAACCTACTCATAACCCAAATTCGAGAGGATTTGTTAGTTAAAAATTATTGTGCTAGGCACTTACAAGCGTTATTTTGAAGATCTTGACAGGAAGGTCGGTGGAATGAAAGAAAGTATCCTTGCTGCCTGCTTCTTCTTCTTCCTCTTCGTCCTCGGATACTTCTAAGCCTGTATCACCTGCATCAAATCAAAACACAACCAAATAATATTGCGCAGATATTACAGGAACAAATCAAACAAAAACAACTGAATACAAAACACACTCACAGGCGTGGAAGAGATTTTTACGATGAATAAACTGAGTTGAGCGACAAATAATATTTCTGCAAAACGTTGAATTGCACAAAATATAACATGAAAACCTGTGATATGTTCATATAGCAACTGTGGGTGAAATGATACAGGTACCTATGACGTCGCCATACCAGTGTTCTAATACTAACCTTACGGAGAGATATTTGAACGCATTTTTCGTGAATATCTTCATTAGGTATGTAGATTAGAGCGACCCCCTGGGAAATATTCGTCCAAGCAAGCCCATGGTACCTAACTTACATACAATTTATGCTTTTTTTCTTTAGATGGTTCCCAAGGGTATCATTGTGATCACGAAATGAGTAAGCTTTGTTTCCGTAATGTGCACTTTACGCCTCTAAATCCAATTACCTATATCAGGGGATCTTGGGGCTCATTGAAACATGGGGCACAGTGAAACAACAGCTCTAATTCAAATATGAGAGGGAGTTAACATAAGACAGTGCTGCAGTACCCTGAGCTTCACCCAATGTCTTTCAGTCTTGATGCCGTCTTCAGTGGGCAGCCATCATTCAAAGTGCGTTTTTCGCCTAATGGCGAACATCATCATTGAAGCAACATTTTTCTTCTTGTAAGACGTAAGTAAAAACGATTTTCATTGCATACTATTGTTGCTCTGAATCAGTTTCTTGTGTAGAATAAGCAGCATGGTTTTCATTGTGTTCTATTGTTTACAATCAAACTGGGAATAAAAAATATGCAAAGATGGCGACTGGGCTGATTGAAACATAGATGGTGCTCACTGGAACGTTTCAAGATGCCCCTGTCTGATGTTTCATTGTTTCTCATCGCTATAAACAATCATCATCGTAACAGGAATTTTCTTCATTTTGCGTTTCATTTTTTCTAGCATGGTGAAAAACTGAGTGAGAAATCCTGGAAGAGGCCTTTTTTCGCTGAGGATATAAAGGAAGCTGTTTCTTTCGTCAAAAATGGTCCTTGCCCCATATTTGTTGTTGTTGGTATTTCAAAATAAATAGGCTTTCTGAAAAAAATGCAGCTGATTTTTACTCATCCAACACCTTTTGTGTTTTTGTTTCACTGTCCCCCCCACATATGGGGCACTATGGAACAAAATTCCGACAGCAATACTTTTTTTGTGTGATGACTGTGATAAATAAATAACTGGAACTAATGCAATGTACCCCCGATATGTTAGAAAGTATTTCATATTTAAGTCGGGAAAAATAAAAGCAAAAAAAGTGTTTCATTGTGCCCCTCGTTCCCTACTATGAATACACAATGGAGTAATTTCCTTCAATGAGTCACTTCTCACCTAAACTTTCCAAGAAATTGTCCAGCGTATCTTCACTCCTCACCGTGCAAGCAACAAGGGAGTAAGCTTTAGTGGTGGTGATCAGCGTCTTGATAGAGGAGCACAGCTGAGGGATCAAGCCGAAGTCATACACCACGTCTGCAACATTCACTATTGATATTAGTACCTACTTACTATTAATAGAAGAGATCATTGCAACTTTCAACTGAGGTACGTTGCACTTCTGGGGGTACCCTGTTTCACTCACAGCCATAGCCGAAAATAATTTGATATCTGAACTTATTAACAAAATAAGCAGACAGAACTTGGTTTCTTCTTCAACTCCACAAAACAGTAAGATGTAGCGGCGTGCCGATAATCTCGGAATGTGGAACCTAATCTCTCGGTGGAACCATATCCAGGCCGCTCAAATTGCGGATACCGATACAGTCACAGAAGGGGGGGGGGGGGGTAGACGTCAGTATTCTCAGATCGAGAACAGAGAATGAAGAACCTTCTTCCATGGTTCCACATTCCCTTTCCGAGAGTATGCACTTTGGCACTCACACCTCTCCAAAGCGTTCTCGATCCATAGCAATCCCATTCCGATTTGACCGCCTTCTTGATCCATAGCAACACCATTCCGATTTGACCACCTTCTCCTCGATCCTGCTCCTACCATCGGAACTCACTGATGTACTGTCTACCCTTTTCTATGTTCTGCCGCCAATGTTCCTGCCTTGAACACCCACAAACCCTTTCAACCACCACCTCGCACCTCCCCCACCTTCCTCAATATCCTTGATTGCGACCTTAATTTACAAAATAAATTTAAAAATCCCACGTCAAGGCTCGATTTCTACATACAGAAGGAAGCTACTGCAGTAATGTCAGCTTTTTAGATCGATGCTTTCAAGAAAAATACCAGAAAAAAAATTGTGAAAAAACGTCGTTTTTGTCACTTTTTACATTTACCTCCTCCAAAATAGCTCGAGAGATTTCAATGAAATTCACGTGTTACTATTTTTCTAGGTACCTACAAGTGATACCCTCATCTCCAGGTAAATAACCTAAAGGGCCGTTAGTCAGCATTTCTGGGTCTATAGGGAAAGTAGCGTGAAGCTCCCCCATATTATGTTTTCTTAGGCATCTGGTTTTTCGGGTAGGTATCTACAATACAATTTTGGCAGATATAGCAGCTACCTACTTATCTACTACTTGAATTAGTGAAAAATTCACAGCGTTTAAATGTTCAAAATTTAAATTTACGAGCAACAGCGAATTAATTGTTCTCAAAATCTACAGCTGGGAAAATATGAAACATGCAACACGCGAGTCAAAGCCCTCGGATCGATAATTCGGAACGTGGAACTGGAGTAGGTAGGAAAGGTAACAACAAATACCTGTATCGGCAAAGCTCTAGTAAGAATCAGCAACTACAGTATTAAGAGCAGTTAAAAAAAAATATAATGTACCTACAAGAGTTATGTAGGTAAGTGACCAACATTATTTCAAGCGATTCCCAATCATTCATGAAACCATCAGAACATCCCGTTTTCGGGAATTCTTGTTACTTGTGTATCGCCACCTCGAAACAACAGTAACGTAACTGCAGAGTTTTGTGAAATGGAGTTATGACCGTCACTGGTCTCAAAAATATCTTGCGCCATACATATAAACAACGTACACTGTCCGGTTCGTTGCTCCAATCCAACATAGTATATTTTGCACAGTAGCATCAATGAAGGCAGAGCGGCTCAGCCAAGATAATCCCAGAAAAGAATACTACACAGACGACTGCTCTGTAACTTTGAATTAAATTAACAGTTTTGCAGACAATGGAGTTACAAGAAGATACCTCTCAACATGTACACATGCCGAATGGATTACAATAATTAAAATTCGATATTTCCATTCAACTTATCATCATTTAGGCCTCAGCCTACTGACGTTTTTCCCGGTATCTTATCACCAATAAGAAATGGGCCATTATCGTGGTTTTCATTAATTTATTTATACTTTTTCTAAAGAACGAAAGTAAGAGCTGAATTCGTGAAACACCTCTCTTCACTGTGAGACGCTTTTGAAAATCAAATTTCATAACGAAGCAGGAGAAAAAAGGGCGAGGACAGTGATAGCGTCATGTTGGGAAGCTTTGCTGATTGAGTGACATCTGTAGCTCTGCTGGGCGCTGCCATTTACATTTGATTAGCGGCAACGGTTCATTTGTTCCCTGGAGGACGTCACGTCTTACGAAGCCATGGACTTTCAACACAATTTTTCTATCACTAACTCAATCCACTGAACCAACATAGCAATAAATTAATCCACTGAAGCAATGTTTCGTCTAACCTTTCGTTTTATTCAAATGTGATAAGGAATGTTGACAGAAATTCATTAGAAAAGTGCTTGTTTAGTATAGTTATGTAACTGCCCCAGGTCAGGTGAATTTTGAAAATAATATGGTGATTTGAAACTTCCAACTGGTCGATTCCACCGATCATTAACTTTAATTACTGTGGATACCAAAATACCTACCTAATAACCAGAAAATAATTGACGCATTTGTGTTTTAGCTTGAAGAATGGTGTTAAATGGGAAAATATTGTAAAATAGTGAAGCAGATCTCACGTGTCATTAGTGTGGTAGCTAATGGAAATGGAACTTCGCTTTAGCAGATGTGGGTTTAAAAAGGCGTATACAAAAAAAGAGTAAAATGAGGAAAAAGGGACAAAACAACCAACAACCAATTTACATGCTAAAACTGTATTAAGAAAACAATAAATAATATAAACCATAACAAAAGCAGACTTTGGTTTGGTAAGAAGCAACAACCACAAGCGAAACCGATTTAAAACTTTCAAATCCCAAGCTTTTCAGCATTTTCCAATAGCCAGTTTCTGTACATTGTAAGAGGTATATCAGTAGGAAGTGTGTGCTTCCACTCATTGACACAAAAAATCCTGTAAGAGTCATTGCCATACTTACCGATACCGTACAATTCAATAGGATAAACCCAGTTTTTGGAAAGGTATTCTTCAGTGAATCTCGTAACTCTATTCGTACGAATTTCTCCGAGGCCGAGTGGTTTCAGAAATGGAACGATGTCATCTCTACTTGCTCTGAGCAGAAGTTCGGGTGTTGGCCACTTATGAAGAAATTTGAGAAGTTGTGGGATCGCCTTGGGGGCTGGAGTTTTTGACAAGAAAATAGTGCCAATAAGCAACTGCCAAGGGTTGCTGTATAGATCTTCTTGAATCAAGGAGTAGGGAGACCTTGGGGGAATCCAGGCTTCAGGCGGCTTCACCACCTGGAAATATTTACTTTTCGTTCCACGGAGGTCTACAGCAGATTCCTTGTAGAGTTTTCCTGGACGACGGGATCTTCTTCGGGAGATAACATACTGCAACTCTTCATGTTCTTCCATGGTGAGTGACCATGAAAATGCAAAACAGGAAAATCAACGCAATAAATCACTCCCAATCAAACTGACCTGCGGCAATGATGACGTCTGGTTGGAACAGCTTAGACAGTCTGGGTCCACCTTCCTCACTCCAGTCGAAGTCCAAGACTTGAATGTTGGTTTTGTTGATCCTCTTAGGAACTTCGTCACCCTCGGAGGATGAGTTAAGGATGATGTTTTGTTTCAACAACTGAAGGACTTCCGGATGGCAGTCGCTGAAAGTGTAGGATAGAGGGGGTGAGTCCGAAAATATGAGGGCCAAACCGGTCAATCCCAGACCACAACCGAGCTCGAAGACTCGCTTGAAGTGGAAATGTTCCTTATTCCTGATTCCCCAATTGGCAAGAGCAATCCCAGCCTGTAAGGAACAAATCACGGGGTCAATACAGGCAGGGAACATCATTCTATACATGAAACATTTTAACCTCAAGATCATATTTATCAAGCAAATCTATTCCTGTCTACAGAAAATGGCAGTTTCATCATTGCAGAAACGTCAACAGGATAGTCCTCACCGATGTCATTTAGCGAGCTCGGTCCTTTACACAACTTCTTTCATATTTTGGTTTGATCGGACAGACGGTCCTGGATCAGTCCAGGATGGAACTGCGTTCTGAAAATGAGGGGATAGAACTGTCCAGGATTGAGTCCAGAACTGTGCCTGTCCGAACGTGCACTGATGATTCTGAATAGATAACCTGAAGCACTGTAACCTTCCACATAAGCTGAAGGAACAACAAGTGCGCATGTGCAGGATCAACAGTCCTAAAAAAAGTCCAGGACTGATAGAACTAGTTCCAAACAGTCCTGGACTGTCTGTCCGAACAGTCCTCTCGATCCTGGACCAGTGCACTGTCCGACCGGACAAAAAAGGCCGTGGCTTGGATAGAACCGTCCAGGACTGTCTGTCCAAACGAACCTTTTATGATCTCACCGAAGCGTACATGAATCTATCTATGTAGTTAAAATGAGTACTCTTTTTCGTCATCGTGTTGATATACTGGCTTATATGTATGACCAGAGTAAAATTTAACTGAAACTAGGTAGATATATAATTTGGTGGAAAGATGGTCGTTGGGTTACTCGTCTTCTTGCTTTAGTATTACGAGTGATGCAAATTGCATAAGTGTCAGTACCGAATGTATGAGAATGTGCATGAGCTAGAATCATAGCATTCCAAAATTTAGGGAGGCCTCATTGTATGTAACGGATGTGTAACTTTGCCTCCCATACAGTGTAGTTGCCCCCTCTCCACTCAAGAAAGGTAGGGAGGCAGTGTGACAGCTGCCCCGGGGGACACTGGTTTGACAGATACGCAATGCCTCCAAGAGATTCGTTTTCGGTAATCAACTGCTCCATCAGCCACGTGTCAAAAAGATCGAGAGGAGCCCGGATCCAATATGGACGGGATTCCCATATACCGTCACATGTATCATAACAGATCAGACAAAGTTTCAGTGGATTCAAGCCTTTCTATGTTCCGCAATTGATGACCAAAAATCCCAACAGTCCGAAGTGTTCATTTCGACTCATTTCTTATGTCGAACTTACGGAATAGTAAGTCGGAATGACAGAATAAGCTTTACAGAGGTATAGGTCAAAACTGAAGTTTGCATGTAACAAACCACAAGTAGGTACACACCTGCCAAGTATGAAGCCCAGTAGTTCCGTGAGCGAGGAAATTCCTGCTCTCTTGGATTGTGATGAAACGTTTGCCTAAAGGGAAGTGGCGGTAATGCAGTTCGCTGTCCGCTTCAGGTTCGGCCAGCAAAGTAACCAAACGTTCGTAGGCGGCGTCGTGGGTCAAACCCCGCTCCTCCACCTGCAAGCTCACAGTCCTCATTTCCAACGAAGCCAACTACTGACTACATGATCATTGATCTCATGTTTCTTGTTGACAAATCACAGAATCAATTACAAGCAACATTTATTACAATATCGACAAGAAGGTTCAACGGTTACTCCTCTGATATCTTAGCTCGGGAAACGTCAGCTATACTCAGGGAAAATGCACCAGATACACACATTCACATCTCCCCATCTTGACACCTATGGGACCCTCGGAAACCTTCTAACTAGAGGATAATTATTGGAAAACTGAGCTACATATTTCTTATAAGTGAGAGATTTTGTTCATTTTGAGAATGTAAATGAATGAATTAGGGATGAAAGATGATAAATGAAGAGCTCGGGAAGAAAGGGTGATAATGCACTGCGAGGGAGCTTTTTTCTTCCGTTTCATAAGCTCATACTCTACACGTTGCCCATTCTGCATGTTGCCATCATCACCTAACTCAAACTCTTTTTTGTTATATTCCCGCAAAACTTGAATTTTTTCTACAGACTTGAAACCATTCAGAAGTGACCTTATCGTATGTAAACATCAAAAACATACACAGTTGGATACTGGTTGGAAAAATGGTTATTATGGTTAGAAAAAATGGTTATGCGGAATTATTTAATATAACGCGCACTGGTACACGCATAACATTGTACGAGTACGTTGTAAGGTTTAAGCGATCTATTCTGGGCTAAAGTTATCGTAAAATGTTTATTTTTAGTCACTGTTGGTTATAATGTTCGTCTCGAGTCTGTACGAGAAAGTTCAAGTTTTGCGGGCGTAATATATCAAAAACGCTGCAAAGTCCTTGTCACATGGGTTTATTATTCTACAGAAATGTTGGCTGTACATTTATTGTTTGTTTCATGTGAAATAATTGAAATAGCTATTTCTGATGGTTTCCACCAATTTTGGCCCCCAAAACACAAATTAGGTAGGTACGATCTTTTTTTTTCAAATTATCTTTGATCATTGGTAGTGCCATCATTTAATCGTCTTGATCCACGTGTTGACACTTTTTCTAGTGTTATTCTACAAATTGATGGTGATTTCGCAGGTATTTGACTCATAAAAAATCAATTTTGGGAGCTGAACATCTGGTACAACCTCAATTTTCCACTCCTTGGCCAAAATCGACTTCATATTCGATCTTCTCGTCCCCAAAAACATGGAAAACGATACCTCAAAAGCTCATGTTACCAAAATGTTGCTAAAACGCAAAAAGTACCTATTTTCACACACATTTTCACTCATAACACCCCTGGGTATATTCCGATCGGGCTGAAAAGTTTCGGGACACAACTAGGGCCCAAATGGAGCATGTGTGCGAAAGAACGACTTTTTTAGATCGAAAATGAAGCCTGTACACGTGATACGGCGGACGGCGGACGGCGTACGGCGGACGGACATTGCATTTTTTGAATCTACACACCTTGAAACGGAAAAGAAAAAAGTTTGAGGGGGTGTTATAAAAATTTTTTGCTGAGCGATTACATAGGTGTATTATTCACAGAATAATAAACCAAAAATACCCTTTTTACGAGCAACATCGGTGTTTGAGTAAATTCAGTCTGGGGAACAATTTTCTACTAACCGAATTCAAAAACTGCTTCAAAAATCCTTTTCGGAATGTAGGTTTCAGTGGGTATTTCCTGATTGTCGGGTGGTCCACTGTCAGGGACAAGAGTCGATCAATGTGCGCTTCGCAGGTTGAATAATCCAGCTCAACTAAATGAGACAGAAGCTCCTGCAATAAAAATATCCGATAAGTACCTGATCCACAGAAGCAATCCCACAAATCATGGTTTACGTTTAATTCACAAACACCACTAACTAGGTATCTGATGACGCCACAAATCGTAAGAATGTCAGAAACTAAAAAATGTATTATCAAGTAAGTACCTATGTAAACCTACAAACTATCAACCTACTTACTAGAGAATCGTGTGAAACTCAGATAATGAAAGAGATCACGTTTAGATAATATTATGCACTTATGTGTAGAGGTGAGTTAGGTTTGCGCTGAGGCCAGGCTAACATGAATGTACTAAAGCAGCAAATCCTAACTGCAGCAACTACTGAGGAACGCAGAAGACCTGTCATAAAACTATCGCCGCGAATTTAAATCAATAACGGCTATCAGTATCAGCTAGAAGTATGATTACAGAACAGAATCTTTAATAGGTGATTGGGTACAACCAGAATGTCTGACGAGACATCCCGCTGACTGCGTGCCGCTTTCACAATAATTATCTTAATCTTACTCAATTCCAGATATTTAAATAATAATTTCAGGCAAGTATTCATACCTCCCAGCTAAAGCATTTCAGTTCAGCGCCAGAGCAAAACTTGGTGTAAAAGTCTATGAGAAGAGCACAAGATTCGCTGCTACAGGACATCTCATGCTACGCACACGTAAGTATGTATTTTCAGCATACAATCAAAATTAAACAAGATACCCCACGCAAATTCTGAAACACTACCTCCGGCAAAACTAAATTAATCAATTTGTTCAAGTGCTGGTGCTTCCGCCGAAAACGCTAAAATCACACGCACACGACACAACCCAAGCAAAACAAAGGTAGGGCCAGTACCAGTATATGGATATGGGTACTTAAGGGTAGGGCCTGAGCCAGATAAAGCTTGATTCCTTCGGAATGTTCTATGCAGCGCGCTCTGTTGGGAACTTGTGTACTTAATTCCCGCCCTTTTTCAAAATAATGATACCACGTTGAGTGCATACATGAATTATTTCACAATTCTATAATTTCTTAGCTAGGGTATTTGTTATTGTAGTGTGATTTCCTATTTGCGCAACCAAGTTTTGGTTCAGCGTTTGGCGAAAATCATTCTAGATAAACTTACATAAATATATAAATTTTTATTTTTAAATGAAACTGTACGTGGGTTTAAGTAAAAATTAGATCAGGGCGTATAATTTACCTGAGCTGTATACTTGTACCTACCTAGACATGAAACGTAGAGCAGTTTTGTTTATCTACATTACTTTTGAGTTTATAGAGGGGTTTCGGATTTCCTTTTGATCCTATCCTCAAACCTCAAGGGTTCCCGAGATCCTGAGTCCTATCCCCTCAGACTGGAATAGTGAGTCATTTGTGTAGCCCAGCGTTACCATGACATTGTATCGTTAAGGGCAACGAGCAACGCTCATTGTGACTGCCTGGCCCTTTGTGCAGAGATGAGCTAACACCTACGACTTCCCGTTACAGACTAACCCAGTTTTCGCATCGAACGATTGCGCTGTTACGTGGACGCCAGATTGGAACGACTTACTGCTGTGGCAAAGTTCAGAGTGAATTGTGGAATCGCCCTCAATATTTCAAGATGAATAAGCTCGCAATCCAAGAAAGTAAGTCCAAAATCGGTTTGTTGATATTAGGCATATAATTAGGTATGTAGGTACCTACCTACCGAGGTAGGTACATACCCTCACCCAATTTATTTACTGAACGAAGTCAACATGAACCACGATATTGTCGTCATGTAGGTATCAAAACTTCTTCATACTGGTGGCAATGAGCTGAAGAACAGAAAACACCTAGTAGTGATATGTAGGTACCTACTAAACCTTCTTAAATACGTACGTAGGTAGAAAATCTTTTGTAGCGGTATGCCACACATTATTATTACAATGCTTGGAAACACATACCTACCTAGTTTACCAAGAGACTCACTTTGTACTCATTACTTTTTCCAGCTTTTCCACCTGGGATCGTCGGCAGGGAAATAGTGTTGGCGCAGATGTGCCACCACTACAGGAGGATAAACACGGCTAAAGCTCGGGTTGATACAAATCTCTTTAAACCACCAAAATTAAGTTTATCTAGACCTCTGTAAGTTCGAAATTCTAGGAATACCTACGTATTTCAGAAATTGCATTTAGATACCTACCTACCTATTTATTGAATGAGACCATGCTTTGAATGAACGACATTTAATACAACAACAATATCAATTTGTTCTTTATTTAGGTCTGCAGAAGTGGCTAGTATAGTACAGCGTTGTTTGTCTCCCCGGAGTCCTCCAAAACATAGGAGATGTCTAAAGGTGATGGATCTATATGTACCTACAAATGTTTATTACTCAGATGTGCTGCATCGACGTTACTATTTCCTGATTAATGACTTTCACGTTACGGATGACTTCAACAGTTTGAGCACGAGATGGGGGAACATCATATAAAACTCAGCTCTCGATCCCAAACAGCAGAATCACGTTTGAGATCAACGCCTGAAGTTTACCATCCAGCTGTAAGAACACCGAAAATATCCCACCACGTAAGACTTCATCAAGCGTTAACAAATAGAACATTTGAATCGACATCCGGAAAACGTAGTCAACTACCTAGTATTTTTGAGGATTAGAAATTCTTGACAGTAGATTCTCCACTAGCACTGTTTAGATTTACCTACCTATGTAGGTAGCACCTACGTAAAATGTTTGGAGAAAATAAAAGGCAAGGAAATAAAGGATGCTGGTAGGTCCCTGCCTACTCACTCAGGTGCTAAGGTACCGACTCAAATATTGTTGTTGGATATAAGGATATTTATTTTTATTTTTTCTGACAATGTACATAGGAACTTTTGTTCCCTCATTGCGTACATGGATATATAGAATAGCTTTAAATTAAGAATACAAACTTAAATCATAAAGAAAAAACGTCTGCCAATTCGACTAGGGAGTATAGCTTCCTCACTTGAATCACATGAACATATAAATACTTGGGTAGGTTCGTTTTGAAACGGCACCATCTGCGATCCAACCCGCATGTAGGTACCCTCAAATTTTCAGCACTATTTTCCGCGTAGTTAGAAGCGTTACAAAAAAATTGACAAAACGTCATGTTCGCGCATGCGCAGACGAAAGTTACGGTACTTCTTCAATAATTTTGGTATGGGACCATCTGTGACCCAACCTGCACCTACCCTCAAAATTTCGGCCCATTTCGACCATGATTTCGGGTAGTTATGGGCGTTACAAGGAATTACCACAGACAGAGAGACACAGAACCAAAAATGTTCCTCAATGTCTGAAACACAAAATGGTAGTGGAAATTTTCATTCTGGAGGACAAATTTTTTTTAAAACTCAATCACGAATCCAAGGCTTCCCTACCTTCGGTAATGAGGAAGCAAAAAATTTTCAAACATTCAAACGGACAGTGGTGAAACTTAGAAAACAAAAATGTATAATAGCAAAAGTGTAGCAAGTATAAGCTATGATAGGCTATAAGTAAGTAGGTATTTAAGGAGTTATGTGTTAATGGCTGAAAAGAGGAGGAAAATGAAAAAGAGAGAAAGGAAGACTGAGAAAAGATGGTAAGAAGAAAGAAAAGACAGGAAAACTTACTGTAAGATGATTCCTTGCATGAGCCATCAAGGACCCCAAGGAGGGAAACACACGATATAAGTTAATTGGAATGTGTTTATATTTTTGAATGAAAGTAGGTTCCAATCTAAGGATTTTGTTTTACTCTCCTACTCTTTTTCTATAACCTTTCAAAGTTTTGGCAACGAGTGACGTCACACTGGGTATGGAGGTCCGCACAGGCGGGAGAGGTGATATGACGTCACTTGTTGCCAAAACTTTGAAAACTATTCATCTTAGTGCGGTTGGTCTCAGAATTCTTAGAATGGAACCTACTTTCATGTGAAAATGGGAAAGTAACATAAACAGAGTCATGGGTACTCCTCATTGAGTAGACACACACAAATTTCCCATCCTAACACTGACCTAATGACTGAACACTAAACTTGAGTTAGGTAGTTTGATTGCAAAGTGATTGCATTTTCAGGACAGTGATGGTCAGCAGCAGGCGACCCAGACATCTCTAGACAATTCTCTTGTTGAGGAACCAATTCCAAAAACGAAGGATGAAGCTGTTCAAACGTCACGTCCAGGTTTGTACAGACCGCTGGACGCCCGCTCAGTTCAGTTCCTGAGAGACATCACGACCGAGGCGCTCCAAAGAAGGGCCTTCACGTCTTCAGCGCTCAACAGAATTTTCTTGGATCATCAATATAGGAACACTTACTCCCTGACACAAGTAATTAACTGTAGGTACCTAAAGATGCTGCATTAACTGCGATACATAAACTGAAACTGGATGTATACTTTTCATAGGAACTTATGGAAAGAGAGCTGGAAGAACTGAGAAGACAGTTGGGAATGCTTCCAAGATACCATTCCAACAGCACTACAGTGTCTGATGGAGAAGCTCTTGATGCGTTAGATACTTTGGTATTAGATCCGAGGATGAAAGAACAGGTGATTCACAGCCTGAGGCTCTCTAGAAACAACGATACGAAGAGACCAACTTACACATACTATGACAGGTAAATGGAACTAAATCCTTATCACAAGAGTCAAATAAAACCGTGAATTATGTTCAACAATAAGTAGGTACATAAGTACATTTTTATTGGAGTAAATTCGGAATGGAAGTAGATTCAGACTGTCTTGGGCACAGGTCTGCAAGAAGCCAGGATTCATCAGATCATTTGCGATCGAAAATGTCTCTTAGCAATTTTCTTTTAAACAATTAGATTTAGATTTTTCGGCATTTCAGGTTTTTTCTCCCGTAAATCGCGTTTTTCACTTAAAACCCAAAACCCATTTGGAAAACCACGGTAAATCTGAGCATACATATTAATTGGGAAATTCCATAAACACATGTAGCTATGCTATCGGAGGTGATATGTCCAAAAATGCACAATTTCTCTAGGAAAATCAATCTGTTAACAGTCAGAATGAATCAGGAGTGTCAACATTCGACTCAGCGTCAAAAATTATGAGGAAAACTATATCTAACTTCTCTTTATGGTTTGATCAAATAGTCTTATAGCACGCTAGAAAACTAGATTTCCTTGAAAACACCACATTTTTTCGAATGCAGTTTTCTCTCAATTGGTACCTACAGTAAAATAAAGAATGACCATACCGTTGGAAAGCTGAGGGGTTAACATCACATCAGTTAGCACATTCTAAAAGCAAATTTAACGAGCTTTTCAAGCGGTGATCACCAATAATTGTTTGTTGTAGGTAATTTTACAAATGGTTTTTATAGTCAATTTTATGTGGAAAAACGTGATTTACGAGAAGAAAAAACGCGAAATCAAACGGTTTAAAAGAAAACTGCTAAGAGACATTTTCTGTCGTAAATGACCTGAAGAATCGATTCCTGGTTTTTTGTAGACCTGTTCGATGGGCACCCTGCATAGCGTTGGGTTGTCACACGTTCCAGTTTCTAAATTCTGATACCTATTTCTTACAGACTGAAAGACGATACAGACGACCTACGGCCTACAAGAGACAGAACTAACATGGTTTTGAACAATATTTTAGAGTCTACAGAACAGCTTAATGACTCATCCAGTGTTCAGCATGTAGAGGAAACACTAGAAGAAAATCATGGCAAAGACTTCATAACCACAGACAATACCAAAGGTGTTCAAATGCAGGAGGGAGGATGGGATGCAGAAGTGGAAGAAGACGACAGAGAAGTTACTACAGCATCGAGTTCTAAAATGGAAGAAGATGAAGATAAGACTGATGAGGAAGAGGTAGAAAGTGTGACTGAGTCAGAAGATCAAGTAGAGTCCATGCACAGTGGCACTGAATCATCAATAGACGAAGTTGAGAGCGAATCTGAAAATGAAGATGAAATAACTCGGAAGGAGAGCACGACAAGCAGACAACTAACAGATGAACATCCAGATACCAAAATGCGAACTACCCTTGAAGATGATAAGACAGAGCCAACAGAACCAAGTCAACCAAAACAAGAATTGAAGAAAAATGACAAAGTTCTGCAAAATCTCCCGCCACTGAAACTTGAACCACTTACAACTAATGGAGGTAAACTTTTCAACTGATGAATACAGCATTTGTCTCACTTGAATTCATGTTTGTTCAGTAAATTTTTTGTTCCTTGCAAAAAGATAAATGGAGGTCATCATTGGATGTAGTAAAAGAAGAATCTGACAGCACATCAGGGCAAATAAGTGACATTTCAACTGCTTCGACACCAACAGAGGTAATTAATTATCAAATTAGCACAGGTGTAATGTTTTGGTAACTCACATCTCCCAGATAAGGATTATAATTAAATATTTGACATTCTTGACTGCTACTATATAAGGAGAACATCAAGGTACCTAACGAACCTTCACTGATTGTATGTATTAAATATTTGTTGTCTAAAGAATGAAAGCAAGCAAGATAAAACGGTTCCTCTGAGTAAGCAAGGATCTTCTGCATCGACCAGCACATATTTTTCGGTAATTTGAATTAGTATCGGTATATTATATCTGAGAAAGCACACGCTCAAGATACAAAGACTGTACAATTTCTGGTCAATAGTTCCAGGCTGGAAACACGGAGACATCTCCCTCTAGAGCTTCAGACAAATCAGTGATAAATGAGGAAACAAAAAAGAGTTCAGCAAGTCATTCAGTCAGTGGGAATCGAACTAGCAGCAGCACAGGAGGCGAAATCGTGATGCAGATGGGCGACCTAGAACTTAGTGAGGAAGACATGAAGACAGCCCAGGCTGGTAGCGAAAGTCAGGCACAAATCGTAAAACATATGAGTGAATTGTCCGATATGCAGGTTACTGAAGATGTAGCTCACAAAAACGAAGATGATCGTGGATCCGTACAGGAGGTAAGACCAATGGTGGATTTACAATGTCAGTGATGTGCATGCGTTGTTTGAGTCACCGTACGGTTGTGAGCTGAATGTGTGCAATGTTTCAGAATACCCCTGGCTGAATTGTAGAGCCACTGGCACCCATCGTGGAACCAAATTTCGCCTACACTGTACCACAAGAACACTATTTCAATTACATTTTTGTTATTCACAGGCTGAAATTTTTATTAAGAATTGACGTTATAATTCTAGGGAGACAACGCAAGTGATACAGGATCCGAAGTGGAATCAGAACACGGTGAATCTGAAGAAGAAATCGAAACTGAGGCTTCAGAAACATGAGTTGTCTACATACTGACTGATTTTACCAGTACCAACAGTATGTATTCCTAATATAAAAAGTTATTGTAAATCGTGATAAGCAAAGAAAACTTCATGTTTTACACAGATTGGGTAGAGAATTCTTGTCTCAGATTGTACATAAGTGGAACATCAACTTTATTAAATACATATTCATATACCAGAGATTGCGCAGTTTACTGCACATCCTTCATGTGGCTTTTCAGATAAACCAAGAGTTGATTGCAAGAATCTCGTCCGCCAGTACCGTCCATATACAGGATTTCTAGTTTAACAGCATCATCTAGTTCGAGAACTGTGATCAAAGCCTTCAAATATGCTTCAGAAACGTCACACGAATTTTCAGTTTTCACTTTTTTTGACGCACTAACTTCACCAAGTTCTTCTAGTTTCCTTTTCAGGGTTTGGTCTTGTCCAGATGGTTCAGGTTGAGAAGCTGGAGTGTCTGCAGTGGTAGCTGAAACCATGCTGCTACCTTCCGCATCGGTATTGGAATTCGAGTTGTTCTCGTTTAAATCTTGAGATTGCAACAGTGCCAAACGCCTTTTCTCTTCCCGCCGTCGCTTACGGTTAAGGGTCCACGTGTTTTTAGGGGCAACAACACCTAATACAAAAATCCCTTCATCGTCTTCTTCTTTGACGCTCTTGACCTGAAACACAACCGGTATGTAGGCACTTGGTAGCTAACGAGATAAGAATGTTTCATCCATTAAAAAACCACTACCAAGGGTACATCGGAAGTGGTTTTCCTGGCCATAGGGGCTGAATCAAAGACCCCACTTTAAAGCTGCATTCACGACACTGGCAGTAGGTAATTTTGTAGTTTTACGTGTTTCTAATAGCTTCCCGAACTGGTAATCACTGCCAACAAGTCACATGCCACATGCACCACAAGAGGCCTTAACAATTTATTTACCATTTAAATAAGCAATTCCAACAATTTTATTTGTACGCACACAACATTTTAATATCTTTTAGGAGGCCCAAAAATCAGTGCCATTAAAATATTTATTGAATGATTAAAGACACTGCTGACAAGTACCTCCAAAGTCTCGAGGAGTTGAGTCAATTTTTGAACTAGGCTGTCATAAGTAAAGCCTTCGTCCATCAAAAAGTCGTGTGTGAATGGCAGGCTGGCTTTCTGTTGTTTTTTCACTTTCTCGAATGGCGACTTGACGCTAGCGATTTCCACTCGAGGGTCGAAGGTCCACGCGAGACCCCACCGGGTCGTCCGCCCTTGGCAGAACACAGAGGAGGCTGTTTGGAGAGCACCTGCAGCCACTGCTTTCTGCTTCATCGGCCCTACGCTGCTTTTGTGACCCAACATCACCGAATAGATCCTAATGAAGACAAAGTAAAAACCGGCCACATTAACGTACAATGGTTTGTTCTGGATTTTTGGGACTTCAACACTGTCCCAACACCTTTTATAAAATAACCTTGTGTTCAATGGAAGCAAAATGACTGAAATATTAAGCTAATTTTTAATATAAAAGTAATGAATCGCTACCTAAATCATAAATGAACCAACATCTCTTGGGTACATAAACAAGCGATGCAACCACCAACAAGTTGATAGTGTACCTGCTATAGTTAAAAATTTATTAAATACTGTTAGCCAAAACTGATGGCACGAATGGGGAACAGCAAATAGGTAGGAACTGATGCCTGAACTGATCTAACAGCCCTCCATGTTACTTACTCAGGTCTTCACTAAAAACTCAGTATCCCTAATGGAAGAATGCATTTGTGAAAGATACACACAGTATGTTGTCAGTTTCGAACCTGACTTTCTCTTTCAGCTTTGCACTATCGTCGATGATTCCTGTCACAAAAGCCTCTTCACCTCCAGATACGGAGATTTCCGTTTTTGTGCCAGTTGGTGCATTGCGGGGCCCGTGTCGATCTGGATTTCGGGCTTTGGGAGCAGAGTTCTCCTTGTGGAATGGAGGGTTGCACATGCAAAAATCGTAGGTCTGTCCGTCATCCACCGCTCCCACCAAATACGTGTTTGGTGACACCAGCTTCACTGTCAATAACAAAAATGTCATGTGCTCTACACTGACTAATGCTGTTAGATTACTGCAAAATTAGGATAAGGAATTAAATCGGGCTATTCACAAAGAAATTTAAAAGTCTGTAAAGATCTACTTATCTACTTTCATTCTAGAAGACAACAACAGAAATTGAAAAGTTTGAATGTTACCAGAAATTTGATCTTCAAGTTTATTCCTCTCAATATTCAACTGCGCACATTGACAGCTATGCTCGTCTGTTTCTGTGCCGATCATTCTCCAAGAAAAGTGTTTCCAGGCTAACAATGGATATATGCATAGAGCTCCAGTACCTGAAAATGGCCCGCGAGGTATAATTTAGAGTTAGAGGGATCGAAAGTGTTGGAGAGTTCTTGAAGGTTCAATATTATAATACAACATGCTTTGTAAATAGCGATTATGTCAGGTGAAATTCCACGGGTGAGGGGGGGGGGGGACTTTTTAAAAACATACTTTTATTTCATAATGATCTAAAAAGAATAAAATAATTTCTTTCTGCTACCGGGGAACACTGAAATTTTTTATGACTAAAAACAAAAGCGTGGGACGTTAGGAGATTTACAGTTTAAGATGGTTGTTTTTTAAATTGCATAAAAATTTACGATTGCATTTGCGTTTTTTATTTTATTTGTGATTGGTGTTTGGTTTATTATACTATGAATAATATTCGCTCAGCAAAGAAATTTTATACAACCACCTCAAATTTTTTTCTTTTACGTTTCCAGGTGCGTAGATTCTTTTGGAACACACGCAATGCTATGTCCGTCCGCCGTACGTTTCGGTCTAAAAACTTCTTTCTTTCGCATACAGGCTCCATTCGGGCCCTAGTTGTATCTCGAAACTTTGCAGCCCGATCGGAATATACCCAACGGTGTTATGGATGAAAAATGGGTGTAAAAATAGAGTTGTTTTTCGTGTGTTTTAATAACATGAGCTTGTGAGGTATCGTTTTCCAAGTTTTTAGGGCGAGGAGACCGAATATGAAGTAGATTTTGACCAAAGAGTGGAAAATTGAGGTTGTAACGAATTTTCAGCCTTATATTTACGTCAAAATTTGGTCTAAAATCGTCGATCTTCCGCACACAGTTTGGGTCCCCATTGGGAACACATTTGGGTCCTAGTTGTGCTCCAAAGCTCGGCAACCCGATCGGAATACACCCAGCGGTGTTATGGGGAAAAAATAGGTTTAAAAATAGGGGTTTTCGAGGTTTTTTTGAGGCTTTAGTGAACATGAGCTTGTGAGGTATCGTTTTCCGTGTTTTCATAGGGCGAGAAGATCGAATATGAAGTCGATTTTGACCAAAGAGTGAAGAATTAAGGTTGTAACGAAGGTTCAGTTCCCAAAACTCAATTTTTATGAGTCAAAAACCGGGGAAATTGTCTGGAATCACCATAAATTTGTATAATAAAACTAGAAGTAGTATTGGCAGGTGAATCAAGACATTGCCATCAATGATCGAGGATAATTTGTAAATAAATAGGAGCCCAATTCGTATTTTTGGGGGACCAAAATTGGTGGAAACCTTCAAATATAATTGTTTAAATTATTGCTTATGAAGAAACAATAAATGAACAGCCAACATTTCTATATGTCTGATAGAATAATAAACTGTGACAAGGGCTTTGCAGGGTTCTTGATTTGCGATTTGTTTCATAACTTCTATTTTCAATCTCAATTCATAAAACTTCCCCTAATTGTAAAGAGTAACAGGTGGCTAGAAAAATTATAGCGGCTCTTCTAACCCCTTCATGTATTACACAGCACTTCAAATGCCCGTTATGTATTTCATATCTACTAGACAGAAGTACTTTCAGTCGTAAATATTTTTAAATTTAAAAAAATCACCTTTGAAAGTAAAATATCTCTTAACGCTCTATGCTTTTATTTTTCGTCATGAAAAATTCCATTGTTCTCGGGTAACGGAAAGAAATTATTCTATGCTTTTGAGATCATTTTGAAATAAAATGGTTTAAAAAGTTTTTTATTTTCCTTTTTTTAGTGTTTAGAAAATATTCTAATAAGTTTTTATGCTCGCAGAAATTTGACTGGTATTCTCATCAAAGACAGATGACTGCAAAATTTCAGCTTCTTTTCAATTAATTAATTACCTAATTAATTAGGTATTGTCATCGAAGACAAGATGACTGTGCAAAATTTCAGCTCAACTGGACGTTGGGAAGTGGGCGACAAATCTATTAATAGATTTGATCGCCCCAGACGAAATTAAATAAAAGCCTTTAATAGAAAAACAATTTCATGTTTTGGTATGATCAGGTTTTGGCCAACATTTCTACGTTGCTTACCTATGTCGATGCCGGAAATTTTCTTGAAAACGAATGGATTGGCATTCAGCAAGTCTTCCAGCCACAATAGATAATTCAGTCGGAGAGGAAGTGTGGGCACGAGTCGATCGGGAATGGTTTCCACCCTCAGACCAAAATCCCTGTGAAGGAGGGATTTGGTGAGTGCCCAGACTGAGCCTTCGTTCCTGAAGTCCAACCTTACATGTCCACTAAGGTTCTATAAAATATGAAATAACGTACCGTCTATAAAAAATAGTACGAAAATAGGTACGCTGATTATCTTTCTCTATCCCACGAGCTCGGGAAAGCGTTGTAGGGGCGAGCAGAAATGTAAAGGGGGTTAAATACACACAGGGTATTTATTGTTTTTCGTAAAAAAAATTAACATAGACCTTGAAGAGGTCTATTGATGATTTTTTTCAGCACTCCTATTTTTCTTCCCAGTCCCAGTGACGAGATTATAATTCTATTATGTGTGTCTAACATTGCTGCGGCCAGGACCAACATTCATAAAATATCTCATTCTCATCCCCTTCTTATCTTGAAGTTACCATTTAGGACTCAAACATGAATGATTCACTGGAATGGTATATTATAATATTATTCAAAATAAGAAATGCGGTTGGATGGGTCGTGAATAAAATTAAGGGAACAAAACGAAATCGTACTTTTAGAAATTTTGTATTTCAGCATTTGGAACACGGAAAGCGATTTGAGTGTGTGTGTATTTTAAGCCCTTTACTATGAGGAAAGAAGCCTAGTCTGGAGCTGTTCAAGTAAAAAGGTATATTATGGTTAGGAGCTGTAGGTTGTGTATGTGAAGCGCCATCACGTTAATATACCTACCCATTTCGTGATATTTTCTTTATTTTGAGAAGAATTTTGAACGCAAAAACCACAGAAGTGGCTTGTATAGGTTGGTCTTAGAGGTAGTACGTTCTAGATCTTTTTCCAAACCTGTATCGTAGAGGAATAAATGCCCAACTAAATACTCAAATCGGGAATTTACCCGGAGAAATAAATA
Source organism: Leptopterna dolabrata (assembly GCA_954871275.1). NCBI lineage: Eukaryota > Metazoa > Arthropoda > Insecta > Hemiptera > Miridae > Leptopterna > Leptopterna dolabrata. The sequence continues at coordinate 11,251,064 of OX940983.1, read as the reverse complement.
CTTACCCGGGTATTTTACATCTCTGGGTGCGAGTAGAAGAGCTTACCTTCGGGCAAGGCGTGTAGAGATCTCTACACGCCTTGACCTTGGGGTATATAAACTAGCACAACCATTTTAAAGATGTACCAGAGATGATCTGATGCATTAATATTAGATGATTCTGTGTAAACTACAAACCTGTATGGCTTTCTCGCGGAATTCAGGATATTCAATAGCAAGCGTTTTGAAATCAGGTGGACTTTTATAAGGGTTTCTAGGGTGCATGAACCGATTCATAGCCATTTTTGAGGTGAAAAACAGAACTATATGCACAAAATTACTTAAAATATACCATGAATTAAGAATATTTCGTTGTAGTTAGAAAAACAGCACTCATGAGAAACCAGAACAAATCACAAACATAAATTTATCGTTGTTGTTGTGACTGTGACGCTAGCGTTAGCGTCATTCCATGACGTCACTAAAACCTAACATAAGGTGGCGGTGTTCCTGTCCCACATTTTGTTTTCTCATGGAAGAAGTAGAAGAAAAGTTTTCTATTCTACAACACATGCCAACATGTTCAAGTCTCAATGATTGGTCATGATCTAATGCTTCTAAAGAAATGAAAACAATTATGATTTTCAGCTCTTCTTCAAGTGATAGAATCCTACAGAAGATAATTGAAAAAATCGTCTGAATCGTTGTTCTGTAGGTACTGTACAGGTACTACGCTCTGTTGAAGAAAATAGAAACCCTTTTTAAAAAGTTAAAAGTTTTACTTCTTTCCCTGTACGCTGTTCCTTCTCATGTATTGGGCTGTATTTATTTGCTAGTAGATAATATTTAACCCGTCCATTGGTGACGTGCTAGACGACTTAAAAATATGAATCGTAATCGATAACACAGAGAAGTGATGTAAGTTGTTGGTATCGATCAGAACAGCTGAAATGGCGTGCGAAGCCAGAGAACTCTGGCGACGAACATTTCTCACTAAAATTAGTCAGTTAACGATTTTGCTTGGCACGAGTTCTATTTAATCTTCTGTTGGTTCAGTGTGTGGCTCAATTTTTCTGTTTTATCTTCGATATCATCAACGTTTGTTTCTCAATTTGTTCATAGAAAGGTAAGCAATGGTTTCTTTAATCACTAGTAATTTCATTTCACTGATTTACGCTTTATCCTTTGCGCGAATTTTCGCGGGTTCTTGGTGTTGCAGCCGTAGAGTTTCAAAGATGGCAGTTGGTTGGGCATTTTTGATTGTCTATTCGTCCTTATTATTTCAACCAAGGTTTCTCGACATTTCCATGAAAACCCGTGTTTATGTCGCTAACGCTTCTCCAATACTCGTGCTGATTTTCAAGACATTCCGAATGATTTTCAAGACATTCGCGATCGCTAGGTATTGTGAAATTTATTGAGCTCCTTTGCCTTTTGGCTTTATTGAGCTTCTTTGCGGAGACCGACCTCGAACGTTCTCATACGAGAAATTTAGTAAATTTTATCTCAGGCCTGCTCGCATAAAATTTGGTTGCAACCCCTACTGTTATATCTAGGGAAGCATTTTATCCATCTTCAATTGAGTACCTCGGTTGGTATAAAAATGTACCTATGTACCTCACTGGACTAAAACAACACGTTTAGTGTTATGATTTCTTAGTTTCGTTGCCTCATCATCCTCGCTTCATAAGTTTTTTTAAATGTTTCATGTTTATCATTCTTGTTGTTGTCCTTATCTGATATCCATCCTGCTGTCGACGGTTATTGCATATTGCTCAAGATCTTGTCATTGTTGAATGAATAGCCGCTGAACCGAGTAACCAGATGTTGAACTCTTAACACGTCACTGGGCGCATAATACTCCCCCAACATCCAGTTATATCTCACGTTTGGCTTTGTCAAAAATTCTGGTAGGTTTTGTGCTTCAAACTATTACCAAACTATTACGTATAAGTAGGTACCTACATTGTTATGATGTTGACCTACCTACCCATATGACCCTGAAAAATGGGCGGAATACGAAATTGCCATCTAGGTCGAATTATTTTGTGTAACCTAGAATTTGTTATCGAACAAAGCACGGATTAGGCGTATCCTGTTATTGAAACCAAACTTTTTGAACCACTGAACGTTGAAATAATGTACCTGTTACATACTTACTTTGAGAAGTTGTGCGTTTCATCTAAAACGCTGCAATGTCCTTGTCACAAGGGTTTATTATTTCATTGGACGTACCTACATATAGTTGGCTGTTCATTGATTGTTTCTCAAAAACACGGAATCAGGCTCCTTTTTTTTACAAATTATCTTTGATCATTGATAGTGCCATTCAACTGTCTTGATTCATCTGTTGATACTTCTTTTAGTGTTACAATTTATGGTGATTTCAGACAGTTACCCAGTTTTTGACCAATAAAAAATGAATTTTGGGAGCTGAACCTTCGTTACAACCGAAATTCTTCACTCTTCGGTCAAAATCAACTTGATATTCGGCCTTCTCGCCCTAAAAAACATGGAATACGATACCTCACAAGCTCATGTTTGCTAAAACCTCGAAAAACCCTATTTTTACACCCATTTCTCCCCGGTAACATCCCTGGGTGTATTCCGGTCGGGCGGCCGGGCTTTTTGGAGCACAACTAGGACCCAGACGTGTTGCAAAATTTGGACCCCAACTGTGTGAGGAAGAACGACGGTTTTAGACCAAAATGTAACGTAAATTTAAGCCTGAAATATTTAGAACCCCAATTTTCCACTTTTTGGTCCAAATAGACTTCATATTTTGTCTCGTCCTAAAAAACGCTGCAAATCCCTGCACAACGGTTTATTATTTTGTATAGAATACCCTTCTGTTACAGATCACAGCTCTATGTATAGATAACCCGTCTATATAATATGATATGTACTATTCTATTATATGCATATTATGTAGATCGCAGACACTCCGTAGGTTAGTACCTAACCCCGTACTCGTTACTAGGTACCTACCTAAATCACGAGTTAAATGTTGCTAAAATAATTCTGCCGATGACAAACAGTACCTAACAAAAAGAAACACACATAATGAAGTTCTGAAAAGAAATTGTTGATGAGGAGTGAAAAAAGTTGCAAAAGTACCTACCAACAAACTCCAGCCCCTTCTACGTAGATTATAATAATGAACCGTTGTGTAATAATTTACCGTTGAGTAATGATTTACCGTAGTAATAATTTACCCATCAATAATACTTCAACGTTTGTTCAAGTTTCACTACCTACCAACAAACTCCAATAGAGCCATCATTTTTCAAATTAAATAATATCACAGAACAACCAACTCGACTTCATACTCCGCCAATATAATCAGGTGATCCCTACCAATGATTGGCCGTATTCACAAATTCCTATTGTGGGCGCGTCTCTGGTTACGAGATTTGGTTTGGATTGTATACAATTTCATTCACACTGGAGTCGAAAATGCCTGTCGGTGCAAACTTCGGGGCCTTACTGTGAACGAACGGCTGGACGTACGATGCTCCGGATGGTCTTAAAAAACTCGCAAGTTCAAGAACTATTTAAAACCGTAAAAATATTTACGTAAAAAAATGGTATAGGCGTTTTGAAAATTTCAACCCCTATTTTGAACCCCTTAGAGATGACTCACAGTAACGTCGAGCTTCGAGGACCAACTAGACGCCGAACGGAACCTATAACCCGAATTTCATCAATTTTTTTTCATGGTAACTAAGAAAAGTGGCCCGTACGGCGGACAGACAGAAATATTTTTATTGCAGTTTTGGATTCTACATATCTTGAAACGTAAACCATCAAATTTTGAGGGGGGGCAAGAATTTTTTTTTTTCATGCTCGATTCCAATGGTTCATTATTGAAAATAATAAACCAAAACATGGTAAACGTTACCTCACAAGCTCATGTTACTAAAAAACCAAAAAAACCTATTTTACACCCATTTTTCACCCATAACATCCTTGGGTATATTCCGATCGGGCTGCAAAGTTACGGGACGCAACTAGGGCCCAAATGGAGCGTGTGTGCGAAAGAACGAATTTTTTAGACCGAAAATGAAGTAGCTATATGGATGATACGGCGGACGGACATTGCATTTTTGGAATCTACGCACCTTGATACGTAAAAGAAAAAATTTTGAGGGGGTGTTATATTTTTTGCTGAGCGAATACATTGGTGTATTAGTCACAGAATAATAAACCAAAAGGTCCATTTAATGGGTGCGCAGTTAAGCTTCCTCACATTGTACGTTTGATTCATAAGCTGAATCGAATTTCGAATATTTTTTCCTGCAAAATTCACCGGGGTTTGAGCGTAAGGCATTTCATGTTTAACGTACCTACGTTTAGCGTAAGCGTAGGAATTTCGTGTTAACGGACGGTCGGGTTTTGATTGAATTCATTTATGGGCTCATCTGTGGCCCAGCCCGCACAAATCATCCAAATTTCAGCTTGTTTGGATTATTCTGTGATAAGATAATAGTACAGTGAACATTTCTTTGATTCACAATGTACAATAATAAAACGAACTCACTACAAATTATATAATAATTATATTATAATAATTATCATTGTTCCAGGTTCATATTCGTTCGTTGCTTCGTATTTTATTTATATACTTTACTAGTAGTTTCTTCTTTGTTGGAAGTAAGAAAATTAAATTTATAGCAGATAAGCCAAGATGCAAAACACTAAGACTTAATTTCCTCTTCTCTGAGAAATCTATGGATGATTCGTCTTGAAACTGGAGTACCGTTCTTCAAAAATGCGCTTACCTATTTGTAATATATTATTGGAAAACAGATAGGTCAACACAACTTGAGTCTTCCTACTGAATTGAACTAGATATCCTATTGATATCCTGAATTGATATTATTTAATTGTGAAGAACACATAATCCAGCATTGTTTTCCTGTAATTTAGCCTACGTGCATTTTAATGTTGGGGCTGTTTAAATACCCTGTGTATGGATATTCGCGAAATTCAGACCAGGAGTCGGAGGATTTGTTTTTACAAATAAAATCATATTACCTACATTGCAATGTGTAGGCAGACCCCTCGAGCTGTCCGTGACGTACCGCCTCCAGCTGGAGTCGCGGGGGCGGTACCAAGGGCGCCTCCGATCAATACTGTGGACTGTAGTCTGCGGCTCTTGAGATATTTTCACCCACACACTAGTCTTTCACCATTCGTCGTCCATATTTTAGTCAACGTGAGGACATTTTTGAGTCAACCAACCCGTCCATTTCTTCAGAACACTGTGGATCATCTCTCTTACCTAATCTATAATTTATTAATTGTAGTCGTACGTTGTCGTTTGTAATTCTGTAAAGTTTTCTAAGCAGTTTGGTCCTCTGTTTGGTGGTCGTTCGAAAAAAGGGGAAAAATCGTGATATTCAGTAAAAATATCGTGATCGGACCTGCGCGGATTGTAAAACGCTGCAAATCCCTGCACAACGGTTTATTATTTTGTACAGAATACCCTTCTGTTACAGATCACAGCTCTCCGTATAGATAACCCGTCTATATAATATAATAATTATGTACTATTCTATACATATGTAGATCGCAGACCCTCCGTAGGTTAGTACCTAACCCCGTACTCGTTACTAGGTAGATACCTATCTAAATCACGAGTTAAATGTTGCTAAAACAATTCTGTCGATGACGAGCAGTAACTAAAACGGCAAAAAGAAACGCAAATAATGAAGTTCTGAAGGAAAATGGTTGATGTGGAGTGAAATAGATGCCCCTTCTGCGCAGATCACTGTATTCTGTGGTCAGTACCTACCTTAGTGGTCAAGTATAATGCACCGTTGTTTATTAACATGCCCACCAATAATATTTCAACGGTTGTTCAAGTTGCAAAAGTACCGATCAACAAAATCCAGCCCCTTCTTGGTAGATGAACCGTTGTGTAATAATTTACCGTTGTGTAATAATTTACCTTTATGTAATAATTTACCTTTATGTAATAATTTACCTTTATAAAATAATTTACCTTTATAAAATAATTTACCATTGTGTAATAATTTACCGTTGTGTAATAATTTGCCGTTGTGTAATAATTTACCATTGTGTAATAAATTTATCCATCAATAATACTTCAACGTTTGTTCAATTGTCAAAAGTACCTACCAACAAAATCCAATAGCCCATCACTTATCAAATGAAATAATATCGCAGAACCACCAACTCGACTTCATACAGCCATCCTTGATTATAATCAGGTGCTCCCTAGTGATGATTATCTGTGCCGGATTTATACCGTTTGGTTCACGATCGTGTTGACGAAGCTTTTTGGTGCACACGAACGGCTGGGCTTAAATGCTCCGGGTGGTCTGAAAAAATTGTTTAGCTCAAGACAAATTTAATAACGTAAAAAAACCATACCCTTCCATCGAAAGTTTTCGAGCTACGGCGTTCTGAAAATTTCAACCCCTATTTTGAACCCCTTCGAGATGACTGGCAGTTACGCCGAGGTTCGAGGACCAACTAGACCCCGAACGGAACCTATAACCCGAATTTCATCAATTTTGTTTCATGGTAACTAAGAAAAGTGGCCAGTACGGCGGACAGACAAGACATTTTTTTTATTGCAATTTTGGATGCTACATACCTTGAAAAGTAACCATCAAATTTTGATGGGGGGTTAGAATTTTTTTTTTCATGCTCGATTCCAATGGTTCATTATTGAAAATAATAAACCAAAATGAAGAATTCGTCTACACTTCTCCAGATCTGATGTGATTCGCTCTCGATTATGACTTCTATGTTCATCTGCGGCTTTGGCTCTGTCTCCATTAATTCTACTTGGCCTCAAGCCAGGACTAATCAGTATTGAAGAAGTTCATAATTCCCTGGTAGATGGAGGTAATTAGTTACATTAACATGATTTATCTCATGCAAGCAGTTAGCACAAATCATCGCTGTTGAAGGCCAAAACAGTGGTTGAAGTTGGCCTGAGTTGGGCAGCATATTTTTGATGTGTGGTCTCATTCCCGAGTTTCCCACGTGAGAGAAAACCCATTCTTTAGTGCCTTTTGGCAGTGTTCATCACTCAAGGGTCGTGGTTCACGACTCCGGTGAAGTGGTGGTCCCGACGTGGTGTCACAGAGGGAGGCAACTACAGTCAGATGTGGACTATAGTGGACCTCAGCCTATGCTAACTGGAGTTTGACAGACGATTCCAGTTCTTGGTGAACCACAATGTCCCCCACTGATAATCGTCAAAACCTGAAATTCCTTGGAAGGCGAGACATATTAGGAGCACTCATTTCCATCTAACTTGGTTTAACTTAGTTATATATATTGCTGTCGCACCGAGGTGCATAGTGCCGATTTGAAGGATTTCCACCGGCTCCGGTTTGCAGCTGTGGACTTGATCTGCTTCCAGAAGGTTGACGGGTCCGCATTTGAGGCTTCTGTTATTATGCTCTTCCCTTGAGGTACCCTTGAGGTCGGCCAGGGTGCCGGGCTCCTTGTGGGTTCCAGCCAAGTCCTCTCTTGAAATTCCATTTGCTTCTTTCCGAAGCGTCCTACCCATCTCCACTTCCTTTCACAGATCGGTTCAGAGATGGGTGATCTTCGGTGAAGTTCTTGACTGGTTCTTCCCTGGCCACCATGCTCGGATTTCCGTGCGCATGCTGCTGTTAACATCGGTTTAACTTGCTCGTGGAAACTCAGGAAACCCATCAAGCTGTGATACTTCAACCATACACGATTAAATTTGTTTCATCTAACAGGCTTCACAAACTTTTCGTTTTCAACTCAACCCACTCGTAACTAAAATTAGATTTGACCCTCATGGCTGAAATTGGCAGTAATGGAGAAATGTTCTGAGCATTTGCACCTCACAGACCAAAATATGACGTTCCATAATCCTCTTATTTATGGTAGAGGCGCGATGTGAAGTGGTCAGGCTGTTCGGAACAGGTTGGTTGGCAGAGTCGCGCATCTGACTAGAAATAAACACGGAGCTAAATATTGTGGTCATTATGCTCTCTATTTTTATTTCGACTTGCGGGGTGGGGGTGAAGCGTGATTCAGGCGCATACAGTCTCAGCAGACCGATGATTGGGAACTGAAATACATTACTAAATGGTAAGGGTGGCACTGAAGTCGAATTCGTGTCTTCATCTTCTATAATTCAACATAACTCCATGTAATATTTATAGTAATCCAAATTTCTACAGTAGTTGTTCACTGGGAGCTCCGAATCTAGGAAAATTCGGGTTGGGCCACGTATTCGTTTGTATCCTCGATTAGGTGTTACCACGTAACAGTAACAGACAGATACTTCCAGGCTGATAACAGAAACAGGCTTACTTTCAGGCTGATGACGTAAATAGTGATGGGATTGGTCATCTTCTGATCTTTGTTATCGTGACATTATTGATGATAGGTCGAAGGAAAACGACCGTCCTAATATTGTTGAAAAGTTGTTGAATCATGTTTTCAACGGTGAACGGGTAAGCCGTAGGTATAGATTGTAAATATGTAAAATGGAAGTTATTACGAGGTTTACTTTATTTCTTCCAAGGAAAAAGTATTTTTACGTGATTGCTGCAGTCATCAGAGATTGGTTATTGAAACTTGGGGGATCTTACGCCGATTATATAACTACAGGGCTCTTTCACTCTGAAAAAGGACTCGTGAGGAGAAAGGGTGCCGAACGGCGGGTGAAAATGTAGTACGTACGCAAGGTGATCGCTAACCGGACGACCTGACCTGTCACTGTTTACTGCAAGCTGCAACCATCCATGATTGCTTAAGAATCTAAAAAATACGAGTTGGCGTAAAGAAGGGATTTTTGTATATTATTAGGTGCCTGTTCAATGTTTTCTGTGTTTATTTTCGATTCTACATTTATACGTTCTTACCTAGGTAAATTTTACTAACCTATATACGATCAAATTTTAGTAGGGGGCACTTAATAGAAGATGGTAGGTACTTCTATTTACTTACTCTGAATATACCTACCTGTTATGGTCACCGTACCTGCTGCTAAGTACTTTCAGAAAATATACTAGCGAGCCAATACATTCAAACTGTCTGAACTAACCAAGATTCTGAACCTGCAGAGAAGAATCGATCGATCTATTTGGTGATATTGAAGGGCAGATTACGAGTTTAGTGTGGTATCTTAATCGAATGGCATTGCCTCGTTGTAGTTGGAACGCCGTAATTGTAGTTCAACGTTGTAGTTGAACGAGAACCGGTGGTAATGCACTACAGCTGCCAAGGTCAAGTAAATATATCGTTGCTGGTTGAGTGACGTTTGAAAGGAAAACCGTAAATGAGTCACAGCCAAAATAAATTACTATCGACGGGACAAAAGCGCATGATGGTACTCAGTGAGGTTGAATGAAGGACGGTTGGACGAATGCTATAATTCATTTTGCAGAAAAGTACCCTACTTTCTGTCATTATATTATTAATTTGGATTTGGTGCATAAATAATTTTCATGAACAAGATTTTTTAGTAGGTAGTGAAGTGACATAAAAGAGTAAAAATATTATTAATTTTCTGCGAGTTGGTTATTGAGCTTAATCTCGATCTTTACCGACCTCTGTAATTCATTCTGAGCACCAAAAAACGTATACGTCACACAGTCTTTCACCGAATAATGGCCGAACTGTTCGTGCAAATTTGAACTGGCCCGAACTATAATGAGAGTCAAAATCGATTTTTTTTGTTTTTCAAGACCCTCTAGAATAACTCAGTCCGGGAAAGCGCTGCCACTGGTTACAGAGCTAGAACTAGCTACTTGCTGGAACTGACGCACGCCTTTCTGCGATTTCGGAACTAAATTTCTCTGAAGTGCATTTAAGCGTCCATGTTTTTGGTTTATTATTTTCAATAATGAACCATTGGAATCGAGCATGAAAAAAAAAATTCTTACCCCCCCTCAAAATTTGATGGTTTACGTTTCAAGGTATGTAGAATCCAAAACTGCAATAAAAATATTTCTGTCTGTCCGCCGTATGCCGTACGGGCCACTTTTCTTAGTTACCATGAAAAAAAATTGATGAAATTCGGGTTATAGGTTCCGTTCGGCGTCTAGTTGGTCCTCGAAGCTCGACGTTACTGTGAGTCATATCTAAGGGGTTCAAAATAGGGGTTGAAATTTTCAAAACGCCTATACCATTTTTTTACGTAAATATTTTTACGGTTTTAAATAGTTCTTGAACTTGCGAGTTTTTTAAGACCATCCGGAGCATCGTACGTCCAGCCGTTCGTTCACAGTAAGGCCCCGAAGTTTGCACCGACAGGCATTTTCGACTCCAGTGTGAATGAAATTGTATACAATTCAAACCAAATCTCGTAACCAGAGACGCGCCCACAATAGGAATTTGTGAATACGGCCAATCATTGGTAGGGATCACCTGATTATATTGGCGGAGTATGAAGTCGAGTTGGTTGTTCTGTGATATTATTTAATTTGAAAAATGATGGCTCTTTTGGAGTTTGTTGGTAGGTAGTGAAACCTGAACAAACGTTGAAGTATTATTGATGGGTAAATTATTACTACGGTCAATCATTACTCAACGATAAATTATTACACAACGGTTCATTATACCATCTACGTAGAAGGGGCTGGAGTTTGTTGGTAGGTACTTTTGCAACTATTTTCACTCCTCATCAACAATTTCTTTTCAGAACTTCATTATGTGTGTTTCTTTTTGTTAGGTACTGTTTGTCATCGGCAGAATTATTTTAGCAACATTTAACTCGTGATACCTAGTAACGAGTACGGGGTTAGGTACTAACCTACGGAGGGTCTGCGATCTACATAATTATGCACAGAATAGTACATTTATTATAACATATAGACGGGTTATCTATACATAGAGCTGTGATCTGTAACAGAAGGGTATTCTATACAAAATAATAAACCGTTGTGCAGGGATTTGCAGCGTTTTTAATTTCTCTCCAGGTGAGAACGATCAGTAACCTATACGTTGCTTCTTATGATGATCAGTAAAACAGTTGTACAACAAAATTCTGTACAGGACGGAACCGCTTGCATTCTCCCACGCTTATTCCGCTCTGAGAGGTTCCCTGAGTGAAAAATCAATTTACGGAGCAGCAGCGGTCGCATCTGTTCTGGGAAATTTTCCTTTTTGGGTTAGAACTAGACAAGCGTTCTCTCACGATCACGGATATGAGCCTTCCTTCATATATACGAGGCGATTCCGAAAGAGAAACCTTTGTCGAGATGTTCCTTTCTCGTGACCGACTCCTCCTATCCTTCTTCCACCGTTTTCACGTTATTACGAAGTTTCTAACTGGTGAAAATATTGTCGATTATTATAATTTAGTTTCGTCTTGAAAAATTTGTAAGGTTGGAAATGCATGATCCGTTGAGGGATTGCTTCAGACTTGGCACTAGTAGTGGACGATATCTTCACACTAATCCATCCAGGGGTAGAATGAAATCATTTCAAATTTCTCTGCATCTCCTTCAAGTCCTGCACATGGCCTTCGATTGCAGACTCCAGTAGGTATCCTGTTTTTCTTTGTAATTTTGGTTCATTATTTTAATAATGAACCTTTGCAATCGAGCATGGGGGGAAAAGTACCCCCCTCAAAATTTGGTAGTTTCCATTTCAGTGTGCGTAGAATCCGAAAATGGAAACTGCAAATCGGTTTATTATTTACTTGTATAGATGCCCCTTCGGCGTAGATCACTCTTTTCTGTGCGCAATACCTACGCTCGAGCTCCCCCAGGAAAGCCCTAAATCGAGTACAGGAGACGGCCCGGGAATTTCAGTTTCATAAAAATTCGCGGGGTTCAATAATTCATTAATTTTATTCGTTGTTATTCACGTAAAGTTCGTATCAGCAAAATCCAAAAGAGCCATCATTATTCAAATGAAATAATATCACAGAACAACTAACTTGATTTCTGACAGCCATTGATTGTAATCAGGTGTTGCCTTGCAATATCTGGGCCGGATTTAATACAGTTTCATTCACGATCATGTTGACGAAGCTTTTCGGTGCAAACGGCTGGTCGTACAATGCTCCGGGTTGTCTCGAAAAATTCTTTAGTTCGAGCTCAATTCAAAAACGTAAAAATAACCCATATCCTTATATTGAAACTTCTCGATCTTCTGAACTTCTCGTCCGGGAAATTTCAACCCCCTGTTTCACCTTTTAGAGATGACTGACAGTAATGCCGAACTTCGCGGACCTACTAGACCCCGGGACCTACAAACCAAATTTCATTATTTTTGTTCGTGGTAACTAAGGAAAGTGGAAAGGGAAGTACGGCGGACGGACTGACATTTTTGTATTCCATTTTCGGATTCTACATGCGTTGAAACGGAAACCATAAAATTTTGGGAGGGTTAAATTTTTTGTTTTGTTTATTATTTTCAATTGGAATTCCTTTGGAATTGAGCTTGAAAAAAAAGTAAGCCCCCCCCCCCCCCCCCCATATTTGATGGTTTCCGTTTAAAGGTACGCAGAATCCGAAAATGGAATAAAAAAAATGCTGTCCATCCGCCGTACGTGCCGCATTTGGGGTCTAGTTGGTCCGCAAAGCTCAGCGTTACTGCCCGTCATCTCTAAAGGGGTGAAAAATAGGTGTTGGAATTTGTTGATAAATACTTTCGTTGATAGATACTTTTGTAACTTGATCAGGCGTCATGCTTCATGAATAACCACAAATATTTAATGGTAGAACCGTTAAACCGCATTTTGCCGCATATTTATGAAACTGTAATTGCTCGGCTGGCTCCAGTACCTACTCGATTTAGGGCTTTCCTGGGGGGAGCACGACAGTAGGTTTTGAATGCAGAAAACAGCGATCTACGTAGAACATCTATCTATACAGGGCATCTAACATCTATACAGATAAATAATTAACGTTGTGTAATAATTTGCAGCGTTTTTGTTTATTTATTTTTTCTTTTTCGACGAAGTGGAACTCGACTATCAACATTAGTTCGTCCTCATCTGGCCGACCACTAATTATAGCGATTTCCATCTTGTTACTCCGAATTCAACTAACAGAACATGAGTAATTTTGGTTTCATAACACCAGAAATCTGCGAGTCGGGCCTACATCTTGAAGTTCGGATGACTCGAGGCGTTTATTGGTAGGAAGCTGCTGTAGGTATCATGAATGTACTGAATGTGAACAAAGATATGGTCTCCTGGGTGTACAGAAGGATTTATGTATGTCTGGTAATCGTCATCTGTTGCGCTCCCTTGACGAAGATGTATGCGGGAATCCCGCTTGTTCATGTCTGAGAGGTTAGACTTGGAATGCCACTCCCAAGGCGATCAGGCACCCGATCTCGGAACTGCTCTGGATACCAGCACAATTTGCATCATAAGCGCGCGCAACGTTGTGGATTTCGAATCTCTTTGGATTCTTCAAGGTTGTTTTGGTAACTATCTTACCAAAACCTTACTCTCAAGTTAAGATCATGGTAGATGTAGCCCTTGAAATCTAATTCATTTTCTAAACCGTACACACACTCTAACCAAAACTGGAAAACATTCCGGTTGTAGGTACATTTGCAGCTTTCCTCTTTATAACTTGTATTTCCGACCAGTATGTATTATGGTCTGTCTATATTTTTGGCCAATTACTTGAAAGCTCGAGTTTCGAATCCCTGCTTCTCTATGCTGTGTTCATTCCACTGGGGAATAAATTCCTGAATTCCATTTGGCTCCTTAGGAGGACTGATTCGGGTTCTAAACTCCTGTTCCATCGATTGCAAGTTATATAAGTCATCTTACATCGAATCGAAGCCTGTGCATATCTTGTTTCTTCTTCCACGGATACCTCAGTGTTGCGGTCTGCCGAGGGTTTAATGGTACAGGGCTCGCCCTTGAAAAGGGTTAATCCTCTCCTAAGAACAAAGGGAACTCTCCTGCCTACCTCATTCCACGATCCTTTGTCAGAACGAGACGGCCGTACCTTGGAATGATTCCGATTTCAATACTTTCTGTGGTTCTATGCGCATTGTAAAAAATGTCGTGAACCTGTTTAGGAACGCTTGACCGGATAATTACTGTTGGATACGATGTTACTTCGTCACTCAGATTTAGACCAAACGTGAAACGTAATTCAGTCAGAATTACAGGTCAGTTGGATTCCTCATTTCTAATAATGATGTTGGGCTCATTCTTGCAGTAATTTAGATGACTTTTTTAAAATTTCTGTCTGTTATTGATCTCATTCTAGTAAAATGCGTTATTTTCAGTAACAAAGTTTACAGTACCTACCTGTTGCAATAATTTGTGCTCTCAGATATACAGTTGCATGCATTGTTGATTTGGGATTCGAAGTACCGATATATGTCGATTGTGGTTGTCAGTTCTCATCAGTAGATTGAGTACGTTCACTTGCACGGCAATGGTTTCATTCATTGTTGAATTACATAGAATGTCCATTGATGTCCCCGACATCTTGATTACCCACAGCCTCGGAATTCATCATTAAATGTGAATTTTAAATTTTACAATTTTCCAAGCATGTTAACTCAATGCTGGGCCTCCTGCTTCCCAAATTTTTTCAACTCAAAATAATTCATTCAAATTAGTATTGACCTGAATAGTGAAATATTAATATTTGATATTGAAATCCCAATTTTTTTATATTATGTCATCATTTATCTCGGTAAAATCTTACAATGATTTACGTCCTAACCCAGGAGTCCCTTGCGCTCTTTTAGGTTTGTTTGCAGTGACCGGCTGACAATCTGACAGTCTGAAAGGCGCTGAGCCGTTCGCAGTGATTCTCATACTCTTTTCTGAGTGTATAGTATCCATGACCGGCTGTTCGCAGTGTTTTTCCTGACTGCAATGCCATTTTTTTTAAATCGTTATTCCAGTACACGGGAAATATGAGATAAGTTCGCGCTGGCTTTTTCTGACAGTTAGCCGACTCCTTGAACCCCGTAGGAAACTATCCATAATGCAATATCATCTTGATAAGCTTTTGAGAAGGGTTTGAGTTTGATAATTATTCTTGGGGATCGACAAGGCAGTGCATGCTCAGTTCTCCTCCGGCCTATCTTCGTACTGGAATGGCGATAAGAAAACTGGCTTTGGGTAGTCGGGAAAACATTGCAGACAGCCGGTCATGGATACTATACAGTCTGAAAAGAGTCCGAGAATTACTGCGAACGGCCCAACGCATTTCTGACGGTCAGAAAACCTTCAGATGGTCATTGCGAACAATCTTCCGGCGGGCAAGAAATTGACCATGCAGCCTTCTCGATTCCCAATCATTACCATACTCAAACGCTTATCAGGATGGTATTGGATCATGGATGGTTTTTAACGGTTTTGAAACCGTCATAAAAAGCCAGGGGGAACAAACCTATATTGTCCTTCGAAAAATGATGACCCCCCCAACTCAAAAAGCATCCTTGTTGAAACTCCCGAATGCATTAAACCCCACTACTTTATATTTTCAGAGAAAAAAAAAATATATATAACGACATGTTGTTTATTCGCCCTTCGAAAATTCGTTTAACGAAAGTATTTCGTACTTCCGTAGTTATATAAAGTTTGTCAAACATGTGTCGTTTAAATTTATTGATATGGTTGGGGGTTGATTGTGTGGGTTTTAAAATATTATCGCCATGGGAAGTATGTACTTCTATCGATTTCATTTGCTTTGCGACCGGACGCGGGAGCAGCGCTTACGTATAAGGTAAACAAAAGTGAACAACAGCCGACTGATGCATTCAGCATCCACCTCCATAAAAGGAGCAGTTAAAAACGAGGTTAATAGATTGTGTAGGTAATAGTCCCGATAGCGGCATCGCGGGCTGGAGAAAGTCAGTTCGATCGTTGCTACTGAGTGGGGAGAGTGTTTCTCTCACTTTCTCATAATTCATGCGATCGTAACCACAAAACCATTGAAAATGGATCGTTCCCGGATGATGTAAAGAAAAATAAAAAGCCGTTCTGCTGAGAATTGTTAAAAAAAAAAAAAAAAATCGAAATTGAATTGGATGCAAGCACGGAGCTTAGAGGGTGGTGCGAGAGTTATTCATTATGTAGTAAGATAAAGTTTATGTACCTGGCATTTGCCTCGAATGTATCCTAAATTTCTGCTTTAAAGTTTTAAACGAGGTTAGGCGTTGTAGAAATAATCGTATCGAAATCAGTACACCCATCATCTGTCATAATATTTATGTGTCCATGTGAGTTGATTTACTTGTCACTGTCGGACTTCTCTCGTTGTTCTAACCATAAAAATTCAGATGTGATCACTCCCTCACACGTCTATTTCATTCAAATAATTGTTAATTGTTTGTTGATATTACTGCATTTATTAAAATATTGCATTACTGCATTTATTGAAAATATTGCATGAAAATGTTTGTTGATATTACTGAATTTATTCCAATTTTGGACAGTTTTTGAGTTGGAAAAAATTAATGACCTCTTTTGAGACGAAATATTTTTGGCTATTGAATAGTCCTTTTCTGCCACGTCTCACCATCGTAGTACAGTAGCATTACCGTAGTCCTAACATCAGTATTTGGTGGATCATCCATTTCATCGTTTTTTACATTTTTTATTTTTATAAAAATGTAGTAGGTAGGTACTTTTTGTTTCTATTGTGTAGATAGTACTTAACGCAGCTAATTGTTCCGTCTTCTGAGAATGGAAGTCATACTGAATGGGACTCTATTTCCTCCTGTATTTTTTTTTTTTTTAAATGCAAGTTGGTTCGATTCTAAGCATTTTGAGGCCAACCGCACTCTTCTACGATGAATAGTTATTTTTCTGTGATTATTCAAAGATTCCAGCACTCCTTGCAGGGGGGCCCCGCCCAGGCGAGAGGGATGCAATGATTCCCCATTGCTACCAAAGAATTGCTCATACCTACTGAAGATCTCTTTTAGAACGGTCGGCCTGGTTACCTTCGATACAAATCAAGATATGTCCCGCCCCGACATTATTTTTGACATTAGAGAGTTTTTGCAACACACTCACGACGAAACGAACGAAACGAAAGCAGTGCTACGCATGCGCACTTAAGACACCGAAAAGTTGACATTTTATGTCTTTACTTTGGCACACGGACCCGAAAAGCGTTATACGAAACCGTTATGCGATACCGGTAAACAAGCGTTACAGTTGATATTCTGATGATTTTCGCTTACAACCGATTCGTTTCTACGGAACTTCATGTTTGCCATTTTTCATCGTACAAAAACCGTTCACCACTCGTTGGAATCGTGTGATTTTATTGAACATTTTCTTGTTAACCGTTCCCCCTTACCTGGCGCGGTAGCTGAGCTGAGCATGATGAAAAAAAGGCTGGTAAACAAGGTAGTCAGCAACAGACTAGTGAAGAAAGTCATTACTTACTAGAATCGAATGTGGTAACCTTGCACCACCATGTAACCCGGATCGTGGTAATCTTGCAACCCGTAAATGATACCGTCAATTATCCCTAAATTCCCATTGAGACATAAAATGTCCCAATGTTTTTTATTTAAAAATCGAATTTGAATTCAAAATTAGTCCCAGGTATCGAAACACACGTTTTTAAAGGCTAACTTCCTAGTTGACCAAAGCCCCCCCCCCCCCCACTTGAGGATGTTTCGATAAAAACCTTTTTTTTACGTCAAACCCGATCGTTAAAATTGGGATAGTGACTCATAAAAGCTGGCTAAAATCGACGAATTTCTCAATTATATACCTACTTTTTTTCCCTCACTTCCAAAACACACCCCATTCTGATGAAAATAAGGTGGCATTACCGCGACACCTTGTATAGCTCAGCCGACCCTCTATCATCCTCAAGAGACTTCCTGGACCGGGCGCCCGCCTGTCTAATATAATCGGCGGGCGTGTTCCGGTGAGATGTAAATTCCGCCTGTGGAACGGGATTATTGATGGTAGGATCAGAGACCTGTTAACTGCCTCGAAATGCCGTGAGAAGGCCTCGACTCGAGTTGGCTGTGGAACAAGCGTTACCAACGCCACCGCTATCTGGCTGAAAGGCACCCGATTGAATAGATTTTTGAGTAAACTACACAGACACACAAGCTGAAGAAAGCCCTTTCCTATCAATACCTACTTCAAATTCAAATCTTTATTTTTCCGATACCATTCATACCTACAATTTTTTTCAAAATTTTGAAAATCTATAATTGGGGATCTAACGTACATATCCGTCAAAAGTGTATCAGTTTTATGTAATACAGGTAGGTGCCATTCTTTATGAATGGATCACACCTTTGCAATAGGTAGACCAAATTCAGGGGGCCGGAACACAGTGAAAAAAAATCCAAAAAAGCTTGCTCAAACCCAAAAATTCAAAAGCAGTTTGTTCAATGAAATCCAGGGTTATAACTTGGGGGAAAAAAAAAGATTCAAAAGGTCCATAATTACTAGCAGTACTTACTTACCTACGCTTTGATTTGATTCGTGAAGTGATGGCTTGATGACTAATTGAAGAACTGCACATATGCACTTCATTTGTGGGGTGGCTATCAGCTTCTGTTCTCCAATTCTTTCTTGCTGAAGTCATCTCTGTCCCACAAACCTTGCATGAAGGCTTGGAGAATAATAAATTTTCGAAACGATTTCTTGTGTGTTGGCGAGGTTGGCTCATTGGTTGCATGCTAGTTTTTGGAAAAATGTATGTTAGTCTGTCTCTTCGCCTCAATTTCACAATTAGTTAGGACGCAGTACGATTGCTGATTGATTATCATTAGGATAATCATGAATTCAAGCTTACCAACATGTTATCTTAGTAGTTTGCCGCATTCTTTGTCAAGTGCCCGATTATTGAATGGTTACTATTATTATAAGTAATCATACAAAACAAGATCATCCAGTTGGTTATATATTGATGAAGTGGATCAATTTGATAATGTGGATTAATCAAGTGAGTGATGATATTACAGGCAAACCCCGAAATCCGTAAATACTAGAATCGCCTAGGCAAAACAAGTTTACACTTCGTGTGAAATTAGTCTCGCATAGGGAATTCTAGGATTTCGGGGTCCTCATGGACTGTCCATTTGGCTGTGAGCCATGTTAGTTTTGTATTTTGCCTATGTAATTCCGTTGAGTTTGCTGGTTTGTTATAAAAGGAATGTGTTCATACATAAAATATTACTATGAATAAACTTCTCTGACCGTTTCGTCTCCATTGTTACAGGTATATGTTCGCTCTTCACCTCTGAATGGGTTCGATTTTAAAATCTGTCTACACTAAAAATCTTACACTAAAAATTGATTACTTTGATATCTTACTTTGATTGATTTCTCAATACATGTTGAATGAAAACATTCTGAAGTAGACCTTTTTTTCACTAAATTTCATGTATCACTGGAAGAGTTATTTTGGATACATTAGTTTTTAAAAAATTGATTTCCTACATTTTCGCCAATTGTGCATCCAGTGGTCCGTTACCACTTTTTCGCAAGTTGTGGTTGTTTGGTAATTTTAGGCCTACAACGAAACTCAAAACGACAAACGAGGCTGCAGTAATACCTTGTTATATTCTCTATGCGCAAATTAAGTTTTGACGTAACCCAGCTGAAAGGTCGTCCACAATTAAGCCTTGTGTGTTGACCTAGTTAATTACACAGAAGTCACGCAGGGTCGTGAACCTGTCTAATTTGACCGAAACTGGATCTGGAATTTAGAGTATCCGGTGCAGGTTACTATGACAAAGTATTGTTGCCTCATTTCATTTCAGCACTTGGGATACCTCTTATTTAAATCCTTGTAGGTACAACAGCTGATCAGTATATCTTGCTAGGTACTTATTCTACTTACTGTGAGTAGTAATTGGCGGCTCTTGGCATTCGCAACCCTATAGGCGCGGCTGATCCTTGTAGTTTTTCTGCTCTCGTCGGTAGTGGGCCAATAAACTCTGGATTTAGGTGGAGTTGCTATCTTGGGCCAGTTTTCCTTGCAATGCCCACGCATCCCCCACCGCACCCTGACCACATTGTGTAACTGTAATCCCCTTGACGTAACATACCAGTTACTGAAGCTCAAAGGCACAAAAACACTTGACAGTCCAGGCTGTTACGATTGTTGCATACGAAGGCCTCTGGTGCAGAACAAGAAACTGAGGAGTTGACTGTATAATAAGTATCTTCTGTTAAACGTCGGGCATCGCCCACTGCATATTGACCACCACGGTTGAAATACAAATAATTACAATTATTATTTCATCTGGATGTTGGGTATAAGGCAGTTAGTTACTTCTAGTTATTTGATACTTGATGAGACATTCAGTTCATAAATTTTTCTCATCTCTAAAGTTATCTTGTTCTCGTTTTAATATGATACCTGTCGATTGAATGAAGATGTGTGTCAAAGAACTTTAAAAATAAAACTTGCCATTCGTTCAAGTAGGGTACTTCAAAGGATTTTCTAGATATTTTGTACTACTTAATCTAACCAGTTCTAATTTGAAAACAATGGATGAATACACCTTATTGTAATTATTTCACAATACGAATTTGTGCTGTTACTTCGTTCTGTACTTAAGTATGTATGTATGTACTCTCCATCTCTGTACCTACACAGCTAGGTGGTGGGAGAGGAGTAGGTGTATGTGCTCAGTACGCGTAGTCACGTTTTTCTTCTTCACTTTGGCCATGGCTACATTTGCATGACAACCATTCCAAGTGTCTTCAGTGCCGGTATTTTCGTCCTGACGTCCTTCTGCCTTTGCTAGCAGCTTGACTCACAAGCCATTAAACTCAACCTCAAAACGAATTCTTTTGAACTCGACTCACCTAATGGTTTCTTACTCACTGTCCTATTACTTGAGGTAAATTTCGCTGTCCCCGATTTGTCTGTATGGGTCATCTCAGGTCTACACGGAAATCAGTCGTCGAGTTTTTATGGTAGCTATAGTACTATTAGGTAGGTATCTACGTTATTTAGATGAATTTGCATCATTGGATATGATGACGTTTTAGTTGGTTTACTACAATCTTGTGGTAAGCAGAAGTCCAAAGTATTGGGTTTCCTTCGTGTATTCTTCTCTCGGCTGTCGGATTTCTGTGGTCACCCTTTGGGGAGCTCCTGTGAAGGTGATTGCCTAATTGACGGTTGTACCTTCCCACGTACCCTCATAATATAACCTGTACCGTTATTCGAATAACGCGTCTGTTTTGTGGGAAGTTGTCCCAAAAACAACTCGAAACACACGAGTTCTGGCTAGTTCATTGGAGTATAAGAATACTGTAGTAGAAGTGAATACTTCTGCTTACCAGTAAATATTGGGACCAGCATCATAGGGTAACGGATACCTCCTTGTTTTTGCTCAGCTACTGTTTAATTGATTTTGTTCCAAAATGTGATGAAATTATGTACACTTATCTACTTATCGTACGTCATTCGTTGATTGTTGTAGGTACCTCAAAGTTTCAAAACGTTGAACCTGACCACCTGTCTCGGTTTTAGGTGCATAATATACTTTTTATGTTTGCTGTATAGTCGGCTGCATGAACTGACCTAGAGTGTTAGTGGCTGAATCTCAACCATCTATTGGTACCTACCTATATTAACATTATACGTATTTTTTCTGCTCCTGGTTGTTGGGTGTTTACTTCACCATTTACGTCCGTGTTTCTAAATACGAAGATGAGTACCTACCTATCTCATTCCTGGCTTTCAAGGTTGTAGCGATTATGATGCATGTATTATGAAGTGGAAGAATCGAGGCTTTGTCGCCTGAATCACGTAGCAACCTGTTAATCTGCGGTTTTCTTTATATTCTTATCGTTTATCTTCTACGTTAGTAGCACACTGGTATCATCTTTTCTCGTATCTGAAGTTATAATCTCCTCTTATTTCCTCATTTGGCGGAATATATAGTGAATTTCTCATGACGTGAAGTCATGTTACATATGCTGCTCCATAATGCTATTGTTTCATGATTTTCGTTTTATGACTCGTCAAATTAGATAAATGTGGAAAAGGGAAGTGTTTTTAATGACTGTCGAATCCAAAAAATGTTTACCAAAACATATTTCATCCGATCAGAGTTTTTGTGGGTCATTAGATGCTTGTAATTTATAAAAATGGCGGAAAATCACCAAAAATTGCTGTTGCAGTCTCAAAAATGTTATAGGATGGTACGCTGAAAATTCGCTCCTGTTAATGCTGCATGACTGGAGCTTTTTACTTATCCCCTGTATGAAATACCGCTATAATGTTTCCGTGACCCGGAAACATGCTGTAGAAGTCCGTTCTCTCATAACCTTCATCCCGATACTTATCGACCACCACCGTTTGAAACCGGGTTGGTGGAAAGGACAGGCCCGGTGGTGACCCCATGTCCCACGGCCTCATCCACGATTCTCATGTTACCCAGTCAACTGCTTACCAACTGTCAACCGTTTTTATACCCATTGAGGTAGGATATTATGATATTGCTGTATTTCGTTTCACCACTTCCCAAGTTGGAATACCGCTAACTGGGTTAAATATCGTCTATTTTCTCTCCTAATTACTCAGCTCGATGCAATATTATCTTGATATGATGCGTCACATTCTGGAAGTACTGGGTCAGTAGTCAGATGTAGAATTTCTTCATGTCTAGAGCCAGTTAAAAAAAAAATTGAGTTGTTTTCCAACGGTCGTATTGGACATGTGTTGACGGTATCCACGTCATGTGAATTAAGATATATTATTGTGTGCCTGCGTAATGATCCCTTATTGACAGCGCTGTATGGGGGCCCGGTGGAAATGTCTCGTATTGGAGGAAACGCTTATTCAGTCAAGTGAGCATATCTTGCTTGCCTATTCCATGATCCCGAATTCCGAATACTGTATTATCTGATTGGCTTTAAAGAAAAATTTATGTAGCACGGTTTGTACTGTCCCCTGCTGCAGTCTTCCCATGGGCACATCTTGCACAGCTCAGTGGATCGGAATTTTTTTTTTTTGGATTCAGTCCAGCCAGACGGAGCTCATTGTTTCCTGAAATAAAAACGATCGAGGACGCTGGAAAATAAAACTTCTGGTGACGATTACCGCTCTTCGAGCACTGCAGTGTGTTCGCCTGTATCTAATTTTTATATCGACCTGATGCGGTCGTTTCCACCCTTGAAGCACCAGGTGCCGCACTGTCTTGCAGTGGAGATGCACAAACACTAACTTCTACATTGGCCCAACAGATGTTCACACCTCCAGAATTGATCGTGGTAGAATTTCAAACCGCATCAAATCATTGAACTCGATCCGCCATAAACCATCTACACAACACAATCCCCAACTCAGCTAGAGGCAGACCAAGGGCCAAGAAGTTAGGTAACTAGTTTATATACCATGCATCTACAATGGGGCTCCACATTTGAGAAGCTCGATACAGAGTACAGCTCCGAGCTCCGTACCACACATACCGACCCCCGCTGATTCATCGATGCCATGATGTTATGAGAATGGAAAGCTATTTTGTTTTCGTGCCCAGTGTTTTTTGTTTACCGATCTGTTTTATGCGAGTACCTATCTTTAATTTTTAATGAAATCATCAATACATAATTTCATCTAAGTAGTAGGATTTGCTCTCTGTGAAAAAGCTGAAAGAGGAAATGAAAAAATACATGCACCTCTCCATGGCAAAAAAGCGGAGCTGTTGGAAAGGTACATAGGTATACCTGCCCACTTCAGTTGTATTTTGTCAACATTTTCTTCAGACAACCAAGTCCTACGTAGCGTATGTTTCTCTTATCTTCACCTGCCCTTTGTATGGAAAACATTCCTGTGCAGCAGCAACGTTGTGCCGAGCAGTGACTTCCTACATACATCCTACAGAAAAACACATCTCTCTGGTTATTGGTGAAAAACGCGAATATGTCGCAAGCCTGTGAATTCAGTAACATTAATTACGAAGTAGATATGACATGTTGCTAAATATCTGTATTGATGATCCTGCAGAAAGTCGTCTGAACGGAAATGGCTCGGAATAATTGCCAAAATCCATTTTTAGCGAATTGTCAATGAAATCGGCGCTATTGCAGAACGTCCGCATTGTCAAAAAAAAGGATGAGTGGTAGATTAGCAATTCTAAAACATTCTAAGGGGTCAGATTTGAGTTTTTATGGGTCAAAAATCGGTAAAAACAGCTAAAATGGCGTGCAATTTATATAAAATCACTGAAAGGGTTATGAGTGAGTGAGTAAAGACAGCAAAAATACCATTTCGTTTGTTTTTCATACAGAATAAGGGGTCAAATTTGGGGTTCAAAAATTTGTAAATTGGGGCTAAAATCATTATTAATTCACCTGACATTGTGTGGGATGGTGATTCACGACGGAGGGACTATTTCGATGATAAAAATATTTTTATTCAAAAAAACAAGTGGGACAGATTAAACTTTAAGGGTCAAAAATAGGTAATTATGGCTAAAATCACGAACAAATTATATGATTCTACGGAAGTTGTTTAGTTTCTCGCTGTATCATGTTTTTACACGAATATTTCTTTGAAAATTCGCTATTACAGCCATGCTGCATGACTGGAACTTTCTTCGTCTCGTGGCAACCGGTATCCCTTTCTATTGTTGCATTTATAAACACAAGAAATGGGCATGATTGCAAATCACCAAAAAAGTGAACACCCTCTTGATGTGGTACCGCGAGGCGAGATAATAGTGACTTGAGCTCGGTACTGACCTCGCCCCTAGCGGCGAAGCTTGTTAGTCCGGAGCCCCATTCTGGCGGAAACAGATTAACCCTTCAAAATCCAAAAACGAACCTAATGTGGTCTGCATCCCACAAACATTATTGTTTTACACTTGCTGGTGGTGGTGGATTGATGCGCATAGCGTAGGTATACGATTTCAAAACCCGTCTTTGGTCGATTAAGCTCTTCCCCTCTGACTGTTCTAGGTGCTAAATTTGTGGAAAAAGCTGAAACGGAGAAACCTGTGAAATTTATTTGCATCAAAGGAAAGAACGCCGTTGAATACCTCCAACAGGACCACTGTATAATCAGTGAGGCACTAAATAATAATAACTGAAAAATGATTGGGGTGCACCGAATAATCAGGAGGTACCCCTCTGCAGGTTGTAAAACCATCGGAAACTGATGGCAACAGATGGCCTCATATGAAGAGATTCGCCTGAACATTGAGGTTGGGACAACATTTCTCTGTATAACAGAAAATTGTTTTGAGATTATTCCCCCTCGAAAGCTCCGTACAAAGACATAAAACGTCCAGGGAAAACACCTACCTAGCACTCCCTCCCTATCCCGATAACAATAACTCCTAGCGACAATTTCACGGGACGCCCAACACCTTAGGAGTAAGGCAGAAGGGGAGACGTCGGAACGGGAAGGAAAAGACAGGTTTTTTTTTACGAGAGTTTTTGTGGTGGTGCTCACCTGTTCAGCTCTTCAAAGGACCTTGAGGTCCTTCCAAATGATCCTTTTAAAACAGGTCCGACGAGTGAGGAAAGGATGAGCGGAAATCAACTTATGTCACAATTTTTCTGGGATCCATGGACCATCTCGCGAATATCGCTCTTTTGTGTGCGAAATTTCAGCTCGATCCGTTACGTCTGTGAGGCTGTAGCCCTGTGAAACAACAACGACAACTAGAAGAAAAACTCCGGCACCTGAAGGGTCCGAGGGTTCATACACATCCTCAGGTGCCCCTCGAGATTGGGTGTACGAAAAATCAACACCGGAGACCCCCAGGAGGCTGAGTTACGGTGGGCGGGAGTGAAAACCCCTGGGTACTTTGAGAACAGTGTCTTGGTCGCTGTAGGTAGGTATGGAGGTTTTCGGTTTACTTCCTTCTACAAACAGTGCTACTTGAGAGCTGAATTGTGTGACTACTTCTGTATAAACCACCAGATAGAAAAAATCTTAGTGTGGATTATAAAATCAAATTTTAAAGGGCTTTTTCATACGATAGGCGTACGAAAAAGCAGGTTTAAGGAGGGGTGAGGAGTCAGCTCAACAGTCATTAGGTAAGGGAAAGATTGTAAAATTATTATGTTAAAAAACACATAGGTACCTATTCAGTAAACGTTTTTGGGACCTCCGGAAGCTTTAAGAGATGTAAAAAAAATTTGAAGTAATACCTGATTTTGTTAACGTGGAAAAAAAGCGCAAAATCTGACTTTCGACAGAAAACATTTTCAAGAAGTCAGCAGTAGATTGGTGCCTTTACCTTATCGCCGTTTTATCATTCAAGAGTAATCGGGTTTAGGTGTGTCACATGATTTTGGAGCGATATTTATGGTGTTTCATCTTGGCTAAGAATGAAAAAACGCTGCAAATCCCTGCACAACGGTTTATTATTTTGTATAGAATACCCTTCCGTTACAGATCACAGCTCTATGTATAGATAATCCGTCTATATAATTTATGATATGTACTACTCTATACATATAATGTAGATCGCAGACCCTCCGTAGGTTAGTACCTAACCCCGTACACGTTACTAGGTACCCACCTAAATCACGAGTTAAATGTTGCTAAAATAATTCTGCCGATGACAAACAGTACCTAACAATAAGAAACACACACAATGAAGTTCTGAAAAAGAAATTGTTGATGAGGAGTGAAAAAAGTTGCAAAAGTACCTACCAACAAACTCCAGCCCCTTCTACGTAGATGGTATAATGAACCGTTGTGTAATAATTTACCGTTGAGTAATGATTTACCGTAGTAATAATTTACCCATCAATAATACTTCAACGTTTGTTCAAGTTTCACTACCTACCAACAAACTCCAACAGAGCCATCATTTTTCAAATGAAATAATATCACAGAACAACCAACTCGACTTCATACTCCGCCAATATAATCAGGTGATCACTACCAATGATTGGCCGTATTCACAAATTCCTATTGTCGGCGCGTCTCTGGTTACGAGATTTGGTTTGAATTGTATACAATTTCATTCACACTGGAGTCGAAAATGCCTGTCGGTGCAAACTTCGGGGCCTTACTGTGAACGAACGGCTGGACGTACGACGCTCCGGATGGTCTTAAAAAACTCGCAAGTTCAAGAACTATTTAAAACCGTAAAAATATTCACGTAAAAAAATGGTATAGGCGTTTTGAAAATTTCAACCCCTATTTTGAACCCCTTAGAGATGACTCACAGTAACGTCGAGCTTCGAGGACCAACTAGACAGCGAACGGAACCTATAACCCGAATTTCATCAATTTTCTTTCATGGTAACTAAGAAAAGTGGCCCGTACGGCGTACGGCGTACGGCGTACGGCGTACGGTGTACGGCGTACGGCGTACGGCGGACAGACAGAAATATTTTTATTGCAGTTTTGGATTCTACATACCTTGAAACGTAAACCATCAAATTTTGAGGGGGGGTAAGAATTTTTTTTTTCATGCTCGATTCCAATGGTTCATTATTGAAAATAATAAACCAAAATATCAAATGAAAGGATTATTCGAAAAATGAGCAATTTTAAAAACATAAACGCTGGAAATTATTACAGAACAGTTTATTTACCTGAACAAACGCAATCACCATTTTCAAAAAATTTTATCACCTTGTGATGTTGCATGAAGAACTCATTGGTCGTATACTACCTATAGGGTTTGTTGTCCAGATTTGAGAAGCTCATAAGAAGGCAGAGCTGCTAACCTCCCAAGTCATAGAAGCTTGATTTGGTTTAGTCTACTGAGAAAAGCCCAGTGTCTTTTGCCCAGCCCCATTTCTTTTGCTAGGTGTGTCATGCCCTACTTGGGTTGATCTACAGGATTACTGGATGAACTGGGTATACTTATAGAAGCTGGATTTTCGATCCTACTGGTCCACCGCTACTGACGCGCTAAACCGTACGTGTACGTCCATCGACAAGCATGAATGAAAGGTTGGTGGTTGGTACCCAACTACCCATGCCATTAGACTGTGAAGGTTGATATTATGGTTGATGACAACCAAATATCCTGGCTTGATTTGTAAGTTAGTTTGACTTTGTGGGAGTGGAAAGGGATTCTTGAGAGCACCAATGAAGCGTGCTGGGCAATAAGTAGATGTTTTCTAGACAAGGATAAAGTCGGCTTTTTCGTTGATGGCATTTGTTTCGGATAATGGTTTTTCTTTTATCGAGACGAATCGATTCTTTTCGGCGAGTAGGACGGGGCGGAGTGAGCGTGAACGGCCGATTTTCAACGAGAACTGGGTTCGAAAACCTCCCGACTAATTTTAAGTAGTGGAGATAGCACCGGAAAATCGTATTTACTGTCTCAGAAATAATGGTGCAGAGTGTAAAGTACGGTCTCGTAATAAAAAACTACTGGGCTTGCTTTCAGCAAAACTGGATTCTACTGCATGAGAACTGGAGGTCCATGAAAAGCCTGAAAATGCATTTAGCAAGCCGTGAACCCTCACGACTTCAAGTTGGAAGATCAGCTTCTCTCTTTTTCAATGATAGAAACACAAATAAGTGAATTTCAAAAGTTTGTCGACTTAATGACGGCGTTACGGGTCGAGGACACAACCACTGTAAGTACACTGTATGTATAGCTTTTTCAAATT
This sequence comes from Leptopterna dolabrata, assembly GCA_954871275.1. Taxonomy (NCBI): domain Eukaryota; kingdom Metazoa; phylum Arthropoda; class Insecta; order Hemiptera; family Miridae; genus Leptopterna; species Leptopterna dolabrata. The sequence goes on along the minus strand of OX940983.1, from coordinate 11,222,584 downwards.
GAATTCGTCCTTTTACAAAATGTATTAGTCCATTTACAAAATGAATTCGTCCTTTTTCAAAACGAATTCGTCCCTTTTCAAAATGAATTAGTCCTTTTACAAAATGAATTCGTCCTTTTACAAAATGAATTCGTCCTTCATAAAGAGGGCCCAAATCTTGAAGGTAATAAGGGCGGCGTCTGGGGCTCTGGAAAACGGTGGCGGTAGGCATGCGGTCTTTATGCAAGGGCGCGGAAATATTCTGCATGTCATTCCTTATCTCACGCACATCTTCTCAATGGAGCTTCCTTACATTGGCTTTGTATGAATGTCTTGCCAACTTTCTGTAAATTTCTTGTATCAATTATTCCTTGTAAACTTTGTAAATTTCTTCTATTACATATTTATTAACTATGCAAACAAATGCAATAAATTATTATTCTTCGAGAAAAGGTATCTGCATATCATTTGGTCTGGTTACCTTCAAGATTTGGTCCCTCTTTATGAAGGACGAATTCATTTTGTAAAAGGACGAATTCGTTTTGTAAAAGGACGAATTCATTTTGAAAAAGGACGAATTCATTTTAAAAAAGGACGAATTCATTTTGTAAAAGGACGAATTCAATTTGGAAAAGCTATATAATGTAGTGGTAACACTACACTGTACATTCTTGTCTTTATTCTCCACGGCCTTCATGATTGAAGGCTTAGAAAATATTATCGGTGTTCGTTTTTCGCTTTTTTTTAATTTTGAGGAACAGTGGGAAACATGAGCGTTGAGCAGTTGATAATGAAATGAGGACCTTTTCTTTTAGCGCATTCGGTGTAGTGGTCATTCCCGTATTTGCTATAAAGTATGATTTTGTAAGATTAAATGAAATTTCGGTTTATGTGTGCTTTCTTATGGCGCATCATCTATTATTGACTCGGGCACACAATGCGCCTTCCAGTTCACTTCATAATCTAGTAACTTGCCTTGATGCAATCTGCCTTTTATAATTTCACCCCTTCTGTGACGGTCCAAAAAACTCTACACAGTAGCTGTTTAGCATTCTTTGTTGTCTCTCGGTTCTTCTTATTCAAAAGAACATTGTACGGATAGCTGTGACCTCCATAGAAATGAGCGTTCGTGGTGTGAGGAAGCTGGACCGGCGCCGAGCATCGATCCTTCCCCCTCTTTTCACCGAACTATATCCCATCTCCCTTTTTTCTGCTGTCATCGACGCCGCTATGGGCACTCGCTCTGCCAGCTTTCATTGTGAAACCTCTCAGTTGCCATAATATTGTTATTGTTTACTCTTTGTACTACAATAATTTTTCCTCAGACAAGGAAAGTCCTTCCTTGTGTGAAGTTGTAAAACATTATGTTTTTGTATGTTAAAACCGTATGGTTCTATGGCAGTTCTCTCTTCATCGGAAAACTTGTTCTGAAGAAACGTAAGCAGGGGGTTACGATTCCATTGCAATAAGTTCACGGATTTATTCTCATCAACAACGTTTACTTCGAATGTCTTTTATGGGGATCATGTTATCAGCATTGGTATCCTCTGAGAATTCCATCAGAATCCGTTTAAAAGAAACTTGATGGCGTTTCGATGAAATTCACTCACAATTAAGAACCCAAATAAGGGCTAACTGGGAATTGAACAAGAGTTGAGTGCGTTGTCACAAGGATTGCATTATTCGAGATTTATATGAAATAAGATTTATAGGACCTACCTTCATTACCTACCTACCTTACTTAAGAGGAAAGTTGACCATTACCCCTATCCTACTTACGTAAGAGGATATCCGGACTGATGGTGAAGACAGAAGCGCTAACGCAAATCGGATCTTCAGTCATCACAATGTCTCAGCTATATTGGTTGATTATGATCGTACAGGAACTCTTTTGGTGAAGTTTGGAAGCGTTGCTTTACCTAGATCTTCTTGTATGCTCACTGTCGTTGTATTAGATTGTTTGTACTATCAATTAACACGATATTTGTTAACTATCATATATGTGAAAAGACAAAACTTCGGTCAGGACAATACTTTTATTGCTGCCTCCTTCACACATTTCTTCAGTTTCAAAGCTGGTGGGCTTGTTGTTATTGTTGTTGTTGCTCTACCTCGACTCAGATGATACGGGGAGACACGTGGGTAGTCATATCAGGGAGACTTTCAGCAGCGACAGTTCGATGACTCGACAAAGAGTTCTGCGCGTTACCTGCACGCAAGCTCCTCATAACAACAACCTATAAAATACGACGATATCTCTCATGCCACTGCTATAACGTCTGCAGCCAACATGACCAAGTAAATAACAACCATAATTATAATTCGGTTGATTGTGAATTACGTACTGGTATGATTTCCAAATGATATGATCAGTAATACTTCTGTATATAAATAATGTTTTGATGTACCTTGAAAACACTATCGACTTCTCCTTCTATTTCTATAGTCTCTCAGCCAAACCGTGTAATATCTATATCTTGGTTCCAGTTATTTCCTGTTTCATTGATCACTGATGTTGTAGATTGGAGGGTCAGCGAGAACAAATTTCAACGATATACTTAATATTCATTTACCTAACCAATTACTCACTATGATCAAAGACGTAATTCTTGACCTGTGTCCAAAACCCTAACTTCGTACATACCTAAATGGTTTTACTTAAATCCTAACTCATCGCATGTTCGCAAGGAGTGATCGTTCTGACAAACTTCGCTCTTTGGCAGCTACCTATCAGTTGAGGAGAAAATATCTTTGATGTCCGTCTGATTTCGGAACAGGAATACTTGAAACATTGAATTACTTTATAACAGTCATCACGTGTTTAGTTCACTCTCAACTTGAGTTATTCTAGTCACGAGTTCAGATCACTCTAGTGTAGAGCTGAAGCTTCAAACTATTGCTTCCGGTTCCACCAAGATAGCGGAAACTTTGTTTTCACTTTTGGCAGAAAAACAATTTTTTGTCTCCATAATAAACATTTCCACTCGCGTTTTACGTTCTAGAGCTTTCCGAACAAATTCGGTTCGGTGTCTGGTGTCAGTCCGGAAATCCTTGCCACACGTATAACTTCCTCAGTTCGAATCCGATTTTACTGAAATGGGGATTTTTCGTTAATCGTTCAGTTGTTAAAGCCACTGCGCTTGCGCAAACCAAATCCGAGGCATCAACTTCTCCATACACGAACCGATTTGGTGGGTGGTTGAGGACTCAGAGAGAATAAATCAATTTCGTACTATCGCATGAACCGTAGCCACTGCGCATGAACAAACCTTGAACCCAGTTATTCATACAGTTTCTCCTTCTTTTTGCTCATACCTTAATATTCAGTAGAAGGGTTTGTGTTTGTTATTGATGTGTAATATCATTTTATCGATACGAGGAAGCTATGAGTCTTTACTTGAGAGCCCCCCTCCCCCGTTGAAAAGTCGCGAGTAAATTGTATGAGGTAGGAGATGGCACCGACTTAGTTTCACAGTTATCATCTACATTGACTTAAGATTAACTGACGGTAACCAGGCTTGCTGAATCACATTGAGGTGATGCAGTTGTGTTGAAGCTGCTCGAAGAACCAGAGGTAACCAAGAAAAATTCATACCTGTAGATTAGAGTGGTCACAAAAAGTCAACTTTCGAAATTCAATCGTGGCAACCCCCTAAAAGGTGCCATTTGACTAGAAAATGAGATTCCCAAAGTTTTAGGTCGATCGGATAACATTAACCCGTGCCGCATCGAGGTTGAAGTTTAGAAAAACTCACTTTTTTTCATAAAAATATTATTTCTTTCCTCATAACATAGTAACCATTTGTCCTAGAGACTTGAAATTGGTCTCATTTTATTTGAAATGTTATCTTCTTCAACTTTTACTTCCATAATATTTTCGCTACATCCTGTAGATTTTATGTTATTCAGCTTTTCCCATCTCAAAACGTGGTCCGTTTCAGCAAATGTGCCTTTTTACGCATACCCCTAAAAACCACACTCCAGTCAATGAAATCGACCTCTAGGCAATTTGATACTTCTTTATCACTCTGGTATATTGAAAATTGATACATTTGAATACATCTAATACATAATACATCTAATATTTATTATGGAACAAAATTTATCTTTTTAGAGATCAATTGTTATTAACTCAAAAAGAAATGAAAGGAATAGAAGAAATTTGTGTTTTTATAATAAATATTTACGCCAAGGCACGGTTCAATGCCCCCAAACCTGCTTTGGCCCCTAAACAAGATCTGGAAATGTTGAAAGCATTAGTAGAGTATAGGAAAATTGACACAGAAATAGCAGATAAGGCTTTGTCAAAATTTGTAAACCATCTGTGGTACCTCAGCTCAGAGAAAATAGCGTTCTCGTTTTTCGACCACAGTTTAGACGACAACATTAAAAAAAGTATGGCCATGAAATTATTTTCCCTAGGTGAACCCGATAGTGAAATTGATGGTAGGGATAGAAAAGCGATTTTAGATTTGCTTCCGAGTCTGCGAAGCAGCGGAAGCCTTGTGTTCACTTTCGTGAGCCAAAAAATTTTTGTCATCAGAAATCAAAATTTCCACTTGCATTTTGCGTTTCAAAGCCTACTGAACAAATTTGGTTCCGTGTCTGTCGGTTCCTTGTTACAGCCATAACTTCCACGATTTTGAATTGATTCAGCTCAAATTTTGAGGGATGGTGCGGATAAGGCCCCTTGAGGTCCCATACAAATTTCAACATGATTGATCCAGCGGTACGCCCTGCGCATGCGCTAACGTTAAATTCAACAAACACGCATAACTTTCACAATTTTGATTCAATTTCGCTCAAATTTTCAAGGGTTGTTTGGACAAGGCCTAGTGAGTTCCGGTATGAATTTCAGCATGATCGGACCCTCGGTGCGCTCTGCGCATGCGCTGGCGTGAAATAGATTCAATTTCCTTGTTACAGCCGTAGTAACCAAAGATTTCACCCAATTTCAATGCAATTCTCAGGGATTAAGCGGGTAGGGCCCATTGAGGTCCCATATAAATTTCAACATGATAGAGCCAGCGGTTCGCCCTGCGCATGCGCTAACGTGAAATTCTTCAAACACGCATAACTTTCGCAATTATGTATAATGGACGTAATGTATTATGGACGTAATGTTATGTAATATGTATATTTCATGTAATGTTATGTAATATGTATATTTCACGTTATGTAATGTTATGGAATGTAATGTAATGTAATGTTATGTTATGTTATTTTGCTTCCGAGTCTGTTCTATTTTATAATGGGTCACTCTGATTGTGACGAGGAAGCTCCTGTGCCATCACCTTGGCAGTGTATTTGCACATGTAGAGCAAATTTTGGATAAGCAACTTGATTTTTTTGTCTCCTCTCAAACCTTGAATTTTTTCAAGCGGTTTTCCATAGAGACAGATTTGTTAACACCGATACACGCTTATGGAACAAAAATCCTCATTATTTGCATGCTAAAAACATAGTGAACGGTTTAAGGGTAGTCAACGACACTGCTGAAAGAGGAGTGAAATTGATACAAGACTTCAACTCTTGCTTGACAAATGACGAAGAACAGCGCCAATTTTTATTACAAGTTGTGTCAGAATGTAGGAAAATTTACCCTGATGTCGATAGCCTCACTATATAAGCCATTAATGTAGTTCTAAATTCAGTGGTGTTGGAATAGATATATTGTGTTGTAAAATAAGTTCCAGGATATTATTTTCTATACAAAAAACTTTCAATTTGTATTATTAAAACACTTTACATAATTTTTTTGTTTTTTTGTGCATTTCATAGCACCCACCACCCACCCATCTCCCCCCTACCCCCTCAATATATTATATATTAGATTCAAATGTATCAATTTTCAATATACCAGAGTGATAAAGAAGTAACAAATTGCCTAGAGGTCGATTTCATTGACTGGAGTGTGGTTTTTAGGGGTATGCGTAAAAAGGCACATTTGCTGAAACGGACCACGTTTTGAGATGGGAAAAGCTGAATAACATAAAATCTACAGGATGTAGCGAAAAAATTATGGAAGTAAAAGTTGACGAAGATAACATTTCAAATAAAATGAGACCAATTTCAAGTCTCTAGGACAAATGGTTACTATGTTATGAGGAAAAAGAGTATTTTTATGAAACAAAGTGAGTTTTTCTGATCTTCAACCTCAATGCGGCACGGGTTAACGTTATCCGATCGACCTAAACCTTTGCGAATCTCATTTTCTAGTCAAATGGCACCTTTTAGGGGGTTGCCAGAAGTGATTTTCTCAAAAAAAATTTTGCCTATTGCCTTGTGACCACCCTACTGTAGATACTCGTGAAACTTCCTTGTTTCACTAACAGAATATTAATCAATAAATAACCAACTATGTGTGCTAATTCATCGGCAGTTCCCAAAGATTTATAAATACTTTTGATTATTCAAAAATATTCAGTTTCAAAACTCCTCCAGCAAATTATTGACAACTTGAAATTGCTGGACTTACAAGGATTTTATCTGAATCACTACTGTCGTGTTGAAGGCATTTAAGAATAAATTTATTCCATAAGCGGATGTAAAGGCAGTAGCCCTGAACGAGTGGTTATTAAGCGTTGGAGGATGTGTGTGCGCGTGTGTGGAGTAAGAGGCTTTTATAATACTCTTTTTATTGCGAATATCATGAATATCTTATAGCCTTCCATCGGCTAATGCACTCTGATGGCCGCTGAGATAAGGACGCTGTACCAATGTATGTACGAGTATGATGCCGTGGACTGCTATTCAACTATGATCAGTGCATTCGGTTGTGGGGATGATTCAATCTCATATATTTATAATAAATTGTTGTGGCGCGGTTTCCTTCGTCATTCGGTTGGCTTAGGGTTGAGGAAGAACGCTGACGGGTTTAATTAGAAATTATAACATCTTCTGTGATAAGTAGATATATTCAACTTCCTACTATAATTATAAGGTAATAATGCTGTGATATAGATAAAGAGTCTGTGTGGTTTCTACATGTTGTTGTTGAGTTTCTAGAATTGCCTGTTTTCGAGCCAAGAGATGAGTGGGAGATGATGATGGGAGACCCACGTGTTAGGAGTACCAGTGAAGTGGCAGATGTACCGACCTTGTCCGCTGTTATATGTATTTAAAAAATATATATATATTTATATATTTAATTTTTGGCTTGTATTAAAAACAGGTTATGGAATGACAATTCACTACGTCAGTATAACTAAGGTCTTGTCCTTCATGTATGTTTTCAATCAATTCCAGTGCCAGAAGAAGAGCACGGAGTTTTGCCCGAAAGCGCTCGCTTCTCAAAAAATTTAACCTGTCTGCGTTCTACCTCAAACCTAAACCAGTCATATTTATTGCCAAGCCTTTCAACTCTGAAACCTCTCACTTTTGCCTCGTATTCGAGTGTCTACGTCCAACGCAGAAACACACATTGTTCTCATGATTTTTTCGTCTTGGTCGTACACTGGCACACTAGCAAAGCTCAGTAGCATACGTCATCCATATCGCCTCTTGTGCCGGTAGGTACTTACACGGGGGGAAAAAAAGAACCATTCATCAAGTTGCTACAAGATGAGCACATTTCAGTAATAACGAACCTATTACCTATTTGTATGACCGATTTTTGATTATCGAGTGCAGTACGAGGTACCTATATTATTGAACTATTGCTGCTCTACTGAAGATTTTTCATATATTATTGATCAAAGGGGAAAAATTAAAAAGAAAATAATATGGGGAAACAATTGAATATTGTACGTTAGGGTCGTACGACTGTGTGTTAGATTCGTTCGAACTACGGGATGCGGTAAAAGGTTCTTCGAGTCTGATTTTACTTGTCAGTATTGATTCTCTCTTAGGAAATCGGGGTCTCGTTCAACAACTTATTGCACCAAATCGTAGGTACTGTAACTAAGTACTCTCTCTCTCTCTCTCTCTCTCTCTCTCTCTCTCCTTCGGTCCAAGTTTGAGATCAAGGTTTGGTCAAGTAGTTTATTATGAATGATTCCATAAAATATAAAAATTGGTTCCCGATTAATATTGCAATATTGGGGTTCTCAGTTTTTCCAGGGGCTTAATTACCTACCGATTGTAGTGTATATTGGAATTGTACCGTTCCTCCAACAGTCCGATATTATTATCATCCTGTTATGGTTGAGTATTATAATTCGGATAAAAAATGCAAAAGAAATTTGATGACATTTGAAGGGAAGGAAAATCTACGAACATTGTAATTTCCTCAGTTGTTCCTTCTCATTCCGTAATGCTGAAATTTGGAGTATCGTGGTCCAAAAAACGTGAGAATGTTCCTTAGGATGAAAGGTTAAAAACCACAGTCATGCAGCATGGCTATAAGAGCGAATTTTCGAAGTTTTCGGCATCTTCCGCCTCCGCCTAAAATTTTCTGAAAATTAATTTTCGGCCAATGTTTTCCCAACTTGATACCATACAAAATTAAAACAGGAGTAGTTTTACGCAATGTAAAATTTGGGGTGGAAGGGGGGGGGAGGGGGAAATCAAAAATGTCTTGAATACCAGAAGAGTTGTAGGTATTGGATACGTAAGAAATTTTTTGTTCCATTATTTGCCGAGTAACACCTCGGTTTGTAGATTTTCCAACGCTGAACACGATGGTGAAGTCAGAATTGCGATATCCCATTCCGTTATCAGATTAGAGCAGACGAACCAGGAAAAACATCTCAAGAAATAACCACGGTCCTTCATCTTCAAAGTGCTCCAGTTTGAGAATGGAATGAGTAATCGCAATTCTGATTTCACCATCGTGTTCAGCGTACAAAAACCTTTAAAATGAGGTGTCACTTGTCAGACTTTTTCATTTTGGGAATTTATGGGTAATTTCCCCCCCCTAAAACTCCCCAAAACTCCCCCTTAGAGTGACCCGATTCTGCCCATCTTCGAACTTAGCCTGTCGATTGCCAAGACAGATTTTTCGTGCAAATTTGAACTTTTTATCTCAATTCTTTCGAGAGTTATCGTCTGGAATGACACATACATATATAAATATATAAATATATATATAAATATATATATAAATATATATATAAATATATATAAACGGATTTTGGTATAAAAATCTTTCGGAAATTCGAGTTTTAAAAATTTTGGACCGAGAACAATAGCTTCCTTTTCTTCGAAAATTCGCTAAAAGTATGTTATTTTGAAAATTCGCTCATTCAGACCATGAACTTTTCGTTACACATTAGGTAGTAACATTCTTGTTGACGAGCGTAAACTGTGGTTGGTAACATGGTACTAGGGGGTATTCACGGTTATTCCATGTTGAAAATGTTGAATCGAAAACTTCGCCAAACGGTTAAATTGTGAGTCCCCCCGTTGTGAAAGTGAGTTACAGAGGTACCTGAGATCCAGGTGAATAGAGAAGAAAACACCAACGACGGGTGACTAGACGCTTTATTGAATTGCGAATCAGCTGTTACCGGGACTCCTTATACATTTGATACCGTTTAACATGGTGTCGCATGAACGGTGAACATACCCGAGACTACTATAACATGCAGTATGGTCGAAATGTTGATTGTTTCGACCGATTATTCCGAATTTTAACAGGTTAAACACGCTTCGACGTCGCAGACGGCCCAACCGTGAATACTACCCCTTGTGTATGTTGACTTGTGTGGGTGTAGAGGTAAATAGAATTCCATTCAGTCTGCTAGTTTGTTTAGGACACCCAGTAGGTACCTGTGTGTTGTTTGTAACTCCGAATCCAAGGGAAGACCTCGTCGATGGGAGAGTACCTAACTCGTCTTACATCGTTGAATCCCCGTAATATTGTCAAGGACGTACTTCACGCATTACTGGTTGAATATCGTCATCGGACATTTGGGGAAGTGAAATGCTTGAAGCGGGTGAGATGAGTGGGAAGGTCTGGAGAGCCGGAACGCCCGATGAGTCCGCTGGAGTTGGGGGCCGATCGATATGGGAATGTCAATCGAGGTGGGGACCGCCCCCATGAATCATACCTACCTCGTACACCCTCCTGGGTTAGTTCATTCAGGAAGTTGATATCTGTTTGCATGATCTTGAATCGTACTTCCGAAACTAAAATTATATAGATCTAATCTACATTATTTAGAATGTAAAAAAATGACGGATTAGCCAATTTGGCTAAATTTTGGCCTGGTGTTAGGGGTTTGGAGTGTGGGGTTTTGGGGCATAGATTTAGGTAAGGTTCGTTGTTCAAGTTTTTTTCTGGCAATAGGTTTTTCCTCGGCGTGTCAGCACCCACTACTCAAAGAATGGTCGTATCAAGCTGAGAGCAGGTGCGGATTAATCCCCAAATAATCCTCTATTTTCATCGAAATTCGACTTCGTTGATTCTTTAGGATATTTATACAAACGCGTTTTCCACTGAAACCATAATTTAAACTTCAGAGCAGTTGGGACTGGCTCATGCTCATTGATCATTACCTGCTTGAATAAATTTTTGGATTACGTTAACTAAATCTTTTACTTGGAACAGAAATACCAGAAACAAGTACTTTCTTCATCGCTCCCCTTCAATAAGTACCTACCTGCAAACAACATCTACCTGTTCAAAAATGATTCTACTATACGTGTCGTTATGAGCTAAAACATTGGCGTTATATTCATTCATTCAACGAAAACTTGCTTTTCTCGTTATAATAACTAATTAGATTACAGTAAAATACCAAACCTCAAGATTTTGAGGTTCGTTCGACCTTATTTTAAAGAGCTCGCATGTTGGTTACCCCCGCCCTCGCCCCGATCGATGGACTGACATTCTCAAGATAATCAATCCCCCAACCTCCCTGTACAACTTGCTGTTGATAATTCTTGCATCAGTCTCGTGTGACGGAAGGTCTTCCTCCTGCAATGAGTATAATAATTATACTCATAATAATTATACTTATAATAGAGGGGCTATGTCATATAATTATTAGGTATATGACATAGCCCCTCTACCGATGACATACCCTCGAAGTATATACGTGTTGGTTGGTTAGTACCTATGTAATTGCTCAGCAATAAATGTTTATAACACCCCCTCAAAATTTTTTCTTTTGCGTTTCAAGGGGCGCAGATTCCAAAAATGCCATGTCCACGCCGTATCACTCGTATCTACTCTAATTTCGGTCTAAAACATTCGTTCTTTCGCACGTAGGCTCCATTTGGGCCCTAGTTGTGTCCCGAAACTTTGCAGCCCGATCGGAATATACCCAGGGGTGTTATTGGTGAAAAATGGGTATAAAATAGGTATTTTGGTTTATTATTCTGTGAATAATACACCTATGTATTCGCTCAGCAAAAAATTGTTATAACACCCCCTCAAAATTTTTTCTTTTCCGGTTCAAGGTGCGTAGATTCCAAAAATGCAATGTCCGTCCGCCGTACGCCGTCCGCCATATCACGTGTACAGGCTTCATTTTCGGTCTAAAAAAATCGTTCTTTCGCACACATGCTCCATTTGGGCCCTAGTTGTGTCCCGAAACTTTTCAGCCCGATCGGAATATACCCAGGGGTGTTATGAGTGAAAATGTGTGTAAAAATAGGTACTTTTTGCGTTTTAGCAACATGTTGGTAACATGAGCTTTTAAAGTATCGTTTTTCATGTTTTTGGGGACGAGAAGACCGAATATGAAGTCGATTTTGACCAAAGAATAGAAAATTGAGGTTCTACCAGATGTTCAGCTCCCGAAATTGATTTTTTATGAGTCAAAAACCTGGGAAATCGTCTGAAATCGCCATCAATTTGTAGAATAACACTGGAATAGGTGTCAACAGGTGGATCAAGACGATTAAATGGTACTATCAATGATCGAAGATAATTTATTTAAAAAAAAAAAAAGAAAAAAGGAGCTTACCTTATTCGTGTTTTGGGGGCCACAATTGGTGGAAACCACCAGAGATAGCTATTTCAATTATTTTATATGAAAGAAACAATAATGAACAGCCAACATTTCTGTAGGTATATCCAATAGAATAATAAACCCATGTGACAAGGACTTTGCAGCGTTTTTTGTGTTTGAGTAACATGAGCTAGTGAGGTATCATTGTCCATGTTTTTTAGGACAAGAAGACCGAATCTGAAGTCGGTTTTGACCAAAGAGTCGAAAATTGAGGTTCTAACAAAGTTTAAGCCTTAAATTTACGTTAAATTTTGTTCTAAAACCGTAGTTCTTCCGCACACAGTTTGGGTCCCCATTTGGGAACACATTTGGGTCCTAGTTGTGCTCCAAAGCTCGGAAGCCCGATCGGAATACACCCAGGGGTGTTATGGGAGAAAAATGGGTGTGAAAATAACGGTTTTCGAGGTTTTGGTGAACACGAGCTTTTGATAGTCTTCTATATTTTTTAGGGCGAGAAGACCGAACATGAAGTTGATTTTGACCAAAGAGTGAAGAATTGAGGTTTTAACGAAGGTGAAGCTCCCGAAATTCATTTTTTATGAGTCAAAAACCCGGGAAATTGTCAGAAATCACTATACATTTGTTTAATAACACTAGAAGTAGTATTAGCAGGTGAATCAAGACAGTTAAATGGCACTGTCACTGTTCAAAGATAATCTGTAAAAAATAAAAAATAAATCAGAGCAGAGGTCGTGTTTAGGGGGCCAAAATTGGTGGGAACCATATAAAATAACTATTTCAATAAATGAAAGTAACAATAAATGAATGGAATAATAAAACCATGTGACAAGGATTTTGCAGCGTTTTTGTTTATCTATTCACTTGAATTGCAAACCATGAGGAGTCTTAGCAAAATCGACTGTATCACTGGTGTTATTATATTATATTATAAATATTATACTTACTGTTACCACCATAGGCCAGTAGAGAACTGTGATGACATGCTGTTTTTCACTTTGCTGATTTATAGAGTTAATCATCATCAGGCCAGTAACTTCTTTAATTTTTTATAGACGATAAAAAAAAGCAATTCCAAGATTTTTTTGATAATACCTGTAAGTACACAGTGTTGAAACATCAAAAAATCCATAAGGAACTGGTTTAAAAAAAAAATTGTATGGTGGATTTCTTGTGGGGTCTTTAGCAGCTCCCATCCACCTCGACCTATAATATATATATCTATTGTGGTTTGGAACCTTGTTTGGCACTAACTATACCCCACTTACGAGACCAATATTACAGATCAAGTCCTGATTTATCAGAACTTCCAATGATGAAAAAGATAACAAATTGTTTTACATTAAATGTTATTTCTTACTGCGGTTTTGTCCCACTCTCAATTAGGATTCGGGAATTGAACAGCTGGAAATAGCTTCAAAGGCCTTTGAGGCATCGAATGCCGGCATGCGATTTTTTAGATGATTAGGTACCTAATTTTTATTTTTGGCATGAAATGAGTGAAGTTTTGGTTTCATTGGATTCAGCAAACCAACATTCTGAGCTTTTGCCTCTTTGTTCAGTTTCTGTCCACAGTGCAGTGGTATTCGAAATTCAAGCGGGAATACTGCGATTGGAAGGTTAATCAGCGTCCCTGACGGCGAGTTTCGGTACGACTGCCATTGTGAAGGAATCCATGACATTCCTCTCGCGTGTCTGGCCCAACCTCCTACCCGTTTTATAAATACCTTTCATCCTCTTGCTGTCCTGGTTGAGTCATCTTTCTTGGTTATCCGTTCAGCTCCTTTGCCCTCCCGGTCCTCTAGTGAATAAACAATCCTAGTTAGACCTCGCCGCCACCCCTCCCATCATTGATGACGGTCCTTCCCCACATCTCTTGGTTGTTGAGTTAGTCTCCTGGCAATTATTCCTGCCGCTTACTTCGTTTGTTTCTAGGACAAGGTGATTAGGGGCGGATTCGTGCTCGCTGGGTATCTCAGGCTGTTTGAGAAAACCTCTACTATTTTGTTAAAAATTAATACCTGTTGATATGGTCCACAGTTTCTGTGAACGTAATCCCTTTCATTGAGATCGGGAGAAATGAAGCACTTCGGCATAAAAACTGGTGTCAGTAATATCTTGATAGGGTTCAGCACCAACAAAAAAGCGTTTTCCAGTTCTGCCCCTTGGAGTTTCCCGTCTTGTCACGTACTCCTGGTTTGAGTGTCGGGGTACCCTGTCCATAGCAACCATTGGAGCAGCTAATACAGAAATGGAGAAACGGCTGTCGTGGTGGGCCCGAGCTATCTCGTCCTCTCTGGCTCAGTCCAGTCGCAATATTGCTCTGTACATCGCATGCCCACCTTTCATCTCTCCCCCACCTTTACTCTCGTCTTCCACACCTGAATAATTATAACCATTGAATACGCAGTTATTAGGCTGTGATTATGATGACGCCATTGTACCTCCTAACATTTATCATATGAATCACCACCATCTACATCAAGAAACTGCTCGTGTTTTGCCGTGAGTGCCGAGTTCAATGAGCACCTTTAAAAACTACTGCTGACTGTGTAAACGTGTTGGATGGGACGTATTTTTCTAGGATGCGGGTATACTTTCAGGACAATGGTAACTTGTAACTTCCCACATCCCTAAGCTTGAGGAAGTTGGGAGCAGTTGTTGAGATCCTTTTCCACGCTCGGGTTACCTCACTTGCTTCCTGCTGTAGATCCCTTCGAAGACAACTACTATCCCTCCACCTACATGTGCTCCATATAATTTCTTCCACGCTATTTAGACGGGAGGGGGGGGGGGGGGGGCTTAGTGCTCGCAGCAAAACCAGGGTGTCTCTGCTGACCTGGAATACCTGCGTAAGTCATGAAATTTTGTACTTTTGGAAAAGTTATGAAATTTTAGTAGGAAGGATGGAAGCCTAGAAATTTTCCTGAAACATACCACATACTTACCGACGGTGCCCTTTCATCTTGTATTAAGACTATACCTAGGACTCGTTTTGCCCTTACTTTTTGGTTTCATTAAAAAATATGTGGCTAGAAAACGTTTCGTGGTCATTCATCTTGTTCCAAAATGGTGGCTAATGTTTGGTTTGTTGATCGATAGCATGTTTGCTTAGCGTGGTAGGTATATTTATGAGGTTTTATCCCAATCTTTCCTTGATGAAATCTTACGAAAAGCGGGACTTTTCTCTTAGCGTTATTCCTACTAGTTACTGGCGAGACAAAAATGTTTAACGACAATATTTCTGTTTCCACCGTCATGGTAACTGAATGATATCATACCGCCTTGTTGGACGGAAATAATCCATATGGTTGTGTGTTTCTTCATCATACTCTCACTAAAAATGACAGCTTGCGCGAGGTCATTATTTGATTATCTATTTTGGGAGAAAATAGCAGAAGGAAACTTTCCCACTTAATTATGGTCTGGTCTGACGTCATCAACCGACGATGACGTCAGTGGCCTTGATCGTTCTTTCGCTACCGGACTGTCGTTCCTTGTGACTAAATAAAGGATTCTCAAGGACAGGAGGGACTCAAGAGCTCGTGCCATGACATACGCTATATTCCTTTTGGTTTATTTACATTATTACTAGGTATCTCATCCTTCGAAAGATATGGCCGTTAAAACAAATTACATACTGTATAATCAGTGACGAGCTCTGGAAGTCCGTTCATGATCTCCCACATCTACTAAGTTATAAATATGTGATTGAAGCACGTTATACCTGCATTCTTGGGAAAATATATTGATTGCATCACAAGTTCTCTTTAGTGGTTCATAATGTGGTGTACAAACTCTTGTTTGCTTTTACTGAAATGCTTCTCCTTTTGTTACAGGTATGTCGTGTTCCTGTTCTATGTGTTTTGCCTGTTTTCGCCTTTGATTGGTGAGTAATGATCATAAAAAAATATGGCGCGGACTTGTTATTAATTCTCCACCACGGAGGTACCTTCGTAACTACCAGTTACGTGAGCACACAGGCTGAACGTGAGCTAAGATTCTGAGCGGAATGAATTTCGAATCATCAAAAGTCCTCCAGTGGTGATTGGAAAATTGATATTAAGTACTCATAGCCACTTTTGGAAAGAAATATTACCTGTGTCATAGCTGTTAGGTATTTCTTCTTGCTAGGTACTACTTATGTAATGAATATGTCCGGAAAATATTGAGTTCCGGAAATATAGGCAGCTGCCTACCTAACTCAGAGGAGTATTCCGCATCCTAAAATATAAAAATATAAAAATCATCGTCTGGAATTCGTAAATTACAAACTTCAACCATATCTGGTGGATGAGACTGAAGGAAATGGTAGGGTACAATTAATGGTTCTCTTAAGTTTTTCCTATTAACTAGTATTTCTTAATTACTTTCCTCTAGAGATTTTATTACTACGGGCTTAATCGCTTGTTTATAACACACCACTAATAAATAATTGGCAATCACGAAGTTCCGAAAAGTTCTGTCTCTTTGTAGAACATTTACGAAAGTAGCCCAGTTCTGGATGTGCTGAGAAGTGGAAGTACAGTAGTCAGTGAGCTCCTTGAGAGAAATTTACGCGTGGGGTTGCAGCAGGAGGAGTCGTTAGAAGGTCGGAGATCCCAATTAGAGGTGAATTCCGGACACAATAGGTGAGAAGGGGATCATCTGGGCTTTTGTGTGTCGAGGGAGCTGAAATAAATAAATGAAACAACATCCCAAGTAATGAGGGGAGAGAGACGCTTTCGCTTTGCGGTAGGCGGTTCGATGGACCTGTGAGTCAGCTGTTGGATGGTTTAGGTATTTATTCCATTCAGGCAGCCTTAGAAAACCAGACGGACACCGTATATATAATTCCAGACCTTCATCTGTGTAGCATGCGAGCCCTTGGCTATTCTGTCTAATAGTAGTTCAATGGCTCCACTTTAGTTTTAGTATTTACAAATTAAAATAACATGATGAACAATTGCAATACGATTAAAAGGGCTAAACTGGTAAATACCCCAAAAGTGGGAGAGGGAGGAAGCAAATTGGATGTCGTCCTGTGTACGTAGGTCTCCTTGTTCAACCTTTCGATAAATACAGCCATATTGAAATGATGGTATCGCCTTCCGTGTGAGTGCGATAGATTTCTTCCATCTAGTATTATCTCTCTACTATTACTTAGGCCACTAGAGGAAGTTGGTTGTAGATCTCACAAGATCTTTGCGACTGCTGCCCGTACCTCTTGACCATGGTTTTGGTGAAATAACTGAACTGCAGCCCCTAGTATGGCAGAAATTTAAAAGAGGGGCAACGGGAAAGGAACTAGTAGGTCCGTCAAGCCAGATTCGGGTGAGGAAGAAAGAGGTTTCCTGGCTGTTGGCGGTAACGGTGCAGCCAGCCATCTCACCAAGTCATCGACCTTCCCACCTCTAGTGGAAGAACTACCTACTAATACTGCTCTGTGATCACGGGTTCATGTACCTACCTACATCCTGTGGTCCTGGATATAGGGATACGACTTCTGAATGTACAATTCTGTAGAGAGGAAGCTTTTGGTCGCGGTTGAGTAATAAAAGGATGTATTTTTGTTAATGAACTCCGTGGTTACAGAAGTGATTTCCTGGGGCTACTTAGGTATTGTGTATTCAGTTATTCGGAGGGATGCATTTTGAATTGGGTGTGTACGTTAAACAACAGGGTACGTACCTTATATGTAAGAAAAAGAAGTGTTACCTATCAAATCTGTATTCCCGAAGGATTCGGGAAGCGCTTTTCACACATCTGAATCCAACCCTAGATATACAATTTTCAAGACACATCTGTGTGAATTCAGCATTCACAAATTATTGTTTAACACGTTTAATCGAGAATATTCATAGTAGTTGACGTTCTCATTTTATTCGCATTATTTCTTGAGTATTCCAACATATTTCTAATGTCTGCAGTTTTGCTTCAGTTCTCTCCTTCATTTCTGTTCTTCAGCGTGCTTTTCCTAAGAAAGTGTTACTTCAAACAGAGACGTCAAGCACTGGTGGCGATTCCTAAGCCGATTATTAGGGTATACAACTTGAGGGTTGTCAAGGACAGGTGCTACCAGCGTAATAAGATTTCAGCTAATCCCAATTATTCTACCATGACTACAGTTCTGCCGAAAACTTATAAAACTTTTAATTCTGCCATTTTGTGATTTACTAAATGGTTTATTTCAAAAACACATCGGCCGGGATTTCGACACGTGTGCAGTGTTAGACTTTTGTGGCTTTTAGAGTTGAAGGTGTGGGTGTGGAAGAAGGCATTTTTTATACCCTAAGTTCGAATGGTGAGTGGCAGGGGTCACAAAAGCGTTTTTCCCCCCAGTGAAACAGATGCCATTCTGAGAATTTTGACACCAACCGCAGTGTCCTGCGATTAGTAGTTCTTTTTCTATGATTTTTCAGTTTCCAGAGGTTCCTACGTCACTTAGTGCAGGGGGGTCCCGTCCAGGCGAGAGGGCTGTAATGACGTAAGAACCTCTAATCTTCGAAAAATCATACAAAAAGCAGAAACTTATCATAGGACAGTGCGGTTGGTGTCAAAATTCTCAGGATGGAATCTACTTTCATTTAAAACAACACGTGCGCAGACCCCATTGATGGCTACAATATATTATTGTAATCAATTTCACTTCGGAACTTAGGGTCTCGACAGTTTTGTTTCCAGTAGAGGATGTGTGTTTGTAGAGTCTATCACTCGACTGAAGAAATCCCACAACGGAAGATCCACGTCGTGTGATCCGAGGATCTTCCACAAAGGGAGATCCATACTTAACTATTAACGTATCTATACTTTATATTTAGATGAAATCATAGAAAACTCGAAACTTACATAATAACATGGGTTGGTATAGGTGTTTTTACAAATTCATATCTACTCGAGATCACCGTCGATCTTTGTTCCCTTTGATGAGAATTCATTCGTCAAATTAATTCAAGTCCTGAAATGTCTTTCGGGTTTTAAGAACCCTGTCCTCTCGATTACTGTTTATCAGAACGATGCTGTCTATAGTACATTCAGTTCAGAGTGAGAGCATGTAAACAGAATGCGAAACCATCAAAGCACCAAGACGTGCGGGTTAGTATACCCGAATTGCCTAGTTACTTATGGGGACCTATAACTATGACTTCCTACTATAGATGACAAGTTTTTGGCGTTTTTGGCGTGGTCCCCTCCCCAATTTTAAAAGAACAGCTTTTTACAAGTTGTCTCAGAACTGCAATTTCAATTTGTCAGACGAGGAAGGGATTCAGTGCTGCTTGAATGGGAGGAGCTTGTTTTGTTGAGAAGGGATTATTTGGGACGATTCGAAAGTTTAGAACTGAAAACTGACAACTTTACTATTTGGACGAAACGTGGATTAATGCTGGACACAAATTACACCATGATAACAACCTTTTTTTTTAATTTTAAATATAATTTACGTGCATCCTTGTAGATTCATGACCCTTACATGTTACTTCACAGGAAGGAGAAGTTAGCAATCCGTACTGAAAACCGACAAATTTAGTATTTGGACGAAACGTGGATTAATGCTGGACACGCAAATTACACCATGATAACTTTTTTATTTTTTATTTATTGTTTGTTAATTATTATTATTAAATATAATTTGCGTGCATCCATGTAGATTCCCTGGCCCTTAAATGTTATATCACATGTTGCATTACGTGTTACATCACTTGCATGTTACGTCACATGTTACATTGATAGTAACATTACTTGTTGCCAGAAAGTTAGCAGTCAGTATGGTAGGCAACCCTGCATCACATGGGTGATATGCGGGCTAGATTTCATTGTTGTTCGTTTATCTCTGTGCTCTCAGCTATTGAACGTACCGTAGTTCGGTGTAAATAATTGTTTTTTCTCCAATGATTAATTCAGCAAATCGTGGAATATCGATAGAAGGTAACTTTCCTTTTCGCTGTTCCACGGTCGCAGGGATGATGATCTCGGCTGACCTTGTGGAGGCGGGAGCTGTCTCTAATTTCTGTCAACAGATAAGGTGTCAGCGATACGACGAGAGCAAATATGGCACATGTGATCGTGATTGCGTCCGTTCGTCACATTCTTGCCTCCAGGCTTTTGTCACTGAGTTTTTCTCCTGGAGGGAGATAGAGTTACTTTTCAGCTTTCCCGGTCTCGTTCTGCTGGGCGTTTGGATCGAATATCCCTTTTGTTTTGAGTCGGTGAAACTCTTTGGTGTCAGGTAATGAACAGCCGAGATCTTCACCACATAAAAAATAATATTTTTTATCTCACGCTTAGTATGTTTCATAGAACTCGCATGCATTGGTGCCTAACTTAACATTTTCTCGTTGATGAGGAATGTTCGAAGGTGTAGGTACGTACAGTCAAGAGAATTCGTGGTAAAAGTCAAGGAAGTTCGTGGATCGAAAAAAGCCAAATGTTAACTAACGGCAAGTGTTTTAGCCAAATGAAGTCCAGGAATTCCGTCAAAGTCCGGGAGTTCACACATTCATGAAACAAGCAGTTTGAAAATGGTGAGAAGCAGCGTACTCGTAGGCTCAGGCAAAATTATGATTATTACGAGGACCTATATAGCCAAAGAAATAATTACGATTATTATAGAGATGATAATAATTATTATAGAGTACCTAACAACTCGGATGGTAAATTAGCTAATTATTTAAACTTTGTTATGGGAATTCTCGCTCTCGAGTCATACAGGGAGACTTACTACTACTCGGTGGTATATACAGAAGCATCTTTGTCCTATCTCAGCCGAAAATTTAATAATGTTCAGTAGGTAGTTCAGGAAACCATAAAAAAGTTGTTGAACTGCTAATTCTTTCATCCATCCCTTCCACCCCCCTCATCATTTGTAACTATACGTAGGGATGGTTGAAGTAATTTTATCTTTTGTAAAAAATGTTCATTTAAGTTTTTCATTTATCTTTCTTCGTTGTAAAATAGAAGTTTACCTACCTAATATGCCATGGCGACTGTCATAAATTTATAATTTTTCTCTTACTTTGTAATTGGGCTTGCCCGTAAATATTATAAATAAATAAAAACGGTTTGGTCTAGTTATGGAGACTCACGTGGATTCGGTAGTAATAAAAATGCCTATGTAATATTGTTTCCAATTAAATGATCGGAAAATCAATAATGGTAAAAAAGAAACTAATGTTTTGGCGTTCATGGTTTCGAGTCACACAGGGAGACTCACTACTATTAGTCGTCAGTTACTCGTGTTGTTATGTAATATTTATTAGTTTCGGCGGAGAATTCAATAATAATGCTGATTTTAAAATAAGGTGTAGGCCTTGATGCGGGTGGCCTTGCTTTGCCTCCTCTGGGGGTATGTTGCGGGTTAGCCTAGATAGCGCTCTAAATCTATGGCTGGGATTTCTATGTCCGATTTCACACTGGTCATAGATAATATGCGTGGGTTTGAAAAACGCATCATTTCATCACCCACAAAACCATTCATTCATATTATTCAGCCATATTATTCGTATTATACCCAGTTTGAAGGATGTTAAAAAATATTGTAACGTTCGGACTTACCATTGCCGTTAGGCTTATTGATTTTGGTATAATACCAAGATAATCTCTGACCTAGATCGAGTTATGAGCGAGCCAAATTATTGATTTCAGTTAGTAATCTCCAAGAACAAAAATTCAACTCCACAAATCTGGTGTTTTCGTATTGATCGATCTAGGCTCTTTGTATTCTCATAATAGGGGTGTTGGTTAACACCATTAAAAGGAATCGCTTGTGTTAAAGGAATACATTTCCATCCAAACATGAAGAAGTGATGGTGATGCGTTATTTTGGAAAAACGCTTGCAAAAAATCCCAACATTTTTCTAGAGTTACTTAATTAGTTATTGTCGTGAGCGGTAGGTAGGGAAGGTTTAGGTAGGTCGCAGAAGAGAGGAGGATATGCTCCCTAGGAGTCTTTTCGGATAGCTAACACCCCGCGGTTATCACCACAGCGAGTGTTAGAGGAAGAGGTGTCCCGTGGTTACCACCACAGCAGGCGCTAAAGGAAAAGGATGCTAACACCCCGTGGTTATCACCGCAGCGAGCGTTAGAGGATGAAGCATCCCGCGGTTACCACCACGGCAGACGTTATGGGAGAAGGGTACTAACACCCCGCGGTTATCACCACAGCCAGTGTTATGTGGTAACCCCCCCCGTTACCGCCATAGCAGATGCTAAGGGATATGGCAGGGAAGTCGCAGGTAAGAGGTCCGTCGAATGAAGAGAAAGGTGCCGCCGCCCTTGCCTGTCCATCCGTCCCCAGTCTTTCTCATTGTTTATTGGTTAAATCTATAAGTTACATGAGAGTGGTATATGTTACATTTGAGGGGTACCACGACAGTTATGTTTAGTTATCTACCCAACTAATTATATTCATGGTTGGTTAGCTTGGTCTTCTTGCCGCTAAGCGTCCTTGAATATCTTCAAGGTAGCCGCTGCCGTTTTCTTACAAAAATTATCACCTTCCCTAAATTAATGAGCTGATTCACTACCGGAACTGTTGTTCATTTGGTTAGCTAGTGTTTCTTATGAAGTTCTTTCAGTCTAATGCGAATAGGCAAGTTTGTATTCCTCATTAGTTGTTCGATTTTCATAAATACCGGGAAATAACAACGAAGTGACTAACAACTACTTAAGTTCGCCTAGATTAATCATCAGAATACCTAACCTTAGGAATTCCTTAGGTACTTAATTATTATAGGTACATATTCTTCATTTCCTATAATTAATTTCATGTGTGATATGTTGCAGGCAAGGCGGTCTTAGCCACTACCTACTGTAATAATTATATTCTTGACGGTAACGTTAGCCATTTTAATCGTTGAGTAATGCTGTAAACGCTTTCCATGTGTACATAATTCATGTAGGGACAATATCGTACACGCTTTGCCACTATGAATACAGATGCATCAAATACTCAAATAGAATACACAAACGCCATCAGTACATCAGTTACCCCTCTGGGCTTGAGGAACACGTTAATTCAATTTAAACTTCATGGTTCGTACAATCCAACCGGTCTCACAGGTTTGCTGTGCTTTGCCATGGAATTAATGGGATTTAAACTCGTTCCCTATCGATCAACATTCCCCACGTGCGTGTCACTCTCTCCTGCAGTTGACCTTTTGATCGAAATGCTTTTGATCTTCCTTGATATCATGTATAAACTATCAACGGCCTAACAAGTCTGGTATATTGAGAACATCAATGGTTTCGCAACTTTTTGATATTAAATAATTGTTTCGTATGGAATACCTATAAATCAGGGCCCAAGTAGTTCAACGTATAGAGCTGCTCACTCCTCAACCACGGCCCAAAGCAGGTTTTTTGTTTGTGCATGAATTACTCGTAAACGTTCACTGAAATGTTCATTATTGTTTGACGAAAACAGTGCATAATGTCTCTTGGGCTGCGAATTTGGTTGAAGCCATTTGACGTCTACAGACCTGGAAAACTTGAAAAGCCAGGAATTTTCGTCCTGAAAAAGTGTCAGAATCCTGCGTATATTTTGGGAGGCAATAAAACTTGCAACTTTTAATAATCATAGTCTATTCAGTTTGTATAATGTGTGTTCCGGACTTGCACAAAGTAACGAAATTTCCCATATTACGTACTGATATGGGCTTCCCGTTCGTGCTAATAACCTAATCGCCCTATATTGTTTATATGTCGCAAAAGTACATTTTTCGGTGTTGGTTTTGAACCTTTGGTTTTTGTTACCATCAGAATCGTAGAAAAAAGACTTTCCCAGCCGAGATTCAACAATTGCCACTGAGAAATATAAAGTTCCAGGCTCATGCAGGTACCTATATATTTGTATGTGGTACCTACTATCTTTTAATATTCCTTACGAGAGCCGTTCGCCTGGTTGTTTATCTATCACTAAAGGTAGTTCGAGGTTGCCAGTTCTTTCTGGAAGCGTGTTCGAAGGTTCCAACAATAGCAGTCTCCGCCGCGCCTCAGACCGCAGGGTTATCTTTATCTCCATTCAAACATGAGGGTCTATAAACGGACCGAATAATTAGTTGAAAGTCTTGCTCACTTCAAAAGGAAACTCGTAACCTGTGTTTATGTTGTTGTTAAAAGCGCAGTTGTTAGCAGACGTCATTTATTTGCTCTATGTCCATGATGTATCACAAAGTTACTTTAATTGCTGAACTCGTTGAGTAGGTCAATCTCTACATATTTGTGTAGTGCAACTTACTCTGTTTAATCAAACAGTTCCCGTAGGTTGCTTTAAGTAGTTATCTTCGCCGCTCGTAAGGCTTCAAACCGCCTGCCAAGTTTAATTGAGCGAGAGCGGTCCCAGCACGAAGTGAGACCGTAGTCGATTAAAAACAGTGGGTGGCCACGTCTGGTCTGGAGATATAAATCACCACGCGTCCAGTCGAAACCAAACAGGCGAGTATATCCAGTGGTATACCTGACAGCCATCGGAACTTGGATTGTGGTGTCATTTCCTGAAGGGTTTAATTATTGATCAAATAATACATCTATGAAATCGCTCAGCAAAAAATTTGTATAACACCTCAAAATTTTTTCTTTTACGTTTCAAGTTGCGTAGATTCCAAAAACGCTGCAAAGTCATCACATGGGTTTATTATTCTATTGGACACACCTACAGAAATTTTGGCTGTTCAATTATTGTTTCTTTCACGTGAAATAATTGAAATAGCTATTTCTGATGGTTTCCAGTAATTTTGGCCCCCAAACCACGAATTAGGTAGGTACGCTCCTTTTTTTCCAAATTATCTTTCATCATTGGTAGTGCCATTTAATCGTCTTGAACCAGTGTTGACACTTTTTCTAGCGTTATTATACAAATTGATGGTGATTTCAGACGATTTCTCAGGTTTTTGGCTCATAAAAAATCAATTTTGGGAGCGGAACATTTGGTAGAACCTCTGTTTTCCACTCTGGTCAAAGTCGACTTCATATTCGGTCTTCTCATCCCAAAAACATGGAAAACGATACCTCAAAAGCTCATGTTCCTAAAACACAAAAAGTACCTATTTGTATATACACATTTTCACTCATAGCACTCCTGGGTATACTCCGATCGGGCTGCAATGTTTCAGGACACAACTAGGGCCCAAATGGAGCATGTGTGCGAAAGAACGGATTTTTTAGACCGAAAATGAAGCCGGTATACGTGATACGACGTACGGCATACGGACATCGCATTTTTGGAATCTACACACCTTAAAACGTAAAAGAAAAAATTTTGATGGGGTGTTACAAACATTTTTTGCTGAGCGATTACATAGTTGTATATTATTCACGGAATAATTAACCAAAATTCATGTCCGTTCGCTGTCCGCCGCACACCGTCCGCCTAATCTTGCCGTATCAGTTTGGTCTAAAAAATTCGTTCTTTCGCAAACATGCCCCATTTGGGCCCTAGTTGTGTCCCGAAACTTTGCAGACCGATCGGAATATACTCAAGGGTATTATGGGCGAAAAATGGGGTTTTTCGGTGTTCTAGTAACATGGGCTTGTGAGATATCGTTTTCTATCTTTTTTAGGGCGAGGAGACCGAATATGAAGTGGATTTTGGCCACAGTGGACAATTGAGGTTCTAACGAAGTTTCAGCCTCAAATTTATGTTAAAATGTGGTCTAAAATCGTTGTTCTTCCGCACATGGTGTGGGTCGACATTTGGGAACACGTTTGGCTCCTTGTGCTCTGAAGCTCGGCAGCCCAATCAAAACACACAATGGGTGTAAAAACTTTTTTTTCCCCCCCTTTTTTTTGAGGTTTTAGTGAACGAGCTTGCGAGGTATCGTTTTCCTTTTATTTTGTTTTTGTTTTGTTAGAAGACAGAATATGAAGTCGATTTTGACCAGTGTTAAGAATTGAGGTTAACGAAGGTTCAGCACCCAAAATTCATTTTGAATGAGCCAAAAACGTGGGAAATTGTCTGAAATTACCATAAACTTGTATAATAACCCTAGAAGTAATTTCAGCAGGTGAATCAAGACAACTAATGGATCTATCAATGATCAAAGATAATTTGTCAAAAATAGGAGCTTATATAATATCGTGTTTAGCTATTGCAATAATATTGCACATGAATGAAACACAAATGTATTTCTGTAGGTATGTCCAATAGAATAATAAACCCATGTGACAAGGACTTTGCTGCGTTTTTGAAGTGAAGCAAACTGCATTGCAATTTTATGCGATTGTTATATAAGTTGGTTGGGCGCTTGGTTGTAAGTTGTTTTATCCTTACAGGCGAAATCAATTTTGGATCTTAAAAATGAAGCTAATCTGTCTACTTCGACAGATCTGAAAGTTTTCTTGCTACTTCGACATCCTGCAGATCCATGTACACCCAGCTAGGTACACCATAAAGAAATTGCTGGTTATCTGTTTTCATGGCTGCGTACCTACCCATTGTTGTTGCTTACTTAAAGCCCGATATGATTGACTGCATGCTGGTATTCATCAAGCAGTCAGCTGAGTGCTGAATCAATCCAGCTGATCTATCAGTAAGATTGTAAGAGTCGCATACATCAGAAATCTGAATCGTTTCGAGGGCTCTTACGAGATCGTGAAAACCGTTTTGAATCCATTGAGATGTACGTATCATCGTGACGTAACGTGGCGAGGCCGGTTCGTTGGATATTCAGGCGGTGGGGGTCGATCGTACAACGCTTATTCCATTCGCGGTCCATCATCTCGACTCAGCTGCCTGTTTTTCAGTCGTTCCCCGCGGTCATCCCAACCTTCCTCAACGCTCCAGTCGCATTCTCGCGCCTTTTTCTCGGTTTCCGTTGAACCTTTGCCCGGTTGTTTCTACGAGTACAAGTGCAAGTTTTAGTGCAGTGAAATTCTGTGAGTGAGTAGCCGAAACTACATACATCGAAAGGCCGCGGATGTCATCAAGAACCTCCTTCCTCTCATTATTTGCTTTCTCGAATCAAGGTTTGCTACTGATCGCTCAATCGCTGTTGTTTCATATTTCTTGGTATTTTGACGGTCTATTAACTATCCTGGTTTTATCCCATTAGAATTAACTTTGATCTTACGGATTCTGAAATAATTACGAAATTAACCCAGTGATACTCTCTAGGTAAACAGTTGGAAGGAACCTACATTTATTCGATTTCCAGCTATTGGGAAATCATGTATTGATTAGGTACCTAATCCAATTTGAATGAAAAGTGAGCTCTACTCAACTGTTATGTCGACCCTACAAATGAGCCCATGCGTTTAACAACCCAAAGAAATCAAAATTGTGTAGTAGGTACGACGCAACTCTCTTAAATTTATACAACGATGTGTGAGGAAGGAAAACCTTATACTCTGATTGATTGGTTTGTAATAATAACATAGGTAAATGTAGTACGTATAAGGTAATAGCTAAGGTAAATTAGGGGGATGGTGTCAATATAACCCAAATCAATGTCATCCTGTGCAACGGGTTATTCAGCTAGTATGAAATTAGTAGCAACGACGATCTGCATTATTTTTTCTTCGTTCACGATATACCCATTTAAAAGCCACAGTTATATAATCATTGTCTCGTATACTATTACGTCATTTATGATATTTTAAATCTAAAAGTTTCATTCGTTCAACCAGAGTAGGTACTTGCTAGCATGAGGGGAGAATTTACTCAAGTTGGTAATAGGTGCGTATATTTGTATTCACTTTCTAACGTAAATGTACATGCTAAGTAGTTCTGTTGGAGTGAAAGCCTCGTTCATGTGAAAAACAATTCCTAACCCCCTTCTATCTTCACTGATTGAGGGAAATAGGAAGTGCGTTAAACGTGCAAATGCTTCTTTCCTCACTTGTCGACCTCCCACGCTGGGTTAACGGGGACAGTCGAACTGCTGCGTTTGACGCAATCGCTTCTATATCCGCCTTTCATTAAGCACTGGCGACATTTATTGACGGGTAAACGCGAAGCCCTTTCAGAAATAACTCAGAGGTAACCGAGCGACTTTCCCCAACCAAACAGTTGGATGGTCGTTCATCTATGCGTTCTTGTACAACTCGTTCGTGATACCTAGTAATTTCCAAAGGCAAGAAGTCAGCACGAAGAAAAAAACTTCGGTGGATACCGTATATAAACCGCGTATTATTGAGTAATGCTGTGAACGGCTGGTAGATGGATTACTTGAATTCTGTTTGGACATCCCGTACTGTGTATCCCCTCCTGCTCACCACGCATTGAAATCTAGGTGCTGCATTTGGATATGAGTAAGATAGAGGGATATTGCCTACTGGTTTAAGCGTCCAACGGCACATCACAGGCGCCTTTCGGTGATTTTAAACCCCCGTTGCTAGGAAGCCAACCCAGAAAATGTTCTCCCTCCGTAATCCGGCAGATATCGGACCAGAGCACTGCCGGATTACCGAAAATTCCGGATTACTGGAAAATATCGAGAAAAACGCAGTTATCATTGAAAAATCAGTTTTAATTACATACATTGTACTGTACAATGTAAAACGCTGCAAATCCCTGCACAACGGTTTATTATTTTTGTACAGAATACCGTTCTGTTACAGATCACAGCTCTATGTATAGATAACCCGTCTATACAATATAATATGCACTACTCTATACATATTATGTGAATCGCAGACAGCGTTGGCCAATAGAATTGCAGAACGCGTAGCCGTGGCCGGCCCTTGTGATTGGAATGGCCTAGGCCAGTCGTAATGAATTTATTGAAAAAACAAAAGAAAACGATTGATTGAACCATTTCGGACCATGCCACTGCGCACCATGCCAATTAGACAATTCTAAATGAATTCCAAATGAAAGTCCAATTCAGACTGATGGTATACCAATTTTTACAATTCTAAGTGAATTCCTAAGTGCACTAACAATTACAATCCTAAGTGCAATCTTAGAGGATTACAATTACAATCCTAAGTGAATTAAAGTGCAATTGAAATTGTAATCCAATTGCAATTTCAATATTTTATTAACACAACTTTGCCAATTTTGGCGAATGTGGAGTGTATGTTTATAGGATTAGTGTGTCGGGAATTTAGATGGGGATGTTAGGTAGAGTGGTGAGCAGTGGCCAATTGCAATTGAAAAATGATGAGAATCGCAGACAGCGTTGGGCCAATAGAATTGCAGAACCATTTCGGACCATGCCAATGCGCACCATGCCAATTAGACAATTCGAAATGAATTCCAATTCAAATTAATGAATTCCAATTCAAGTGAGCAGTGGCCAATTGCAATTGAAAACAACAGACTCACAAACAAGCCTATGATTCCCCAATTGCAAACAATAAAGTAATCCAATAATTTACAAACTATTCCAATTTCAATTGAAAATTTTGATTGATTGATCGATCAATTGATTGAATAAATTGATTGATTGACTGAATCCAGCGCGTCCCTGGTGACAAGAGTATACAATTTCATTCACCCTGCTGTCGAAAATGCCTGTCGGTGCAAACTTCGGGGCCTTACTGTGAACGAACGGCTGGACGTACGATGCTCCGGATGGTCTTAAACAACTCGCAAGTTCAAGAACTATTTAAAACCGTGAAAAAATTCACGTAAAACAAAGGTATAGGCGTTCTGGAAATTTCAACCCCTATTTTGAACCCCTTAGAGATGACTGACAGTAACGTCGAGCTTCGAGGACCAACTAGACCCCGAACGGGACCCATAACCCGAATTTCATCAATTTTGTTTCATGGTAACTAAGCAAAGTGGCCCGTACGGCGTACGGCGGACAGACAGAAATATTTTTATTGCAGTTTTGGATTCTACATACCTTGAAACGTAAACCATCAAATTTTGAGGGGGGGTTAGAATTTTTTTTTTCATGCTCGATTCCAATGGTTCATTATTGAAAATAATAAACCAAAAGGTAGAAAAATACTTCATATATAATAACTCGTTATTCCTTGGAAGTAGACGGCTGAAATACTCATCAATTGTCTTTTGCTTTTTACTGTTGAGAGACGCTTTGAGTACTTGTTCCTGTAACCTTCTTAAATTTAAGACATCGTTAGTAGAGACACCATTCTCCTCGGCCCAGACAAAATTGACGCGGCATACGAGGCGTTTAACTCGGACACCAGTCCAAAGTCGGATCAAGTGTTGAGCTCATACTTGAATACAAAACGCCGGATTACTGAGAGTGCCGGAGAGCTGAGATGCCGGATTACAGAGGGAGTAAAGTACCTTCGGATTAATCTGTAAATCTGCGGCCTTGTTTTAATCTTCAAATTACCTCCGAAAGTAGGTACCCCATAAGGTTTTGAAATCACCGAAAGGCGACAGTGGCGCGGCACTTATGGCTAGGGCAGTGCTGCTATGTTGATAGAATGGGAAATCTCTCAATCTTTTTGGTTTATTTTCAATAATTGGAATCGAGCATGAAAAAAATAAAATGTAACCCCCTCAAAATTTGATGGTTTCCGATTCAAGATAATTATGTAGAATCCGAAAATGCAATAAAACACGCTGCAAATTATTACACAAAAGTTTATTATTCACCTGTATAGATAGGTACCCCTTCTGCGTAGATCACGGTTTTCTGTGGTCAATACCCTCGAGTTCCCCTCAGGTAAGCCCTAAATCGAGTACTGGAGCCGGCTCCGGAATTAGTTTCCTACAAATGCGCGGGATTCAATAATTCAATCATTAATTTTATTTTGTAGTGTTTTTCAAATGAAATAATATCGCAGAACAACCAACTCGATTTCATACAGCCATTGGTGATTATAATCATGTGCTCCCTAGTGATGATATCTGGGACGGATTTATACCGTTTGATTCACGATCGTGTTGACGAAGCTTTTTGGTGCAGATGAACGGCTGATCGAACAATGCTCCGGGTGGTCTCAAAAAATTATTGAAGATAATATAATCATCAAAGTGAAGATAATCATTATTGAAGATAATCATTATTGATTGAAGGATCAAGATTATGAAGAAGAAACCAAAAATTTCTTTCCGTTCGCCGTACGACGCTTCTCACTTTCCTTAGTTACCATTTACCAAAATGGATGAAATTCGGGTTATAGGTTCCGTTCGGGGTCTAGTTGGTCCACGAAGCTCGGCGTTACTTTCAGTCATCTCTAAGGGGTGAAAAATAGGAGTTGAAATCTCCAGGACGCCGTTACCTCCATTTTTAAAAAAGTTTTTAAATAGTTTTCGATCTCGGGAGTTTTTTGAGACCACCCGGAGCATTGTGCGTCCAGCCGTTAGTTCACAATAAGGCCCAGAAGTTTGCACCGACAGGCATTTTCAACAGGAGGGTGAATGAAATTATATACATTCAGCCCAAATATCATCACTAGGGACGCGCTAACAATCGGGAATTGGCCGGAGAACATCATTGCTAGGGAGCACCTGATTATATTCACGGATTATGAAGTCGAGTTGGTTGTTCTGTGATATTATTTCATTTGAAAAATGATGGCTCTTTTGGAGTTTGTTGATAGGTAGGTACTTTTGTAACTTGAATAAACGTTATGTTCCATGAATAGCAGCAATATTATGAAATGTAATTCCGGACTGGTTCAATACTCGATCTGGGGCATCTGTTAAATTAAATCCTAATAATATTAATAATAATTAAAGTAATACATTATTATCTATTAAATTATTACACTACGGTTATTATTTGTAAATTATTACACAGCTGTTTATTATTGTGTAAATTACTACACGACGGTAAATTATTACACAACGATAAATTATTACACAACGGTTTATTATACTATGTAGGTACGTAGAAGGGGCATCTATACAGGTAAGCTATTGCAATGGGTCCACATCTTCATTACCTACATAAATTTATAGTAAATGTTTCGTTTCTTTCCGTTTCACAGCATTCTCAATCTGTCTCTCTATTTTAACAAAAATGTGTGTATTACTATGTTGGAAGCCATTCCAGTCTGGCTGTGTTCGTGCTGTTACATGTTGTTTAAAATTATATCTGACATTTGCTGCGCTCTAGCAAATTCGAAATTTTGCTAATAAGGCAGAACGAAAGGATGAGTTCGACGAAGGGGCATTTTCGAAAATAATATCCCAGTTGTGTGTGTAAAAAATAGCTAACGATCGGCGAAAATTGCTAAACATGCTTCTACATAAAATGTTACAGAAGGCACTTCGATAATATTCTCATATAATCATGGTGGATCATTTGTACTTTCTTTATTATGAGGAAACAAACTGATGAAATATGTGCGCAGGATAGGAGCAATTTAGTTCTTCATTGCGTCGGTGTAGTCTGTACTGAAACCAAAGATCTGTCGTTGCTCACTACTTGCACAACACAGGTGGTTATTAACAAAAATGTATAGGAACCTGTTTTTGCAGGCTGAAGAGTAAAGACCCATTGTGAGTTCGTGGTAGCTAATTTCGCGTCAAGGACACCAGCGAAGCCGTAATTTATACTGTTACATTATTCCGACGCTCGTACGAGTTGATTTATACCTAGGTACGTACTTGGAAAAGGTCATTCTGGTTTTGGGATGGTTCTCAAACTTTGCCATGTATCAGTGTCACCATTCCTCACCTCGGTGTGTTAATAAATACGTACGCCTTTTATTCATTTCACTGTACCATCGTGGTTACGCGTCTTTTTTATGGATTTATCATCTATTATTTCATTCTTGTAATTTCACTCAGATTCTTTGATATCCCTCCTGCAGCAAATCCTTCTATTATATAACTGTTTTGTATACCTACATCATTGGGTCTATGTGGGAGTAGAAATGTTCGTCCACCGTAGTTTTTCCACTCGATTAGGTCATTTCCGATTTGGGTCGATTGAGGTAACATTTCCGTGTGTTTTTCGTGGTCTCTTAATGGTGGTCAAAGTGACTCATACATAGGTATGTTGTTTTTTAATTCTGAATATGTGCTATCTATCTTGAGTAAATCTTGGTCGCGCGGGGGGAGATCCTTTTATAATTCGAGTATAATAATTGTCAAACCCGCTTTCCCTCACGATAAGCTCCATATGTCTTTGGTTTGATAGTTCTGTGCTGGTAGAATGTGTGAAGTCTGAGAATCCCGAGCTCTTAAATCCAATAAACGGGATTCACGAGTCGTAACTAGCTTAGTATTCCCACTTGGGGCTTCATAGCTGGCGTGGCAGGTTCCAAAAAATCATTTCCATCGACAACACCATCGCTTTTCTCGTTTCATCATCTTCTGTCAAATGCTAACTGTTCCTGATCTCAGATCTAGGTAACCTGATCCCAGATTGTGAACAACGCATGGTGGGAGGTGTTCCAGAGTCGGTTGGGGTAGTGTTATTATTGAGGTGTTGGTATGTACCTAGTTAGGTACTAAAAATGGCAGGACGGCCGCCAGTTGGGAAGGTTCCTCAGAAACTAATTATACACATTTTTTGTAAATTTACGGATTTTTTTCCCAACACTCCTTCAGAATCGTCTGCGTCTTTCCGTTTTCAGTCCTTAGAGTACCAATTTTCGTGAGCTCAATCGAACGTGTTATTGCTCGTAAATGAGAAAAATGGGATCACAAGTTCAAAATATAGTAGTACCTAGATAGCGGTTTCCATGTAAATTTCGGTTCTTAAAGGAAATTCTTCAAAATCCTTATACATATAACTAGCTCAGTTATCATATGCAGGGAAAATCCCATATTTCTTCTCCATTCCTCCTCCCCATTTGTGGTATAGTGGTTTTTTTTTTTTGTTTTTTCTAAGTCACTTAGCAGGTACCACCTGTGTAGTTATCCTACTCTATGATAGGCAGGTTCTTTGACTGCTCTGTAAATCACTGGCATAATTCCAAAATTGGTGAGCTACATTGTCGACTTACATGAATAGTCCAGAAACAGGTGAACTCACGAAAATCAAAGATGGTTTGCGATGGGTTCTTTACATGTGCACTCGTTCGCGTCTATAGGATTTAGGGCTGTTTCAACCTTTGCTATTATGCACAACCTTTCTGGTTACGTAGCCCTTTGGTTTTTAGGACGTCCCTCATTAGTAAGAGACCTTTTGTATTTGATCGGGTCAGAAGAGGACAACACTAGGTACGTGCACCAGGGACAAATCATAGATATCAGTTAATCAGGTTGTACATAATGACAAAGGTTGAAACAGCCCTAAATCCTGAAGACGCGAACGAGTGCACATGTAAAGAACCCATCGCAAACCATAAGGGCCGCAACACCATAAGGGACGTCCACTGTAATGCATGCATTACTCTGCGGGATGTTTATTCCCCTCGTAATTTCCTCGGAAGATGAGTATCAGCCAGCCAGTCGCGGTTCACTGGGTCCAACTCCCGCTCCAGCCACCGATCGATCTTTTGGTTGGATTCTTCTCCGTACGTAATAATGCAAGCCCCCTTCCAACACCTTATCCTATTCGTTAGCCAATACAACGGGCACGTAACTTCCAGCCAACTGTATTGCCGTACGAAGATCGCTATTTTTTTCCCTTCGCCCCGTTCTTTTCTCGCCGATTCTTATCAGGCGTCTTCATACTGCGATGATGGTCCATTTTGGTAAACTCTGCCCCTGCCTCTCTGCAGAGGAAGTTCGTAGAGTATGTCTTGTGTTGAAGGAAAAATTCGAGTGACAGAAGCCGTGAAAATAGAATTCTGGGTCTTAGAACAGTGTTGTTTATTTTTCTAGGAAATGTTATCAGAAACATTCCGAAACCGCAGGTGGCCTAGGATTGTAAGTAAAGCACAATTCGCCGATTTTCTACCGTCCTGCGCACATATTATGTGTGACGATCAAAGAGCTGATATTCTAGTTCCTTCAGATATTGTAGAGTAACCCGTGTGCGTGTGCGTAGAGAAACCCTTGAAACGCTCCCCTTGGTACTGCTGGGGAGAGAGACAGTTTGATGTACAACATGCACACAGCCCGCTTCACACAATTATTTCTGGCGTCACGTTCTCCCCGTCTGTTGAAATATTATCAAGCGACGAAACATTCCTCAAAGTTGCTGGTTTCCAGAACCAAACATGATATTCAGATTACTTATCCAAACCACTATCACCATCACTATCCATTTAATTTATAATTGTGTTTACTTACTTGCTTATTTTGCCTATAGTTTGATTTCTTTTGTTGCTGGTAGGTAAGCTTCCGCTACTGTAAAGTTTGATTCATAGGTTTCTGCATGATTAATTGGATAACATAAATATTGGTAGGTACTGAAAATTAACAGCTCCTGTATGTGTTAACTTGCTGTATTTCTCATTGAATGACTTGAACAGAAGCACTGGAACTTAGTTTTCAGTTGCAATAGGTATAAATTGCATGGTGCAGCTGGAATCGAGAACAAGTAGTATTAGTATGCCTAGAAGGCCCGGGATCTTATCTTAACTTTTCTGACCTTCTAGTTAATTTTCAAACCGCTTCCAGAGGTAATACATTGATTTTTATTTTTGCGAGTGTGTAAGTGCACGAGACAGCAATGGTGAATAACACGACTTTGGAAAAGAATGGTGGATACTAAGAACTTATGGTTTTTTTTTCATATTTCAAGTGTCAATTACACTGCCTTCAAGATTCAGATTTATAGAAATTTTTGTAAAGATCTGACGAACATCCTTTTGCCTAAGCCGTCACCTTGGAGGCTGCGATTTCCGTCTGCCTTTGCCGTGAATAATCGTTGCTAAGGTCAGGTGGCTGCATTGTGAAGTAACTGAACCCCTTGTGGTGCAAAATGGGTTAACAGAACCTGAGGATATCGCAAGGCGACACCAACTCTCCCACTCACCTGATATTTCGTTGTTATAAAAGCTTCTGTTGCGCCTCATTCGATTACAAAAGCGACCTGGCTTATCGGGTCCATTGTGTTGGTAATTTATGATCAAAGCCGAGTGTAAATCGCCATATAGAATCATAGTCTGCCACCATATTTCGTCTTTACTAAAACGTGATCATTCGATCCTCCGAATGATACATCAAATTGATACATCAATTTGAATACATCATGCTATATGGGCAGACAGTGCCATGCTACTTTTGTCAATTGTGTCTCCTGTGTTGCTAAGTCTCCAGTTGCTAAGATTTACTCATCCAAAGAACTTCAAAATAATTGATGATTTGGCTTCTGTACTTCCAAATCACAATTATGATAGGTACCTAGTAATTATGGTGAATTGATAAACTCTCAAGCCGTGTCAGAGTATAGAGGTTTTGAAATATAAAATGAAGAAAGAGTTTCAAATACCTGCAAATCAAAATATCCATATGGGCTATTCGTTGCATGCAGATTTCTCACGGTTGAACCGGATGAACCAAGTAGTTGCGTGCTGACAGGTCAGAGCCGTTCTCTCCAAAACAGTCTTTTCAAGGCGACCCTGGAGCACTCTGTCCTTTCACCACTCACCGGAATGTGGCCACCCCCACGAGTTCTGTAAACTTCTAAACACCACAGACCGGCAGATCTCATTGCGATGTTCAGGACTTCAAGTTACGGCGGTGCCTTGTATGGATCCCCGTTCACTTTGCCCAGGACCTCCTCTGACCTCGAGTAAAAGGATAGTCTGGTTAGTTAAGGAAATGTCAGGCATGTTATGCTGCCCACAGGCGATTTGCCAAGCCTTCTAGTTCGAACGGGCTATGTGATACACGAAAACCTCACTATCAGTTACTCATACTAAACGTTACTATCGTGTGAGGAATAGTCAAAATAGTGGACGAAAGAGAGACTGTTCATCTGTTGCTGTAACCTATAGCATTCATAACTTTTTATGAGTTGCCTGGTGACTCGCGATTTCCCCTGTAAAATGCAGGCTCATAATGTCTAACTTGTGAGCACTTATTCGTACACTTACTTCGAATGGTATAATGTAACTTGGTGCCAACCAGCGCTACACTCACGTCATGACTAACGTGCCATGTAACTCAGGCCACCCTGAAGGAACTAGAGACATAAAATTGCAGTAAATGGTACTTACCAATGAGTTCGTGCACAACTGTTAACCGTTTATTGTTTGCCACTCTAGACTTCCTCGGAATCCCTTCGTCTTCCTGGAAATCCCTAGATGTTCAGTTCAAAACGTCTAGTTTTTGCTTCCTCACTACCGAAGGAGGCCTTGGATTCGTGATTGAGTAAAAGAAATGTATGTCCTCCAAAATGAGAATTTCCACTACCATTCTGCGTTTCACACATCGAGGAACATTTTTGGTTCCTTGTCTGTCTGTGGTAATTCCTTGTAACGCCCATAACTACCCGAAATAATGGTCGAAATGGGCTGAAATTTGGAGGGTAGATGCGGGTTGGGTCACAGATGGTTCCGTACCAACATTGAAAGTACCATAACTTTCGTCTGCGCATGCGCAAACGTGAAATACTTGGAACGCCCATAACTACCCTAAATATAGTTGAAATCAGTGCAGACTTGGAGGGTCGATCAGGAATAATACTTCGATAGATCCAAATGAATTTCATTGGAATGTTAATGTAACTTTCGTCTGCGCATGCGCGAACATGAAATGTTGACCATTTCTTTGTAACGCTTCTAACTACGCGAAAAACAGTCGTAGAAAGCTGAAATGTTGAGGATACACGCGGGTTGGATCGCAGATGGTCCCGTTATTAAATCATGGAAATTGTTCCGTTTGCGCATGCGCAAACGTGAAATACTTAAAACGCTCATAACTACCTAAAATGTCGTTGAAATGAGTTCGGATTTGGAGGGTCGATCAGGAATAATTCTTTGATAGTTCCATATGAATTTCATTGGAATCGTATTGTAACTTTTGTCTGCGCATGCGCGAACGTGAAATGTTTACCATTTCCTTGTAACCCTTCTAACTACGCTAAAAACATTCGTAGAAAGCTGAAATGTTGAGGGTACACGCGGGTGTCTGCGCATGCGCAAACGTGAAATACTTGAAACGCCCATAACTACCTTAAATAATATCGTTGACATGCGTTCAGATTTTGAGGGTCGATCAGGATTAATATTTTGATAGTTCATATGAATTTCATTGGAATCGTGCAGTAATTTTCGTCTGCGCACGCGCGATCTTGAAATGTTGACTGTGATTCAAGTGAGGAAGCTATACTGCCTACTCGAATTGGCAGACTTTCTAACTTACTTCAGTCTAAAATAATTTAAAAGCAGTTCATTAACAGTAAGTATTGCTCCTCCTGTTCCTATCTATTAATAAAAATGTCTCCATTAAATTACTGTATCTAAAATTAATCACGAGATAGTCAGAATCAGTAAGTAGCATATCTGATGAAACCGGGTAATAATGAGCCAAGCGCCTGTGAAATTGTTTTCCACGTAAGCTCCGTGCATTACCTACCTTCTGACTCGTTTGAAACTATAACTCACCTCTGAGTGAACCTTCGGTACTTTATTGCCACATTTCTCATCAGCCACCGCTTATTTATGCAGTTATATCATATTGGTCGAGTTAACAAATCAACAACTCTAGGTTTTAGAAAGTACTCTGCTCGACTAAAATCGTGATTTACGGTTCTCGTCAGCTAGGCCTGTGATTAAAGTCCCACCCTGCAGGTACGGGTCCAGAAGGTGAAAGGGATTTCAGGAAGTGGGAGGGAACGTCTTGAGCCTCGAATGTCCCCTCGAGGGACATGCGGAAGTGATACCAAAGCATTTTCTCAACAGGGCGTAGTAGATAATGCATCAGCTAATGGATGATGTAACTTCGGTATCTACCAACGTATTTCGAAGTACTCAGATAATTATTGTGGTTATTGGAAGAAATTGCAGAAAGTCCCAAGTAACAGTAAGTGTCTTTGCAATGCTCATTTTCTGTCTATGAAGATTATCCACTGTGGCAACCTCCGCACGTTATGCCAGATGCCAATGGTAGCCCTCAAGTTAGTGCATTTTACTACAAACCGGAAGTCCTAAGCTTCTTGAAAAAAGTACTTAAATCTTTGTCAAAGAATTCTGCAAATACTACAAACCGGAAGTCCTAAGCTTCTTGAAAAAAGTACTTAAATCTTTGTCAAAGAATTCTGCAAATCACCGTCGTGAATGACGTTTTGGCAAAACCTCATAAAATGTTCGTGGAATTGTGAAATTTGGCTAGCTTTTTGAGCTGATATGGAAGGAACCCTTGTGACCATATCGGTCCATGTATACAGTGCAGAAAGACAGATCAGATGCCATTTTCTTAGTGCATCGAGAAGACTCACAAGTATTAATACATACTCGAGGTAGCACAACTAATTGCCAGATACATAATCGAATGTTGATTGTTGGCACAGAAAGGAGACCAATTATTTCAACAAACTACACGACTGTTTCGAAATTATGATAGCCAGGTGTAGAAATTAGGCGAAGCGAGTTAATTAGCAGGCGAGGAAAACCAATTACTATTACCCATCATGCGAAAGGTATCGTTGCTTTCGTATGATCTGGATCAAGGTGGCCGCATCTTCACCCGAGTGGGCGTAAAAGTGAAGGGGCACATTATCTCACAACAACACCCACGCGCAATGACATTGTCAGATTATCGACTCGCCTGTTGAACTCATCAAGCGATCCCTCTGAACATTTCTCATCTTTCGAATGTTTTCCTAGATTTTTGTGAATTCTCATCCTTCGAATATTTTCCTAGATTCTTATGAATATTTCTCATCGTTCGATCGAGGTCATTCGTGACGCAAACGCCGAACGTACCAACCCAAGTTCCAGCTCGTCAATCAATTTTAGCATCAGCTAATGAACTTTGTTTAACTGAACAGCGTTGGAATGGGAAAATTTTGGATTGAGCACCTTGATTCGCATGTCCAAAGTATTGTAAAAACTAGCAGAATGGTTCGTGAAGTAAATACAGACTGATGGTGGTACATTATAAGAGCTTGAAGTGTGGACAATTTCTTGATGGCCAGGATTTGTCACTGTCTTGATGCGAAATCCAGGAAGTGAGTAAAATTAGACCAAGATGAGCTACGTCAATCTTGTACATTGGTTTATTTTCTTCGTTCTGGCTAGAATATCTTAATCGTGAAAAATGGTGGGGCTCTGGTGGAGTTTTTCATTGAATGTTCGACGTTGATTGCAATCCTGGGCTTCCCGCTTGTTTGCCTTTTTAAAAGTTATCTAAGAGGAGGTGATAGGGTCGATGAAGCACGTTATGACCGGCGTCGTGAGAGTCTTACAGGTTTCCATCTTACAACTTCACCACTACTTTCCATTTGCGTACAATCCTTCGTAAATGTAAAGTTGGTAGGTAGCATATGTGTGCATGAACTACCAACGCCTGCAAGGTGGCACTCACCAAAACATAATCAGATTAATCAAAAGACACAGGATCAGCTTATCTAACCAGAGTGAACTGATGATCTAAATGTATATTCCTTTCACGGTGGCTGGATCTCAGACCCACACGCAGAATCAACACCTTGCTTTTCTCTTTCCCTCGGCTCATTTGCTCTCGACAATCTACGAATTCCCTCAGACGTCCAGTTACGTAACTCGTTGATGCCAAAAATGATTACTTGTGATTGTCTACCAAGAAGGAACGACTTGAAAACAAAGACATTGTTCCGCTCATTTACCTAGGTATAATAGTAACTAAAATTCAGTTGGGTAGTTCAACTTGCCATCTAGAAATCGTGTTTCATGAGGTTTTACGAAATGTCGAGATTGTTCAAAATTTGCTGAAATGAATTTGTTCGATCGGTAATTTGTTATTGTTTGGTACTCGTACTTGTGTCGTGTCATATATATACTAGGTAGGGTAAGTTCCGGAAGAAGAAATACTTTCTTTTCTTTTCTAAGTAGCAGCTATTAACAAAACCTTGGGAAAAGCATTCATTTTATGTAGTACGACAAGACAATGGAGTCGGTAGTTTTGTATCTACAAGCGTGAAAATTAAACACGGAATCTTATAGGTAATATGGGACCAAATTCACTTTGAACAATTGGATGGCGTTATGCAAATACCAGGTAAGCGCCAAAACCTCAAAATTGAGTTTTTGGTATGGCTGGATTCAGCTCTTCGAGATCTTTCGAACTGGAGTGGTCTCGCACTCATATCTCAACTGCATCGATTATTACGGCCAATCGATTTAACCGATGGCCGCCTAATCGATCATTTTAATTTTGCAAATAACAGTTTAACGCCAGATTCATCTCATTAGTCCTCAGATTTCCAGGTAACCATCAAAAACAGAAATTTGAAAACCAGCTAAGCGCCAAAACATGCCACTCTAGTTTTGCAATTCCAAGGTAAACGCCATATGAATGTTCAAAAATCATCTTACATCAAATTTCGATAAACAGGTAAGCGACAAAATGGCGTTTACCTGGTAATTGGTTATTAGCGTACCCTTCATTCCGAGTTTTGCAATTCTCAGGTAAGCTTAAAAAGGGTACAAGGGCTCATTTTTGAGACTTCAGGACCCAAGAATCGTGTAGAGCACATCCAAAAACCCCTAAGTACCAACTTTCACCAAGACAACCCCAATAAAATTTCCGTAACAGGTGGAACAGTCCTAATAACTTTGATCGCAATTTCCCAAAAATCAACTTTTGTCGCTTACCTGGTATTTGCATAACGCCGTCCAATTATAGCACGTTGGGCTTGGAGTATTTACAATATTTGAATTAAGTAACTACTCCTGTATTATGTTTACCCCCTTGGAATGATCATAATATGATCAAAATATTATTTTGTAACGTCTTGGGTAGGTAGGTACACCTCATTCCGAGCAACACTAATAAATTTCAGTAAACCAGAGGAATTGTTCACGATTAGACATCGGGCCCTTTATCTTTTCTAAATTGCGAAATTGTTCATCATACAACAGTATTATCATGCTAGTGGACTTGGTGGAGCTATAAACTATTCCTACTAGTTCATATAGCTCCTAGGTTCCACTCATGCATGTAAGCAACCCATGAGTATCAAAATCAAATTACTATAATTATTATTACACTGTTACAGTACCTACCAGTTTGTATGTTAATTTCCTCGGTGAATGGGGCCGTTAGTAATATTTTTATGGCTCGGCAGGCCCGACGATATACTCGTATAAGGAAACCCCACACGCTAGCCCGAATGAAACGAGATGGCTGCTTGGAATTTGTGCATGAATTGTGTTTCGCGAATCTACTCACGGCGTTCAGAGGTCACGCGAGTTCAGTTTGTAGTTGGTTTTTGGCTCCATGAGTTTTATAATACTGTAACTACTCGAATCCGTGAAATTTTTTAAGTATGATAATACGCCCGAAATTGATTGAATTCTGGTGGTTTCAAAGCTTGTACTC
The DNA here is from genome assembly GCA_954871275.1 of Leptopterna dolabrata. Taxonomy (NCBI): domain Eukaryota; kingdom Metazoa; phylum Arthropoda; class Insecta; order Hemiptera; family Miridae; genus Leptopterna; species Leptopterna dolabrata. Next base: position 11,180,530 of record OX940983.1, on the reverse strand, counting down.
TATGCTCCAAAGGTACATCAAATGTACCTATAAACTACAAGCGGCTTGTCTGGGCAGATCCTGCTAATATTGGGCCATTATGCCATGCTAGAATCGTAGGGTCATATGGTCCAAAACTGATTGCCGAACGTCAGTGAGGCTTCTTACTTAGACTCGAGCGATATTTGCGGGTGACTGTATACCTATTTTGTTTGTACTGTATACCTATTTATTATGATGTTTGTATTTCTGTACCGCGCTACAGGTAGCAATTTTGGGTATTTTGACTTAAAATTTTCTGCAATCAGTCAGCAAAATGTGTGTTTGGTAGATACTGTTTTCATGTTTTCCAGCACGCTGAATCGAATGGAATAACTTTCAAAGTTCTATCGATCATCCTTACAGCGGTTGATAAATATTAAGCCATAAAACGTTACGAAAAGCTGTTATTGAGCGTGGGCAGAATTTGAGCCTATTTTCAAAATTTCGTGAGGCACCTGGTCAGCGGACCTACTCGAGTAACAACTTTAACAACCAAATAATGTTCATAATTCATAACCTGCTTGGAAGAACCACCGATATTGCGATATTACTGACTCATAGTTTTTCGGATAAATGGAAGGGACTTAATATGTAGATGCACAAGGAGATGTTATTGGGCGGAGGGCGAATTATTTGGCCATTTATGTGCCAAGACTATCCGTAATTAAGTAGGTATTCAATGCGATATCTGCATACTTCACCTATACGATACTATAAGGGGATTCGATGCCGAGAATGCTGTTGAACCTCTATAATCTTTGTTTCATCTAGCTGGGCCCTCGCCCTCGTCGCATAATAAGTTTCACATTTTTCCATGACAGCTCCTATTTATAGGTAGATAACTGTAGTTTCTTGTTGTTGTATGAAGGTTTCATAGAAGCATTTTTGTGGTTATCGGTATAAACATGTTTTCATTTTGCACCTACCTATGTATTTTTCTGCTAGGTCCTATTTTCAGTAAACGATTTTTCCATTTCGTATTATGAAATGGTCTGCACTTAGGATTACGAAAAGTTTGTCCTGTTCGGTGTTCTTCATTAAATACGTTTTTTAGTAACTTTATAGGTTAATGAGCAAGATTGAGTAGGTTTCATTAGCAAGATCGAGTGGGTTAATTAGCAGCATTATTAAGTTTCACCTTTACATTCAGCAGAAGTAGAAGTACATTCAGACTTATCTAAGATCTGGAACTTGTCGAGGAAAGGCGTATACCGAGAATCACTCTGTAGTTCATCTAAACTTTCCCTTTCCTCATTACCATAGTAGGCAGGTCAGAGGATCACAAGTGAAGGTGCATTGTGGTTGGTGGGCGATGCAGTTCAACTGACCTGTATGCTGTTCACCAGCCGTCACCATTGTCTGGGGCCAGACTGGATTTCCCACGGGTTTTTGAAACATGAAATACTGAAGCACGAAGTTCGTGGTCGTGGTCTCCTTGACTAGCTTTTCGACTTGGAAGTTTGGCAGAGAAACCCAGGATGGTTATTATCCCACCGTTCTATATATGTCAATAGATTTCGTTTGGTAATCATCGGTTTTAAACTATTAGGTATGGTTACTGTTACAACGTTGTTATATTAAGTTAAATGAATACTAGGTATTTTGTAAGATGGGATTGTAGGTATGCAAGATGAATTACTGCAAATAGGTACCTATTACTGAAAATTACTTGAATTAAACTAACATTTCTTAGTGCAGTTAGTTCGACGGTTGTTGTTTTATGATAGGATGTGTGAAAATCAAATTTAGAACTTGCCAGAGATTGATAGGGTTTCCAAAAACCTTTATTGATTTTTTGAAGGTTGGACGTGGAAATCTTGTTAGCCCACACTATGCCGTTTCCTCTTATCTGATCCGAACCGCCAACTCGGACGGAAGCCAACGAGTACTTCCACATTGCATGTGCGTCGGCTTTACCATCGGCACAGAACTGCACTAATGTGTTGCTCTTGATTTAGTTCATCTTGGAAGTTCAACTTGGAGCCGCACTTAGTGAACATTCACTTTCACGAACCACACTTTAAGTGACACTGGGTTATAAGTTGAACTTGATACTAAGTTTAGCTTCTCCCACTCTTCGGCTGATGTTAGTGCAACTTTTATTAGAACCCATTTTGCATTTTCATCCACTTCCACGTAGAACGTCTGTACTTCCTGGCGATCCACTTGGACCATTTCCAATTTTTTCATGTACTACCGCGTTTACTCGAGTGCAACTGATGGACTGCTATTAAAATAACGATATAACCCATGTGCACTAACTTGAATTGGTTTTCAATTTCCATCAATTCACAGTGCTTTTTTTTAATTTTTATTACAAAAATAATAATTTATTGCAAACAATCAGGTTGGTAAGCAGCAAATAGGTAAGCTGCAGTTTGTTTCTCTGCTTCACCACCTTGGCTTATTTTGGTCCCAAACTTTCCAAATTACCAATAATTTGGAGCTTAGATCGCTTTTCTCCTTGAAACGTTGGGCAAAAGGGTTCCGCCCAGGCGGCAAGGGTGCAGTGACGTCACTATTTGCTCAATTTTTTTTTTTTTTTTTGAAAAATCGTAGAAGCAAAACTTAGCTTCTCGCATGAGAGTGCGGTTGGTCTTGAAATTCTCATAATGGAATCATCAGAATGGAAATAAGAAAACCCATAAAAAAGAATCATGGTTACTCCTCATTGAAGTTGCTGTAGGCAACTCAGATGAACGTTCATAGCTGATTTCAAGCAAAAATCAGCAACTCTCATTGACGTTGACTGACACGGGAAGGTGAGTGAGTAGGCACTCTCAAGGTAGGTTTTCCTAGCGCGTGCATTCGTCGCTGAGCGACTTTCGCTCAACCTCTGACGCTGTGGCGGTATTTTCCTAGAAGCGATTTTTCCCTAGTTGCGGAATCCCAGTGCGGAAAATCGCATTAGGAATCGGACGCAAAAAGGCTGCTTCAATCATCATATCAGAAACCATTTGCGAGGTGACGCGGAAACGTCTAGACAATATTGTTGGTTGAACCCAATGGAATTTGACTGCGTTTTGAAACAGGTGAGTGAAAACTTGAGAAAATTCCATACAACAGAATTCTCCATCTTGTTCGAGAGCTGGGTGCTCGCCAACTTTTTCTGTAAGTTTTTTATCTTCCTCCAAGGAAAAATAAAATTTTTGAGACATTGGAACTCAACAGAACACCACTGACAACATAAGAAAAACAAATTGAACTGGGGTCTTTTATCAGTGGAGACGCGAGCGTTTGCATCTTGTCTGCCCAGGGGGCTCACCAACTCACCAATTTTAAAACTCTGGCAAATTGCATTGGGTTCAATAGAAAATATTGTCTAAACGTTTCCGCTTCAGCTCGCAAATGGTTTCTAATAAGCTGATTGAAGCAACCTTCATGCGCCCGATTCCTGTAAATGCTATTTTCCGCACTCCTATTAAACGAATAAACACTCGTACACAGCGGCTTCTTCGTCCTGTTCTTCCTCACTCAGCTGTGCAGTTAGCAATTTTTTATGTGAAATACTCATGTTTGAAGAGAACACTAGCAGCTGATACGCTGGAGAAGCGCCTAGGAAAGCCTAGCTTTAGTGCATTTTGCAAATACGGCCCTATGTACCATGTTTCACGAGTTGGCCATGCTTACGATCATATTGTATTCAGTGAAATTAACATACCAAAGCCGTCATTCATCGGAGAAGTCGCCACTTCACAGCGAGCTGTATTTCCGTACCAAGACACATACAGTAGACTGTCTACAAGTCGACTGTCTTGATATCTTAATGATTCGAACCAATCCCCCCCCCCCCCCCCCCCCTCACCACTTTCTTGGAAGACACTTGTTTCAGCGACATTCTATGTATGTCCCAATGTATTTTGAACACTACTTGATGGGGTAATAAGAACTTTTTCGATGGCAGGCCACTCGAGAAAACACTGCGATTCGAATTCACTGGCCCCCTCTTTAATTCGAAGTGTTTGGTTCAAATAACGTTAGCCTGCTGCACTAGTATGACACTACAGTTCTTCAAACAGTCGAATCGTTTTATAATACCTGGTTAGGTTTACAGCGCATATTTGAAGGAGTATAATTACTCAGTTTCTTATATTTCCATAAAGTAAGTTTATGATCAAAGTAAGTAACTATTCGGCTTGTCGAACTATTCTCGAGACCCCTTGAGATTCAAATGATCGAGAATCAATTGTTGTAGCTGCAACTAGGCTGTTGTCTAAGACGGTACTTGGATTGTTTGAACTACATATAGGTAGGCAGTTGTGCGTAGTACGAAATGTATGGTTTTGCGGAGTACGAAATTCGTGTTTCGTCGAACCTCTCACTGAGGCCTTATTATTTCTCCTGTTATGTGCAACATGTAGATAACCCGCGAGGTCCCGGTGCCCATACGACATTTCCCCAGGTCTGGGAGGTTCTTCTCACTCAGCGCATTCTGTTGTTCTCCATCCAACTGGATCCAGCTGAGGTAACAGGTCACTGAGCCGCCTCGTACCGCTGCCTCTTCCTCAGTCTTCCTCTGACCGCCTTTCCGTTCGCAGCCCGTGACCGCCCCGAACCCGTTCGCGATTGTTTGCCAACCTCTTATATTGTCGAGAAAAATAGTCATAATAATCTGTTACAAATAACAGGTTGTCCGGGGTTTTATACCGGTTCATAGTTTTTCTCGTACGTACTGAAAGACCTTGCCGTATCTATTTTGGTAGTGAATTCAACAGAAGTGAATGGAGTGTGTGTAATGTTCGACCACTAACGTTGAATCTGATTGAGCTATATTTTGGTTCAGGGGTGAGTTTTTGAATTGCATCCACATATCACAAACATCTAAGTAGTTGGAAAATATCGTAAGATTGGGATCCATATTCGTTGATCAATTATTACCTACGCGATGCTAAACAACGTATATGGTACGCGTGGTGTATATTTTGTGGTCTGGTAGAACATAATATGATAGCATAGGTATGCGCGTAAAGGAATGAGTTTTTATTTTCAAAGAATTCAAAGTTATAAAACGCTGCAAATTATTGCACACCGGTTTATTATTTTCCTGTGTAGATACCCCTTCTGCATAGATCACTTTTTCTGTTCGAGCATAAACGAGCCATTTAGTCGTAAAGAATTGAGTACCTACCTCGAACTTGCGTTTGCGCATGCGCGGTGTCCGTACGCAGTGCGCAGTGAACACCGGGGACCAACCCGTAATTTCATCAAAATCGGGTTTGATTTAGGAAATGGAGCGTGTGGCGAGGATTTACGGGCACACGGACAGACATACAACGAACCAAATTGTTCAAGTTACAAAAGTACCTATCAGCACAATCTAAAGTATCCGTCATTCATCAAAAACGCTGCAAATTATTACACAACTGTTTATTGTTTACCAAAGATGCCCCTTCTCTCCGTAGATAACTGTTTTCTGTGGTCAATACCTAACGTCGTGCCTCCCATAAGAGAGCCCTAAATCGAGTACTTGAGCCATCCGGGCAGTCACATTTCATAAATGTGCGATGGAATCAAGAATTTTATAATTAAATATTTTTGCTGTTATTCATGAAGCATAACTTTTGTTCAAATTGAAAAAGTACCTATCAGCTGAATTCAAAATAACCATCATTGTTCAAATCAAATGATATCTCGGAAAAACCAACTCGATTTAATACAGCCATGCGTGATGATAGTCAGATGTTCCCTAGCAATGATATAATCTGGGCCGGATTTATACCGTTTCATTGTTCATATGTAGCTTTTCGGTGCAAACGAACGGCTGGTCGTACAATGCTCCGGGTGGTCAATTTAAACACGTAAAAGCAAACATACTGTTCTGTTGAAAGTTGTCGAGCTACGGCGTTCTGAAAATTCAACCCCTATTTTTCATCCCATAGAGATGACTGAAAGTAGCCGAGCTTCGCGGACCAACTAGACCCTAAATGAGACCCACAAACCAAATATCATTAAGTAATTTTGGTTCACGGTAAACTAAGGAAAGTGCGAAGTACGGTGAACGGCGGACCGACAGAAATTTTTTTATTCAATTTTCGGATTCTACGTACCGTGGAAACGGAAACGATAAAATTGTGGGGGGGGGGGGGGGGGCGTGCTCGATTCCGATGGTTCATTCTTGAAAATCATAAGCCAAAAATGAAATAGTAATATCACGGAACAACCAACTTGATTTCATACAGCCATGCGTGATTATAATCAGGTGTTCCCTAGCAATGATATACTGGGCTGGATGTATACCGTTTCATTCACGATCATGTTGCGAAGCCTTTCGGTGCAAACTTCAGAGCCTTGCTGTGGACGAACGGCTGGACGTACGATGCTTTGGGAGGTCCTAAAGTTCGGAATCAATTTAAAAACGTCATGAAAACCGTGCCCGTCAGCGCCCTATTTTCCACCCCTGACTGACAGTGACGCCAAATACCCCAAAAATGGGTCCTACAAACCAAGTTTCATTAATTTAGTTCTTGATAACGCAGAAGAGTGCCAAGTACGGCGGACGGACAGACATTTTGGTTTATTTTCAATAGTATGCCTTCGGAGTTGAGTATGAAAAAAGAAGTAAGTTGTTAAAATACTCCCTCAAAATTTGATGGTTTCCGTTTCAAGGTACGAAGAATCTGAGAATGGAATTTAAAAAAATTTTATCCTTGCGCGGTACTTGGTTTTTTCTTAGTTACGCCCCAGGCCACCCGACGTTCGTTCATTTCAACGTTTGTGTGTTCTTCGCCTCGAAACAATAAATACCCTAAATGTGAAGTAACATACTCCTACAAGAAAATATCATGAATTAAAATCTCCGATCAGATCCATTACCTACGTCATTGACGCAGACTGAGCATTAGTCTACTCATCCTGATTAAGGTTTTTTTAACTTCGTTTTATGGTCATGACGTTGAATAATGAACATTTGAAAATTACGGTGAGTCAATGTTAGTATCTACTTTTTAGCCACTGTTACGTTGAAAACAGTCCATGCCCAAAGAAACCTGCGAGCACGTTTGACCCAAAAATTCTGCTATGTTTGGAAAATTTCCCTCGATTAGGTCCCGTATTTCCATCTTTAATAAGAACTTAAACTACCTATTGTGTTTCAAGGGGCAGCACGACTCCGATAATCTCGTTGCTAAACGTGAGAACTTGATCATATCATCATCGTCTTACCTTTCGTAATCGAGGCGATCCAATTCATATCTTGCTCAACCCCATTGTTAATCAAGTTGTCGGTCATTCGACGCAACATACGAACTTGCTTAATGAGAAAAAGTCGATTTTTTAATTAATATCGCTGACATCCTACTCTGCTGGCCAGTTTTCAGTCTACACTAAAACTCTTATCCCGCTTCAGTTACCCTTGAGCGTAAGCTGGCTTTGTGTTGACCCAATAAGTGAAATGGCCCTTTATTTGGCGAGTAGTACACACAATTATGCATTCGTGTCAGTGTATGATAATGAGGGTCGGACGATATCATCTGGACTAGATAACAGTTACCTACCTAAACTCCACATTTGAATATGTAATTCATGCCTGAACTATTTTGATATGTATGACGTGACCTTGAGAAGTACCTGCCTAACTGTAAATATATATGCATTTCTAAAAATGTAGTAATGCTAGGCGACTTATTGCTGCTTACCTATTGGTATATATAATTAAATATGTAACATATTGATGAATGTAGATTTCAGGTCTAGTTGTAACGTATAGGTATACCCACTTCTCTATCCCATTTCCAACTTGTCAAACGTTATTTTTCATGTCGTTACCAAATTATAAATTGTAGGATATACTAAAAGAACACAATACAGTACGTGCGTGATTCTATCTATGGTGTCCGTTAAACTTTATAAAGTCGCCTTGGAGTTAATAAATTCCATGTAAGTTATATAGAAATCACAATGAGATTTACAGTGACTTGATCTACACGACTGTATGTAATTCTACTAATATGCTAATCTCATCTACTTCCACTTCTTTACTTGAAAGAATTGACTATTTCCGCTTTCCACCAGAACCGCATGGGATCAACATGGTACTTTCTAGAGTAGCAATGTCGCTCCTGCCACTTCCAAGTTTGGCCTACCTGTTAGTTCTGTGCTACCTTGTTCTGTGATCCCTTTCTTGTTGCACTTTCCCGTTCGTGGACGTTCTGGGGGTCAGAAACTCGTACATTGGGATTGACAGATGATGTGAAAGACGCGAAACGCAATCAATAATTAATAAAAATTAGTTTAATCTAACCCAGATGGTAGATTCGTTCTAGCAAAACATATCTGGGCGTCGTCCGTGTTGTAATGATAGGGTGGCATAGGGGGTCAAATATATCTCAGGGGTCTTTGAAAAGCCTCTTGTTGTTCTTGTTTTTGATGTACGACTAATGCTTGTAAAACTGGTTATGTCTCACTGGTTATGAATCTTTAAAACTCAAAGTGCGAAGAAGTCAAAAATCGGTGATTATTGCGGATCTCGCTTCCTTGAAGATGTGTCATGTATTGCACAAGAGTTGAAGTGAAAGATCGTCCTTCGGATCGTTGAGACATAAGAGGATATTGAAGAGAAAGTCGTGAGTTGATTCGTGAGAATGGATTTAGCTTCTGTACGTTTTATTGTGGGACTGAGTACCGCTCAGACGCATTCTCTGAATCCTGTCCCGGATTTTAAGGTGCGATTTGGCACCCGCTGGAGTAGTCGAGGAAGAAAAATGGTTGTATCTGTCACCAGTCTTTTTTTTTATGGTCTCTACAGTTCCTTGGAAGGTTAGACGGTATTTGTTTCTTCTGATTACACATTATTTGGTAATCTGCTGTAATTTTATAAGAGTGTTGTTGGACTTTATTGCCTTTGCCTAGGTACCTACCTAAGCCAATATTAAACAGTGAATTCAGGATGGTCTGAAACGGATTTTGGTATAAAAAACACAGGAAAGTTCTAATCGGAAATGACTTGAATTTTTGAGGTTAGACTCGTAGAGCCTTCAGAATTTGCTGTATAGTTTTTTGTGTCTCGACGACGTCTCGAAGAGGCGCCATGGCGCTGAGAGTAACACCACAAGAGCCAAAATTTCCAACAAAGGGGGGGGGGGGGGATCTAGGTAGCTACCAGATATCTTGAAAATTTTTCCACTTCATGGAAAAACATTGAATCATGGATATGTTTTTGGGCGCTGTATTTTCACATCCACTTTTCAATGTTTTTCCATGAAGTGGAATGGATATGAAGTGGAATCCAAGTGGGTTGGATATGGAGGGTAGGAAAATCCATTCGAACGAGAGAGGCGGGGTATTTTGTTTTGTAGTAAGGATTTATAACAGTGAATTGAGTTAGGAGTGTGAATTAAAAATTGATTAAATTCCTCGCGCTCCTGTTCTTCTCGTCGACGCTGACGCAGACGTCTTGAGCGTTCAGTGGACGACATTCTAACTGACATTCACTAGGTACTTACTTTATGTAGCTGCACAAGTAGTGTGCACCTGACGAACCTTCTCGTAAGAACGTTCACGTAGACGACCACTATTCGGATCTAACAAATTCCAACATCATCATCATCATTTCATTATTAGAAGGCACATTTTTAGGTGCTACCTTCCAATCGCTACCTTCCAATTCGTTCAATAAAATGGTTTGTGCTCATTTCATTATTGTTTCGCTGGGTATTGTCGGTAACTACACGCGCACATCTCCAAATTGTTTATCGGTTGCAGCGTTGCATTTTTTTTGGTCGCAAATTTTAGAATGACCCCCCAGGGCAAAAACATATCCATGTTAAAACCTAATGGAGCCTATACCCGCTGGGTGTTGGGCCTATTTGAACTACGGTATCCAACCTTTCCATTATATGACTTCTCTTACCTTCTTAAATGAAGAAGGAGGTCTATAAAAGTTGTTATGCCCCGTCAAGAGGACACTGGTTGGATAAGATTTCTAGTACTTGGCTAATAAGTTTTCCCTATTGCCTACTCAACTCCCTGTATAGCGAACAAACTTAGGTACCATCCTAAAGTACTAGGTCCTACCTTCTATGGTCGTACGGAGGTTAGATATATAGATGTTACAACGTAAGTTAAAGCGACTTTAGCTTTTTACGGAGAAGGAATAGTAATAAGTTGGCGTCAAAGAAAGAATATGGAGAAGGAAATAGATGGTTTTCAAGTTTCACAGAGGAAGTTTCCCCTTTACTACCTTCATTAAAAAAGAAAAGAAAAGTTTATATTGTTTGTGTTATAGGATATAAAGTGGTGTTATTTGTGGATACCGTACGTAACTTTTTCACTTGCCTACGCACGGCACTTGGTGAGCAAACTATTAGTCTACTCGTACCCTCTGTTATACCTTATCCGAGCTCGGCTATTATATTCGTAAATACTTCAAACAAGGATTGTCTAGAAGATGGTTCGTACAATGAGTGTTTTATTGACCTTGAGTGTTTTGAGTGTACCTTATGACACTGTATCCACTTTGAATCGGAAGTACCGAAATACCTGTCGAATATACAACCGGCAATAGAAAGGTAATAATCCTGCCTCCGTACACTAACACCTACTCCTTGATGTCCATTGTTTGGGTCAGTTTCACTGAAGCATAAGAAGCCTTCCTCGCGTTTTGAAGAAATTTTAAATGATTTTATGGAAAGTTATGTACCTACACAGGCTGGTAACACTTGAGGTGTGACATACTCAAGGATGGATTCTTCAACTCATTTGCAACAAAAAGTTACTCTTTGTATTTTATTAATTTTTTTATTATTTTATTTGTTGGACCCCTTGTTTTGTGAGTTTTTCACTTGAGATTTTGGTTTAGTATTCTGTGAATAATACACCTATGTAATCGCTCAGCAAAAAATTTTTTATAACACCCCCTCAAACTTTTTTCTTTTCCGTTTCAAGGTGCGTAGATTCCAAAAACGCTGCAAAGTCCTTGTCACATGGGGTTTATTATTCTACAGAAATGTTGGCTGTACCTACATTTATTGTTTGTTTCATGTGAAATAATTGAAATAGCTATTTCTGATGGTTTCCACCAATTTTGGCCCCCAAAACACAAATTAGGTAGGTACGATCTTTTTTTTTCAAATTATCCATGATCATTGGTAGTGCCACTTAATCGTCTTGATCTACGTGTTGAAACTTTTCCTAGTGCTATTCTACAAATTGATGGTGATTTCAGACGATTTCGCAGGTTTTTGCCTCATAAAAAATCAATTTTGGGAGCTGAACATCAGGTACAACCTCAATTTTCCACTCCTTGGCCAAAATCGACCTCATATTCGATCTTCTCGTCCCCAAAAACATGGAAAACGATACCTCAAAAGCTCATGTTACCAACATGTTGCTAAAACGCAAAAAGTACCTATTTTTACACACATTTTCACTCACAACACCCCTGGGTATATTCCGATCGGGCTGAAAAGTTTCGGGACACAACTAGGGCCCAAATAGAGCATGTGTGCGAAAGAACGACTTTTTTAGACCGAAAATGAAGCCTGTACACGTGATACGGCGGACGGCGGACGGCGGACGGACATTGCATTTTTTGAATCTACGCACCTTGAAACGGAAAAGAAAAAAGTTTGAGGGGGGGTTATAAAAATTTTTTGCTGAGCGATTACATAGGTGTGTTATTCAGAGAATAATAAACCAAAATGCAATGTCCGTCCGCCGTACGCCGTCCGCCGTATCACGTGTACTGGCTTCATTTTCGGTCTAAAAAAGTCGTTCTTTCGCACACATGCTCCATTTGGGCCCTAGTTGTGTCCCGAAACTTTTCAGCCTGATCGGAATATACCCAGGGGTGTTATGAATGAAAATGTGTGTAAAAATAGGTACTTTTAGTGTTTTAGTAACATGTTAGTAAAATGAGCTTTTGAGGTATCGTTTTCCATGTTTTTGGGGACGAGAACACCGAATGAAGTCAATTTTGACCAAGGAGTGGAGAATTGAGATTGTACCAGATGTTCAGCTCCCAAAATTGATTTTTTATGAGTCAAAAACCTGCGAAATCGCCTGAAATCACCATCAATTTGTATAATAACACTAGAAAAACGCTGCAAAGTCCTTGTCACATGGGTTTATTATTCTATTGGATATACCTGCATGAATGCTGGCTGTTTATTTATTGTTTCTTTCATGTAAAATAATTGAAATAGCTATTTCTGATGGTTTCCACCAACCGTACGCTCCTTTTGGTTTATTATTCTGTGAATAATACACCTATGTATTCGGTCAGCAAAAATTTTTTATAACACCCCCTCAAAATTTTTTGTTTTCCGTTTCAAGGTGCCTAGATTCAAAAAATGCAATGTCCGTCCGCCGTCCGCCGTACGCCGTCCGCCGTATCACGTGTACAGGCTTCATTTTCGGTCTAAAAAAGTCGTTCTTTCGCACACATGCTCCATTTGGGCCCTAGTTGTGTCCCGAAACTTTTCAGCCCGATCGGAATATACCCAGGGGTGTTATGAGTGAAAATGTGTGTAAAAATAGGTACTTTTTGCGTTTTAGCAACATGTTGGTAACATGAGCTTTTAAGGTATCGTTTTTTATGTTTTTTGGGACGAGATGACCGAATATGAACTCGATTTTGACCAAAGAATAGAAAATTGAGGTTCTACCAGATGTTCAGCTCCCGAAATTGATTTTTTATGGGTGAAAAACCTGGGAAATCGTCTGAAATCACCATCTGTTTGTATAATAACCCTGGAAAAAGTGTCAACACGTGGATCAAGACGATTAAATGGTACTATTAATGGTCAAAGATAATTTGAAAAAAAAAAGTGCGTACCATAATTCAAGTTTTGGGGGCCAAAATTTGTGGAAACCACCAGAAATATCTATTTCAATTATTTTACATGAAAGAAACAATAAATGAACAGCCAGAATTTCTGTAGGTATGTCCATAGAATAATAAACCCATGTGACAAGGCCTTTGCCTTTTCCCATGTATGGCCCTTACCAGAATTTTGTAGTATATATTCAGTGGGAGAAAAATTGGACTGAAAAGAAAATTTTCTCAAGTTTTCAGAATCACTATTTTCTCAAATGGCTCAAAAATAACTGGTGATTTTGAACGCGCACGGGACTGGGAAAACTTCCTCAGAATGCTCACCGCTTTCCAACGTTACGTTATTTTTCATTTTACTGCACTAATTATGGGAGAAAATCACGTTTCAATTCAGAAAAACATGTGTTTTCCAGGAAATCTAGTGGTGTAGGGTGTTTATGACTCGTCATGGCCATGAGGAGTTAAGTGTCGTTTTCTACGTAATTTATCACGCTGAATCGAATGGTTACACTCCCGAATCTACCTCTCCGAATGTTGAAAAAACTGGGATTTCGAACTACTGGTACTAACAAGGACGTGCAAAATAGCGTTAACAAATGCTTTTATTTTCATTTGACGGGATCACCTTTAATAGATCCTTGAAGTTTGTCACACCCTTTATATCAAGAGTCACTGTCGAGGTACGTTATTATAAATGCTATTTTGCTCTCATTTGACTGGACATCCCTTTCATGTGTATGCAGTATTATGTATATTTTTGTTGCAATATCTTTGTGGATTTATCGCACTTACGTGGTGCAGAAGTACCTACTAGTTGACTGTGGTAATGAGCTACCTACTTGATTATGCAACACTTACTATCGAAGAAGTAGCTTTTAAGCTTGATACTTTTCGTTCCAACTTGTTTCAGTACTAATATCGACTGCATAATTTGATACTTTCCACACACGCCTTCAGTGGTGAACAAAAACAAGACCTCCAGGTGAAAGGTTATTGAACCGGCCTTTGATTTCAATTGGTACGTGTTTTCCTTGGAGGCTTGAAATTGTGAAGGGTGAAACAAAGGAACTTGATTCTTCTAGCTCCATAAAGCATTAGATTGAGCGATTTAAAATCGGCCACAGCTGGACGCTTTTGAGTTAGACGGGATGCCTTGAATCCGGACAATGGAATGTAGCAAAACAAGCAATGTGAAGAGTACTGAGGGCGGTAGGTCTGTCGGGAGTAATAATAAACCACAGAACAAAGAAGACAGCTTGAATAAGATGCTGAATTACTTTGAAGGGACAATAGGAGACTGCACGTATGAAACGAATAAAGGGTTTTTTGCACATGCCGAGTCACCGAGGATCAATTTTCTGGACCTGCACAATGCGATGATCCTGCGGAAAGTTCATCGACTTCTTGTTGGCATCTGTGTGGAGTCGCGTGGGTGGATAACCAAACCAACCTTGAACAAGGATTAGACTGACTTAAAAGACAACTAGTTGATGAAGTTGAAGTTCCGGTTGTACGTCCATTAGAGGCTGGTAGGGGAAGCTTATCAGCACATATTGCCCTAACGCCTAACCCAGTCTAGATATCCCGATTTGATTTAGATCTTAGATGTGGTGCTGTTGTTTGGAGAAGAGTATCAACCATCCCTAGCCGACTCAGATAGCCGTAGTTCTATCAACTGCTGGCTGCCGACTCAGATCAGAACTACCGACTAGGATTGCTGTAGTTCTGATCAAATTTTGAAAGTTGTTTGGGTCTTACTGGCTCGTAAATAATTTTACAGCAGTCTGAATTCCACCTGAAACCATCATCCCTAACCTGCCTCCACTTTTTTCAGCTTATTGGGAACAAGTTTGTAAAGGTCGTGTAATACTAGCTCATAATAATTAGATTGGCTAATTGTTTGAATGAAAAACGATACAGAATTCCATCTGTCCGTGTGAGCAGAGGCGTTGCGTCCATAAGGCCACTTGGGCCACTGCCCCGGCATCCAGAAACACAAAAAACTCGAAAAAAATTCCAACCATTTGTTCAGTTGGCATTCGAATTTCCTTCCGTATACTGTACCTAGCATTTTTCACGAAATTCAACAGCGACTCGACAGAGTTCTCTCTCTCTCTGTCCCAACCTATGTCTGGCATGGCTGCGGCCAAGACAAGTAACTGGGAAGAAGAAGAAGACAGAGATCTCTGGCTATGGATATTCGAGCATTTTATCGGAATATAGCTACAGTAATCGATGTCTTGCAATCGAAATCGAAACCTACGCTTCTGAAACTGGCAGGTCCAGGGACCGGGTGTTAAGCAGGGTTCACATCCATCCGGAGCCGTCTGGAAATACGGATAGGGGAAGCTAGTGAAAAGCAGTGGAGGGGATGGAGGGGAATCGCGGAAGTTGGGAAGGCGTTCATAACCATCCGGAATTTTGGCTGACAACTCGTTTCCCGCGCTTCCTCCCACAGCTGTTTCGGTTGCCGACGCCATTCTGTATGCGCAGTAGTGAACTGCGCAGATGCGGAGCGGAAAATATCTGAAAAATCAGATGCGTACAGTTCGCTTCAAAAGTGCTTCTCCGGAAAGAATATTCCCCCCTCCCCAGCTGATGTCCAACCAATCAGCTGCTCGTACGCACTTTCCGGATAGCTTTCCGGATGGATGTGAACCCTGCTTTACTATGGCAACGCAGAAAAGTGGCCCGTCCGCGCAAGCTCAGTCGAGTAAAAATTTGGTTAGCTCCACCCATTTTGGGCCCGAGGCCAACATTTCCATCCAAAAATCGTTTGTGTTCACAATCGATTGGATTGTTTCAATTCATGTTGTTATCTCGATACGAGATGCTTGTCCTTCTATCTGTCCTCCCCTAAAAATTCTTATCATGGAATAAAGGGAGCCCTTTATTCCATGTTCTTATCACTTTCGCCGCCGTTCTGTTCCTATGTTGAGTTTTCAATTTTCTGCTTACATTTCGAATTTTGTATGTTCCCATTCGAGTTCCCAGGAGATTTGGATTTGCGATAATTAAGTGCGTTGTGTCCTGTCTGTGGTCTTGTGGATTGATCGACGTCAACATACACAGATGAGTACCTAGCTTCTAGCCTGATTCTCCATCCAAGTAGGTACTGGCCGGCGGGTCATTACTTAGTTGTATTTTAGTCTAGTTCGTTGTTTTTAGTGGTTGTTTAGTTTATTTGCTTCTGTATTTTTGTACCACATGAATTCGGTGGCTAACTTACAGTCGAAATTTTCGACTATTTCCTACGAGGATAGAGTGATGATTAAAATTTTAGGAAGTTGCTGAGTATTAGTCAGTATGAAGCTATAGAACTTTTAGCTTCTGGTAATCCCGGGTACTGGTCAGAACTATTGTGAATACAGTGCTTACATTCTGACTTGCTAAGAGCTGCGGTTGATTAAAATCCACCCATTTCTCATAAGAAGACTCCACTGTTGGAAAACATTTACAGGTATTAATTTGTGTTCCGGTTTGGTGGCCCACCATTTTCAGAGCCTATACTACCGCTACTGCGTGTGAGTAACCTCAAGTTCATTACATTGCGAAGTCGTCAGGTCTGGCTCAAAGAGGTTTCGTTAGCAGTTTGAATGCAATAATTAGGGGAATCTCACCCCTAACGTACTGAGAATACAAGTAGGTTCCTCAAAAAGCCCATCAGCATATTAGGATCAATTTGTGAAGGTTGTCAGCTACTGGAGTCTAGATGAATGATTTGATACTGATTTGAAAACAGTCATTGTGCATGGTGTCGGTTAATTCTATGTACTTATGATATGTTGAAATCTTTTTGCTAAAATTTCCTTAGTTTTTCGGGCAGTGTCTGGCTTGAAAAACTCGAGACAAAAGACTGCATGCCCCTTTAACACGCGAGCAGGCACACGGATTCTCTTTAAAAGTTATGGTCGAAGTCGCTGACCTCAGCCACGCGAAAACTTCATCGTTCACTCAAGTAGGTAAGGTGTCCCATATTTACCGCGCAATTATTACCATCGGTATGGAAATATGTACCTAATTACAAACAATACCTATACAGCAACGTGTTCATGTTGCATGTGATTTCTGCAGAAATCAATAAGTCAAACCAGTGTCATCTCGGGAGAGAAGCTGGGGCGCAGGCAGTCCCGAGGGTGTAGTTGGCGGTTTTAATGACGTCATCCGCTCGCCTGGTTTGGTTATATCACAGATTGACCCTCCGAGTCCCAGACCTCATCATGGGGCAACTTCTCAAACGAGTTTCTGTGCAAATTCGTCTTTCGTGATCTACTCTTTATGCAAATTTTAGTATGGAAATGTGCAGTTTATTCAAATCCCAGTTATGACCAGATGTTCCTCAGTTCGCAAGGAGGCAAACTTAAAGTTGAACTGTACTGAATCCAGAATTGCCCCTACACACTGAATCCTGCCTGCTATACAATATTCTGAGTGATAGGATGCAACATTTTAAGAACTGAGAATGACGAAATAGGAAGGTTGAGTGAGCACTGAGGCTCATAATTTCTTCCCATTTCAACTCTGCACGGGCTTTGGTGCTATAACTACCACCAAGACGGTTTGGAAACTACCACCAATTTTACTACGTGCTTGTTGTGTGGGTTCGTACCTGCTGTGTTCTATAATGAGGTAATAATGTGGAAATATCTATAAAATCGTATTTATTCGTCAGTACCACCGGAGTACTCATTGGAACTGAAATGATCCGTTCAAGGGTTTCCAGTACTTATAGGGTTGTGTGATGAATTAATGCTGTGTAACTGTCGTTACTTACCTATCGATTCGTTATTAATGAAATAAACACTGAACATAAATAGCCCCCCGAACTCTAGAATCCCATTTCTTGCATAAACACTATAAACAACCTCGTGGATCGACGGTTCACGTTAAATCGATCCCAAACTATTCGATTATTCATTTCGCCTTTGCCTCAGGATACATTCGATCAATTACTTGGCCTTGGAATCTATTTTCAATCTGTCGCGTTTTTAAAGGCGCGATTTCGTCGTTATTTGTAGTCATGTTGGTCTACCCAATACTTAAGTACATAAGCGTAGGTACTGAAATACTCGTATTTAGCCTGCAATAACAATATATTTGATCGATTTACCTTCTGAATGCACTGCTAATTTCTCTGCTATATCTCTGAAACTAAAAAGTCAACTTGAAGGTACCTATTCTTGAGTACCTACGCATAATAATAACTGCAATAATGACGTGTAGATTAATTAGGTGATGGACCAACATTGACATCGTGAAAAACTTGCACGTTTATGCCTACTTTGAAGAAGCGGTACCGTGCGGTAGGCTTTCTCTGATGGCGTAACGTTTCTGTCACAACAAGTCTTTTTTCCTACCGCAAGCAAAACAACCCACCATTATTAAGTAGTGTAAATGGAATGTGTGTATTTCTTGGTCCATCTTCTTCCATAGTTGTAGGAAAGGTTATAATTATAACCATCCCCTAGTTAGTACCTACCCACCTATCTTTCTGATTATTCTATTCAAGTGGGTATCGTATTATAATTCATCTTGGGATTAAAAGTAAAAGTACCTAAGGCTCAAATCCTTACGCTCTTAAGATGCTTACGGTTCGGATAGGTACTAATAGGTATCTTCAACTACAAGCTCAGACAAGGTATACATTATATTGAAATCTGAACACCAGCGCCGGACCATAATATTTCTAACGAGGGTCAAGGCGGTAAATCGATACTCGTCTATATTGGAGTCCGCTGCATTGCGGATATCATAGCTGCGCTCGTTTTGTGCATTCGATTTGGGAATCTTCTAAATAAATTATTTCCCTGAATGTGTGTGGTAAAATTTCATTGCACTAAGTTAATCCTCCGAAATTGAGTAGCCTCGTACATTTCACTTGAGCTATTTGAATTTCATTCGGACATTCATTCAACCGGTACCAGGCTGCCGGTTGATTTTATTTTGGACCCTAGAATCTTCGACCTCCATGTAGAAATAATAAGTCTGTCTTTCAGTATGTTATCACACATTATTTCTGTTTACGTAGAAAACTAGCGAATCATTCAAGGAACTTCGTAGACTTTTTTAGTAGTATACTCTCGTTGAATTTATGTTTTAAATGTAGTTTTTGAATTGGTGGTAAACATAAAAAAAATAAAATTAATTAACTATATCATGATTCACGTTATTCGACGAATTGTAAAAAAAAATCAAGATGATTCAAATAATACCACATTCTTTTAGTTAGGTACCGTTACACCTTAATTTAATTTCCCTACTCCTAATACAATATCCCTTGGTTTTTTTCATTCAGATGTCCTTGTTTAGCTATAGTCTATGAATTTTTTAGATGTAATTTTACTTACGTTTTGTTGAATTTGTGTTCGCAGGTGATGGACAAGACCGAGTCGCAGTAGAGGAGAGCCTAAGGACCTGGCCACGTTCTCTTCGCCTAAGATCATGAAAATGGTTTTATCTCAGCGGCAGCGGGAGGAGTTGTAAGTATCTAAATTTGTGTTTCTTCTTACATAGGTATTAGGTACGTAACTCGTGAGTTGTTGTATCATAATAATTTCAGTTGCAATCGAATAGTGAAGGTTTGTAATTAAGTTTAAATTATTATTACGACTTCCACGAGTTGCGTAACATCCTTTATTTGGTTACTTTGTTCAGTCTCTCTGTCTATCTTGAGGGGTCGATCTCGGCGTTTTTACTTTCGGATTTCTTTATTCTCCTACCTCATTCATAAAGTGATTTATGATTTATTTATCGATCGATTACATCCTTCCTCCCTGTACTTGAAGTAGGTCAGGTCATTGAATCACAATAACTTCTTTATGTCTTCGAAATGTGGTAAGTTTGGCCTTTCGTTGTTTCTTCCTTCGGCACGGATCTCGTCACGAAACCCAGGTTTTTGTATAAAATTTTTTAAGAGTTGTTTATTTTTACAAGTCTCTGTTTACGTTTCACGACTCACGTTTCCCACCAACTTACAAACAAACTTAATCCCACACTTATGATTTCATCATTGCTCGAAGTACAAAATCGAATTTATCCAGAGCTGCTAAAGTACTCATATAGTTAGGTACCTAATTAATTCCAAAAATAGTTTTTCACACCACTTGGTTGAGTTGATGGCTTCATGTGGGTTAGTGTAGACGTCTTTCCTGTCTCAATTATGGACCTGTCGTCTTTATATTTCTACTGGTGGTGTTTTGTGTCTGACCACATTGACCCTCTTATATAAACACCTCTAACTGCATAAGTACCTGGGTGTGTGGTTGTATTACGTCATATTAATCTGCCGTGGCCTGGTAGTAACTAGCTGAACGTTATTGAGTAGAATATGAAGTTTTGGATTGTGCTTTTATTTGTATTCTCTGTTCTACAGGAACAAGGCGGTTGCTGACTACCTGAGCAGCAATGGTTACTTGACAGCTCTCGAAGGCTTCAAGAAGGACGCCGACATGCCGGGAGAAGTGGAACGCAAGTATGGAGGACTCCTTGAGAAGAAATGGACCTCCGTCATCAGGCTACAGAAGAAGGTCTGTATTGCATACGAATTTTCCGCACTTTTGAGATCCCTGTAACTTACAATTACTCTTGAAAGGTGACAGTTGGTAATGATCGTGGTGAAAAACGAAGGTAGAGTTGTCTGTATTTTAGCATACGGAAGAATTCCACCAAGAAATTGTTCCCTAAACTCTGTTCTTAGAGAAACCAAACCAGGACAATTATTTCAAACTGAGCACTGTGGATCTCTCTTGAAGATACCCAATAAATTCACTTATTACGATAATCAACGGGTTATCGATATCTCAGTTGAATGGTGTCTGTAACACTACTCTTGTTCTTTACGTTGTTTTGGTTGTCATAGAACATTTTCGGGTATAACAGTGCTACAGCTACATATCACAGCTCTGATGTTGTACCGTCGTAAAAGTTATATGTTTTTGCCCTAGATTTCCTCAAACGCACAATGTTGTTATTTGTAATAATGCACTGAAGTTTTGTTCTGGAAGCAAAAAACGCTGCAAAATCCTTGTCACATGGGTTTATTATTCTATTGGACATACCTACAGAGATGTTGGCTGTTTATTTATTGTTTCTTTCATATAAAATATTTGAAATAGCTATCTCTGGTGGTTTCCACCAATTTTGCCCCCAAAACACGAATAAGGTACGCTCCTTTTTATTTTTATTTTTTTATTTTTTATAAATTATCTCTGGTCATTGATAGTACCATTTAATCGTCTTGATCCACCTGTTGACACTTTTTCCAGTGTTATTCTACAAATTGATGGTGATTTCAGACGATTTCCCAGGTTTTTGACTCATAAAAAATCAATTTCGGGAGCTGAACATCTGGTACAACCTCTATTTTCTATTCTTTGGTCAAAATCGACTTCATATTCGGTCTTCTCGTCCCTAAAAACATGAAAAACGATACCTTAAAAGCTCATGTTACCAACATGTCGCTAAAACGCAAAAAGTACCTATTTTTACACACATTTTCACTCATAACACCCCTGGGTATATTCCGATCGGGCTGAAAAGTTTCGGGGCACAACTAGGGCCCAAATGGAGCATGTGTGCGAAAGATCGATTTTTTTAGACCGAAAATGAAGCCTGTACACGTGATACGGCGGACGGCGGACGGACATTGCATTTTTGGAATCTACGCACCTTGAAACGGAAAAGAACAAATTTTGAGGGGGTGTTATAAAAATTTTTTGCTGAGCGAATACATAGGTGTATTATTCACAGAATAATAAACCAAAAACTTACTGAATTTTATTTTTAAGGTAATGGAGCTCGAGTCTAAGCTTTCCGAGGCGGAAAAAGAGTACATAGAGGGCGCCCCCACGCGTTCCAAACGCTCGCCCTCAGACTGGATCCCTAGACCTCCTGAGAAATTTGCCCTCAACGGTCATCGGGCACCAGTCACCAAAGTGAGTTCTGTTCGAGTATCCACCATGAGTTGGCACTGTTCGTAGCTTGTTTGGTATTGAAAAAACCTTGGCATTGCATCCTGTGGAACGGAGCCAAACATTCTGGTTTTCCTCGTTAACAAGTTTTTTTGGTACCTTTGTTAGCTTGCAGATTGATGCAGCCTATTAGAACTTTTTTGTGTCAAGGTAAATCAATACGTAGGTACTAAGTCAACAAGTATCTTGTTATCCATTTTCCTGGATTTCTAAGATTTATTCCACCTAATACATCCAAACGTAGTTTTTTCAAGCTGTCCTATTATTTTCAGGTCATTTTCCACCCACTGTACAACCTTGCAGTGTCTTCGAGCGAAGATGCCACGATAAAGGTTTGGGACTTCGAAACTGGGGAATACGAACGATCGCTGAAAGGTCACACGGACTCCGTGCAGGACATCGCTCTTGATGCCAATGGCAAAATGCTTGGTAAGTTTCAAAATATGGATTTGCCCCTTCGTTTTGAAGAAGCGCTATTACGTATTTAAATGTCACCTAGGAGTACAAAGAGGAGTCAATCTTCTAAAAGTGCTAGACCAATTATTACTGCTCGTAGTTTTATCGAGTTGTTTCTCAAATTAGGAATCAACTAATGGAAAGTTTTAGTTGGTATTGGAATTCATGTGGCGTCTGCTACGACAATAATTTACCTCCTTATGCTTATTCTAGAAGTACCAAATCCTGAATGAAAATTATTTTGACGCGAATCTCTTGCCCCCTTGTTGAAGAAAAACAGTATTGAAAACGGGCTTACCCGTTGCTTCCTGTCGTGCGTTACAGAGCAGGGCATCTTGTAGGGAAAATGTGGTACATATTATTTGTAGGTGTAATATTCATAAATTTGGGTCATCTCTGTTCTTTCAGTCTCATGCAGTGCAGATATGTCCATCAAGCTTTGGGACTTCACTCAGACTTACCAGTGTCTCAAGACGATGAGGGGTCACGAGCACAACGTTTCGAGCGTCACTTTCCTCCCATCGGGTGACGCCATTGTGTCTGCCTCTAGAGACAGAACCATCAAAATGTGGGAAGTCGCCACGGGGTAAGCACCTCCCCATCGACCTGTTCCATCCATTCCTACCAGTCTTAACTAATTTGCGTTCCTTGGATCTCCAATCCCACCAAGTTACTTCTTCCCCATCCTGTACCTCATCAGTCTGTATTGTTACCCTTTTTACCGCTTTGTCATACCTATTCCTGACTGTTGACATGTTCAGTGCGGGAAGGAAAACATCATCGTTCCCACGCGATGGTGACGATTTCGGCTGACGATCACTCTACACAGTGATGATACCTACTATCCGTCCACTGAAAGGTTGTTACCGGACACATGCAAATTGGGAGTTAGGTACAGTTTTTTAAGGCAAACCATTTATTTTACCAGATCTAGTCCAGTGGTATCAGATTTCAATTTTGAAAATTTATTTGTTCATCTTTGATCAAAAACCTTCACATTAACGTAAACATCTCGCCTTGAATCGTTCGAGAAAAAATTGGAATCTTACTAATATGAATGATTTTTTTCTCGACGCTGATACCTCATTAAAAAGCGAAGCAACATTCCTCGTTCTGTGCACAATTCAGTTTCCTACGTTTATTTTACCCCCCCCCCCCCCCCCCCCCCCCACCCAAACACTCAGAAAACATCGAAAAAATTGGGATTTTGCCCCAAAAGGGAGTAGAGCTCATTCATGTACCCGTAAAACATGGTATATTTTCTATCACAGTGAAATTCCTGTAAGACCTCCATGTATCGACATTCTTCGTAGCCATTCTATGCACAGTTCAATTTCCTACAAGGTTTTATTAAAGTGGTTTTTGTCCAAAAACACTCAGAAAACATCGAAAAAATTGCATTTGTTGCCCCAAAAGAGACATAGTAGAGACATGGTATATTTCTTATCACCGTGAAGTTTCTTGTAAGACCTCCAAATATCGACATTCACCCTGAATATTTAATCTGATAGTATAACCACGACTGGCACAAACCCAAAATATGTAGGTACTGGTACTAACTCACCTCAATCTACTTTACCAATATTTATAACATTGGGGGGGGGGGGGGGGGGGGGGGATTACCTAGTCATGTAAGTGGCGTCGTCACCTGTGAGCGAGGTTGTCCAGCATGGATCAGTCTGGACTGAACATGTTGAAACTTTCATAGCAGTAATCGTCGTGTAATAGTGAAATCATATGACATGTTTCAGGTATTGCACAAAAACCTACAGTGGCCATCGAGACTGGGTGAGGCAAGTGAGTGTGTCACCAGACGGCAGTTTGATGGCCTCTTGCTCCAATGATCAGACTGTCCGGGTTTGGATCATCTCTTCAAAGGAGTGCAAAGTAAGTTTTGATTCTCAATTTTCCAAGCAGCATAAGCAGAGGTTTATATTTTCTTCATAGATTGTTACAACTATGTCGTGACTGCCTGCCTTATGTAAAAAGCTAATAATTCTTAACCTTTTGTAAGGCTGAACTCCGAGGACACGATCACGTTGTGGAATGCATCGCTTGGGCGCCTGAAAGCTCCCATTCAGCCATCAACGAAGCTGCCGGAGCTGACAACAAAAAGGGAGCTTACGAAGGCCCTTTCCTCGTCAGCGGTTCCAGGGATAAAACCTTGAGAGTAAGCCGACTATTAACGCATCAGATATGTAATCAGTATTATACATAAAAATCCAGTAACCTGGATGGTCAACTCGAATTATATGATTTAGCAAAGAATCAGACGCTGAAATGGCAGCGCTCTTAGAACTCGAGTTGAGTCGAAACCCTAATATTCATATTGCCCAAAGGAAACTGAACTGAAGGAACTGAGGAAACTGTGATTAGTGTGTAGAAATTCATGAAAAATTGTATAATTATGTTATAGCACTGAATAATTTTTAAACCTAAACTATGCATAAGTGCTACGGAATTCAGTTGAAAATTCAAAATGATGCCGTAATAGATTTCTTAGGTCTGACCAGCCTTGTAACATATGTAACCACGATTGTGGTCGTAGTTCGCCCCCAAACTGAACCCCCTTGTATGTAATGGTGACTTGAAATCTCTATTTCGCCAATATCTCCAGTTTTCCGCTGAAATTCCAGTACATGTTGTCCTTGAGTGGGACCATCCCATCAAGACTGGAAAAGGGAGGCCCAGGACCTGCCTAAGTGTAATAACCCTTGTTTCTATCCAGATCCGTTTTTTATGCCGTGTCGTTCGGTCAGTGCCGTGTGCCTAAAACGTAACGTACTTGCTTGACCTTTTCTATGTGATTCACAGGTGTGGGACGTTAGCCGCGGCATCTGCCTGTTCACATTGGAAGGTCACGACAACTGGGTCCGTGGAGTCGTTTTCCACCCTCACGGCAAATACTTGGTCTCGGCCTCCGATGACAAATCCCTCAGGGTGTGGGACATTCGGAACAAGAGATGCGCCAAGAAGCTGGAAGCACACCCTCATTTCTGCACTTCAGTAGGTGAGTAAGAAGAAATTATCCAGTTACGTTTTGCCTCCAGCAACCAGTGTACAATAGTTAAAGCCGCTATATCCGAATGGCCTTAATTTGATAAACCTTCAGATGACGTCACTCGCTTTTTCCCTGCCGCATTTTCTTCATTTCTCATTTTGCTTCCTAGCCCCTCAAACTTTTGATCAGTTGGGGGAATTAAGAACATATCGTCTCCTCAATACTACAACTTGACAACTCTGAATCAGCCGTTTCGAGAAAAATGCTTTTGAAGTTTTTCAGAAGTTTGAAGTCACACTAAAGTCCTTGGTCAACGTTCGGCAGAAATCCTATTGTGGTTTTTAATTCCCCAATATTCTGATAGGGGCTGATTTTATGGACATAGTGATCGGTGGGATCGAAATTGGAGCTTAACCCAAAGAATTTCAAGTTTAATTGTTGCTTTCAACTTCTCGTAAGGCTTAGTGGTTACTAGATTAATTACAGTCGCACTACAACTGGATAATTCGATTTTTCATGTTGTAACATTTGATTCTGCAAACCTGTACAACAGATTTGCTCTACAAAACTACTGCAGTTAGGCAGGTTGAAAAATGAAGTTATAGTATGAGCAGTTGAGGCAGTATTCAGTTATCCACTTTGAACGTTTCTAAATATCCATAACGTAACCAATAACCATCTGTAATCATAACAGATTGAGGACGAATAGAATCGGAGTAATGAGCCTGACAAGGATTGACAGACATCGCCTGAAACGCAACTGGTTTTAGACCACCTAGGGTAAGTTGTAGTAATCACGAACATGGGGAAATTCAGAACCAGCGCGATGGTGAGAATTGCAGAAATTAAAGAAGAAGAAGTATTGAGTTTTCAAATTGTAGCACACAAGTACACCTTTTGAACAACTTATCGACCTGGGGAAAAAAATCAAATTTCGAGTTGCCTAGTTGTTGTAATTGTAGCATTCAGGCGACGATATTTTACAAGTTTCAGCTGCTGACACGTTAGAAGCCAATGCAAAGATTAGATAGAAGTTTTGCACAAATTCGTTAAAAACTCTAGAGGCCAAATTACCCCTGAGGCTATTGGGTAATTGTAGGCACCTATTCTTGTGTTGAGATGGTAAGCTGGAAAAATGAGAAAGTTGAAAAGCACCATAAACCTGAAGTAAGTAATAAAAATGTCTATAAAAATTTTATTGTTACATAAAACTCATAATCATTTTCCTTTTGAAAAAATGCCATCAATCCTACCCTTTTCCTCTCCATGATATTATGTGGAAAAAAATTGCATCACTAGGAAATATTCCTATATCTCTCCGTCGATTGAATTGATTACTGTGATTAAAAGACTTCTAAAATGCAACACAACACACGATCATTATGTTGTTCATTTAACGTAGTAAACCGTTTTCACTCCTATTTACTTTCTGCAATTCTCACCATCGCGCTGGTTCTGAATTTCCCCATGTTCGTGATTACTCCAACTCACCCTAGGTGGTCTAAAACCAGTTGCGTTTCAGGCGATGTCTGTCAATCCTTGTCAGGCTCATTACTCCGATTCTATTCGTCTTGTTTCATGTAAATTTGAGGGGTATGAGGGTTAGCATTGGAGAGATGAGTGTCATCTACGAGTAAATCCAAAAAATTGTTTCTTTCATCAACACATGAACAGATGTGAATTTCTTCCAACTGGGGATCGATGTTATCCCTCCAGTATAATCGATAATGATAGCTTCAACATCGATGTTGAAACAATCAACATCGATGGTATTGTGAAATAGTGAAAAATTACGAGTTGGGAAAGGAACCTCAGTGAAATGAAAGAAGCCCTGTAGGAATATTCGAAGAGCCATAGATTATTATTGTTCAAGTACCCATCGATTTGTTACCTAATTTGTTCATCATCGAACTTCCGACATTCTCAATTTCTCACTGCTCTTGCAGCTTACGTGACTACAGTTTTACATTTAGTTTTTTGACTTTTTTCTCCTGAGTTCTGTTTTGCGGTTTTTCATAATTAAGTAGCGGAATTCCCAACTGAAGCATTTTTCATAATTTTGCTTATACGTAGATAGATACCGTTTTTGAACTTGAAAATTTATGATTATGTATAGTTATTCCAACATGGATGATAATAACATCGATGTTAGAGGCCCATAGTATCGATGTAGAAAAACATCCATGGTGGTGGAGGTAACGATGTTTTAGACTATCGATGATTGGTGACCGGTTGACATCGATGTTAACATCGATTCTTGCTTCGATGTTCCGTCTCTACTTCCACCCCTCCCGCTTTGGTCCTGTGCTCCCGATTTTGATGAAGTTGTGGTCATCATGCCCACTCCCTCCATCAGATGATTCAATCGGATTCGGTCTCACCATCCTCTGTGCACGCCCACTAGTGGAAACTTGTACCACTCACAGACTGAACGTTTTCAACCGATGTCAGCTCCTGACAAATAGTCGGCAGAGGATAATTGAATTTTGTGGGGTTCCTTGAAAATTCACTAGTTTGGTCATGCTTCATGGTGTGAAGTATTTTCATCGCTCATTGTTCACTTGTTCCAGATTTCCACAAGACGCAACCATTCGTCATCTCCGGCAGCGTCGACCAGACTGTCAAAATTTGGGAGTGCCGTTAATAATCTCACAACAGTTCGAGTAAAAAAAAAAGAAGAAAAAACTTGGAATTTGCAATTTGTTCTAATTTTCAACTCTTGAGAGTCAGATCGTCCACACATCTCGGTTTCTAACCACGGACTTGGATATTTTGCCTAAAACTCACGTTAGACAACTCTTAGGCTCAAAACATGATTATAAAATATTCAAATTCCTCCTCCTAGTTATTGAAATTTCAAAGCGTGTTACAATTATTAGGTAATTTTATTATTGGCTTCCGAAACTTTCAACCCTTGGTTAGTTTATTCGTTGAAAATACTTAGTTTAATTTTCGTTATTCGTCTTCATTGCAACTTTCCTGGCTTACATATTTCATTAACATTAAGGAAGCTTTCGAACTTGGTTCAACATTTCCCGTAGGTTCGTGGCTGACGTCTAGGTACGTACTTAATCGTTTCCACGTTGAATACGGTGGCGAAATAATTTACTTCATCGTCCTCGTCATTGTACTGTTGCCACCTGTTCTGCCCCTTTGATTTTGGTCCTTGGTTATTTATCATAGATGGTAGAACCTACTGCAGTTGAAAATTGGAACAATTCACAAAACTTATGAATTTAATTCCTGAGTCGGCTTAGACGAGTAGGTATACCATTATCATGTTGATGTTTAATGTCTTGTTAAGTGGTTAATCAATAAATTCAGTAAAATATATTACCTAAAGGAAATTCAATTTGAAACTAGTCAGCTGAATGAGCGGACAGGCCGAACTCCGACCCACCAACCACGGCGGCCCCCGTACCAAGACGTTCTTGATAATAAAATGGATACTTGTAGCGCAGAATTCGAACAAGATACTAATTACAGTAGGATGGTCGATTTCAATAAGATTTTCCGTTATGTAGGTACCTATAATTAGTTTTTGATTTGAAATATTTAGAAAAACAAGATGTTTGACTTTGGTAAAAATTGGTATGGTATACTTCGGTACGTCAAGGAATCAACAGTTCAGCCAGCTAGTACTATACTAATATGTCGCTTCTATGCCGTTTCCATTGTTCCCCTCCTATCTGGTGAAAACCCTTGATTGTTCGATCGCATGTAATTAATAAAATATCGTTTTATTAGGAACATTATAAAGATAACGTTTTTGCAGAGTGCCATTCATAAGGAATCGAAAAAAGTGACGTTTTCACGATTTTAATAGAATGTGCATTTGAATGAATGAATATTGCTCCAAGGTTTTTTGAATATTTTACATGTAGCAAATGAAGGTGAACTCGTGATAAATTTATTATTTATGATATTAATAATGTTATTTGTTATTGTGTATTTAAAATTTGAATAAAAAAAGAGGAGAAAAGTGTGGGATGTTGGGTGGTTTTATTTTGGAGTAAACATCCAAGATTTGTAAGCCGCAATCTGTTGCGAGGGACTGATACTTTATCTTGTTTCGTTCGTTCTGAGCATCTCTTGGTGGGTATTGCACCACTCGAATTAACGTTACCGGTTGAAATCTCTTTGAATTCAGAATTTTCGGCTCGGGTCAAATGGAAATTCGTAGATGACGTCGCTTGTCACGGAATTACCATGATTCTGAAGCTTTGGCGTTTCCCCTCAACCGTGTAGTTTTTATTTGATTTTAAACATGCCGTCAATATATGTTAATCGCTCCTGTAGTATATGCGTATATCCAATATGATTTCATCCTATTCAAAATCAATCATTTGAATAACTTTCCTCAACACAGTAAGAAAAATGTCCTACGCAAAGAAATCATTGACTTGATCAAAACCTTTTACGTTGATTTTGAATAATTCTCACTCAGCCTTGACGTGCTATATCTGTAAACATTCATATGTCATGATACATCCCTCCACCAGTTTGTTATTTTTAAACTTTGTACATAGAACTCTTCTCATCAAGAATTTTGTCTTAATCTCCTTTTTAGAAAATGTTTATTCTTTCCCCCTCATTCCTACACCTATTCCTCATGTTTTAGGGCACCTATTCTAGGAGATCTACGCAGTAACTTTTTTTTGTGAACTGTATTTTCTTTATTTGCTTTTTTGAATGAACCCCCTCTTTATATTAGCCACGTTACAACTCGATACTATGGAAATACATGATGTATTTTATCGCTTTTAAATCCTGGCGTCGAGTCATTGTCTCAACGTAGTTATGAGTGTATAAGACTATCCTTGTAAAGCTGTAGTCTTTCGTAGAAGCTGTTGCATTTTTGTTGGCATTGAATCGATTTTGTTTTTAAGGCTTTCCGCTATTCTTTGTACATTAGATTTCTTATTTTCGTCGAAAAACAATTTATTAAAATTGATTAGGAACAAAATGTTATCCTACAAATAAAATATTGAAAAGAATCCAGAAATATATTATTATGTATTGGAAGCAGTATCTACTCAAATTTCTATCGTTAAGTGGAAACTAAGTTGAAATATAAAGAAATGGGAAAAATTCCTAGTTATACTTTGAAGGTATGGAGTAGTTTTCAGCATTAACCCCTCCCACTCCACTTAGTTATAGATGGTTATTGTAATTCATGATGTTTATGTCAGAATCAGAATACACAATTACTTAAGCTGCTTACGTATTATGCGTTATTTTTTCTTACATCCTTTACCTACGTTATGCATTTTCGAATACGTCTTACCCGATTACAAAAACATTAATACACCTATGTATTTAATGGAGCTTTTTGGGGGTCTACCAATTTCAGTGACTAGGCCAACAAAAATTCAAATTTGATCCACTTTTTGGTTTTTTGGTTGAAAATTTCTCAACCTTATACTCATCTTTTTTTTTTTTTTTTTAAATTCCAAAAACAAGAAGAGAGTAGAACTGGTGTGCGCCTCAAGTCGAATGAATGTGTAATAATAATATCCAAAAATAGATGTAATAACAGGAAGTGTTATGGAATGGTGACTGAAGAAGGCAATGTATATTGATAATCAAATATATTTTATTATTCTTCCAGTGGTCTAAAAATTGGAGGCTTCGTGTCTAAACTCGGGAAAACCTATCAAAAGTCGCTAGTAAAAAAGGGTTAATACAAATACGTGAAAAAGACATGAAGTAAATAAATAATAAATCCTCCAGAAAAAAGTTTCCTTTATAATACTACATTAGAGAACTAATTTTCAATTTAAAAAAAACCTTTTAAATTAATTGGAAATTGTTAAAATCAATCTTGTGACTCCATGGCGAACAACTTAGGTCCATGATAAGGGTTTTCATCTGTCACGGAGTCAATTGAAGAAGAATGGTAATCAATGGGGAATACCCATGATTCTTTAATTGCTGATTTTCTTCCGACTGTGCTTGCTTTGCTGTCTGTTCGTTGATGCTTGATGGGGAGAAATCGAATCGTTTCGCCTGAATAATTTTTTTTTAGTTCCAAAGGTTAGGTGGAAAGCTGTAGACTGAAAGCTATTTCTTCCTCCATGCTACAGCATAGCAGAGCAGACTTCTCGGAAGGTACCTACTCTGGCTCTGGCTGGGCCAACATGGATGTGCTCAACGTCGTGGATCATATAAAACAACGAAAAGGCGAAAATGAAGCCTTCACAACGTACACGTACACATTAATGTCATCCAGAAATCCTTGAAAAACTGTTTAAACACGTCTTGCTCCCAAAAGTTGACTATGCCCTTCACATCTACGGATGGGGTACAACTCGAAACAGAAAAAAACTTCAAGTTCTGCAAAACCAGGCTCTCAGACAAATACTATCGGCAGTAAGAACAACTCCCATACCATCACTTCACTCCCTCACCAGTACTACCTATATGAACATTAGAGTTGAATTTGAGACCTCACGAACCCTCTCCAGACTGCTAACAAACAGCCCCACTATTTATAATGCTGCAGTGACATATGTGACATCCCACATCCGAAAACACTCCATTCCCTGGAATAAATATAGGGCTGTGATAGTGACTGTTGTCGACCAACTACAGACTGGAGACGTACATCTATACACCGAAGCAGAGAACAGTGAAAGACTAAAATTACATCACGCTCTCACCATCAACCCAACTATTCCCACCATTGAGAAAAAAGGCAGTATAAGCGAATTGGAATGTAAGTCCCTCGCTCTAGAATATATTAACACCAATTACCCGCTTTACAACAATAAAATTTTTACCGATGGATCAAAACTTGCAAACGGCAATGCCGCTGCAGCTTTCTACTGTGAACATCATAAAGCCCTCTCTGGAATAGGGTTAAATAAGAACTGCAGCATCTTTCACGCTGAATTAACTGCTATTCTCATTGCTCTCCACGCAGCTTCTGATTCACCTCTAATGAACACCCTAATCTTATCAGACTCAAAATCAGCTCTGCAGTACCTGAGGCGCTTTAAAGCTGGCGATCAACCGCCTTTTATAATCCAGCAAATCACCAGACAAATCAGCATTATCAATTCCACCGCATCTGTAGCATTCCAGTGGATTCCTAGTCATGTGCACATAACATCAAACATGATAGCTGATGCTACTGCTCGAAGAGCGGCGATGATGGGATCAGTTGGACTCCACAACAATATCACGCTCAGCGATCATGTGAGTTTCCTCAAGTCTGTTCGAGAATCCACTTGGAGAACCGAGCATGACAATAATATATGACAATGAACAGAGGACAGTGGACAAGAGCCCAAACATTTTCTTTACAAACATCAACCGCATCCTATTGGGCCATGGCAACACCACCTTCTTCAAGTTCCTCATGAGGAAAAACAACTCCCCCTACTGCACTAACTGCTCTGACCACGACGAAGTTGCAGATATGGATCATCTCCTGAACAACTGTCCCAAATTCAACGCCAATCGTCGCGACTTCGTGCTACGACACACCATCGACACCCCGATCCAGTCCCACCTGAAGCATCGCCTACACGATGTTCCTTTTCTCCGTGACATCAACCAGCTAGTAATAGACAGTGGAATGGAAATATGAATCAACAATCAACTGAACGACAAAGAAAAAACTGAACTCCTATGTCCGACATCCAAAGGAGGACAAAGAAACTGAGAACCACCACCACCACCACCATTAAATTAGAAATTACGTACTTATATCTCTTCTAAATGAGAAATATGTTCCATCTCTTCAGTAACTAATTAAAAAAAAAAGTTTGTATTCCCCATTCTTGTTATACCTACAAAAAAGTTTATGTGCAATAAGTTACGCTTACCTAATCTAAGCTTCCTTTATCCCAATTTAGTTCTTGACTCATATTTAGGGATGGGTAGGTATATTTTTTTAACTGTAAACATTGATTTTTTGTTTTACATAGCGTTCCTTCTCTTTAAAGGCGCGTCCACACCAGTAACAAAACGTGTTACAAACAGTTATATAACCAATGTTATTTAACTTGTTAGAAATTCAACTGAAAAAATGTTTTATAACACGATGTTGTGTAACTTTTTTTCTGTTATATAGCAGGTTACATGTTACCCACAGGTTGTCGGTAAAGATCAAAGGAAGTTAGATAACTTGGTTGTATGACAAGTTGCAAGCTCGTCCACACACACCTGACCCCCACTCTTGTGACAGCCCTTGCCCTCCCTTCAGGGTGCCCTCCTGATTTGATAGGAATCACCACTCGCCAAAAATCTCAGAGTAACTGCAAGCCTTTCTCTTGCAGGTATAGCACATCGATAATTGGTGTCCTGCTTTGCAATAGTTCGGGCAACATTGATCAAGAGATATTCAAAGTCAGAACTGCTCATTCGAGCGAAATTCTTAAAACTCCCATCATCCCTGATTTTTCCAATAAGGGGATCTCTACCGTCTTCCATCAGATCCTCCGTCAGGTGAGTTCCACTGTACCGATGTCGAGCTTCCAGCGAAGGTCGCGCTCAGTTGGTTGACGGCGAGTTGATAAAATGATAAAGGCCGCTGCGGCCAGCACAACCTCTTCCTCCGAAGCCATGATCACTACTGAATCCTCAAATGATTGGAAGTGTTGCATTTTTTGTTACATAGGTTTAGACGCGTTTAGAGGGGACAGTTGTATAACTTAGTTGTACAACAAAATTTTAAAACATGCTATATAGCATGTTTTAAAACAATTGCTATACAACTTTGCTATTTGTTACTGGTGTGGACGCGCCTTTAAAGACCTAAACTGAACGAAAACCGCTTGAAAGCAGGGCGTGGTAGGTAACCATGGATGCCTAGTCAAAACGTCGACCTTTCTTTTTAAAAACCACTTGAAAGAGAGTTGTTAGGTACTACGTACCAAATGTCGCTTTTGGCAAGCACCATTCCCCTTTACTATAATACAATAGAGAACCAACAGGATAACAGCGAGGACAAACGACAAAGATCAAAACTCAATACAGTGATAAGTTCCTAAGCCGCGTTTACACCGGAGTTAATAACAAGAGTTTTTAAACTTTTGTTATTAACTGACGTTATTAACAAAAGTCATTAACATAATGTTAATAACATTTTCTTTTGGCTGCTAGTTTTGTTATCAACAAAATTTACAAGTCTCTCCGCCATTATCAACGCTCATGCACAGCCAGCAGTTCTAGAGACAATGGTGCGAGAGGATGACGTGGTTCTCGCTGCAGCTGCGTGCGTTGTTTTGGCTACCACTGCTCAAAGGAGACGTAGAAGATACAGGGTGAAACCTTCACTCAGAGCAAGGACTGTGTACAGTGGGAGTGATATGCTGAATGATCTGCAAGAAGACGGTCTTGACCCTCTTTCAGGCGAGCTAAGGTGCGACGGATGCATCAAGAACTTCCTCCGCATAACCTGTCACTACTTCCTCTGTAACCTCACTCTGTCTCCACGTGTTTCGTCTGCTGCTGTAGTTGGTACTGAGGGGCCACTGGCGCGCTCTGTGTAGCAGGATGCCGGGCGAGGGGGTTGCGGGGAAGAGAGGAACCTGTTATTAACAACAGTTAACGCGCTAAAAGAGGCTATTAACTTTTGTTATTAACATTTGTTACAAACATAACACGTTTCCTTTGATCTTTACCGACTCTTGATGGATAACATAAATCTTGTTAATAACAAGGGATTTTCTGTTGAAAACACGAGTTATTAACTTTTGTTAAGAGAAATTTTTTGGCGATTCAGTTAGGTTAATAACTTTTTGTTAAAAACTCGTGTTATTAACTCCGGTGTAAACGCGGCTCTACCCATGGGTTCCTTGACATTTTTTGTTGTAGGTGGTGATTCGAATAATACCTAATAAATTAGTCTCGGAGAAATTTCTGAAATGTTTCTAGCAAAAATTAATAACGGTCAATTTTCATGGGTTACAAAAATTATCCTTTTTTGCCAAATGCTGTTCACCAGTCGGAAAGTTCACTGTGGGAAGTCTAGGCAGAAATGGCGAGTTCCCCGAGTAGAATAACTCAAATCCCGCTTGGCGCGCTATTGCATTACTTCGATGTCCAGAACCGCAATGGGTAGATGGATGGAACTGTAAACTGAGGAATAATTTTAAAAACGCGATCTCAAAATCAAACAAAGGGAAAGTCAGGGCAAAGGTTCTTGAAGGTTGCCACGAAGTTCTGCTATTCATAATGTTGAGTGGTTGGCAGCAGTGAGAACCTTCCCCTTGGAGGCATTGCTATTGCTCCGCCTCCTTGCACCAACAGCCAATCAGATGTCAATAGACCTCATTTTTTGCGGCATTTTTACTTTTAATCACCCTCATTTAAAAAATAACGCTAATTTTTGAAAACGGCTTCCAACTGCCATTCTTCCAAGCGTTTTGAATAATCGTTTAAAAAAAGGTCTTTGACAGAAATACCCTAATAGTCAAAAATGCGGAATACTTAACTGGAAAAAAAAACGAAAAATTAATCCCAAGTGGTTAAAAAGTCTATGTCTTGAGTAAAGGCATGGATGGCTAAAGAACATGGATTCACCAATACCCTTCCCATCGACTAACATACAGGGTGTCAGTCATCTCAGACTCAGGAGTATCAGGACAGTAGGTAGCTACTTTTAGAACCTACCTACAATAAGATTTAATGGGGAACAAATTGCATTGCAATGAGTGGAGAGATAATAAACTATAAATTCCTGACTCCTCATGAGGAACCGCATTCAAATCAAATCAGGAAAACATAAGGTGAGGGTGATGATTTTATGGTGGACAGAAGAACAGTTTTGGAATGTTGGGAAAAGTAGTAGAGTAATTATATTTATCCTACCATGGGAGGTAGGTACCTATATGAAATCCACCTTGAGGATTCGGGAAAAAACGTGTAATCATCCTACGTGTAATTTGAAAAAGCAGAGGTAGGTTTATTATAGCCCGGAAGCACACTGAGAAAATGGCATTTCTGATATCATAAAGCAACCTAGGTACCTACTTAGGTACAATTTCAGGTGACTATGAATGAAAGACATGTTGGCCTCATCTGAGATGGCTACCTCACTCGTTTTATGAAGAAGGCAGAGTTGAGGAGAGTGACGGTGAACCCTCGAGAGTCCCCCTCTCTATACCAGCGAGATTATCACTCTTTAAGAAGGGGTATTGATTAGGCTACCACCAAGCGACCCCGTCTCCACCAGAAGAAAAACCGCTCGAGAACAGCCACACAGTACGTTAACTTGTCAGCCATCATCCTGGTGTAAGTAAGGAGTAAGTAAGGTGTAGGCAAGCTAAGTGATTGGAATACACCTAGGCAGGTAAGTACCTAAATTCAATATGGGGTTAGGCATGGACGAGGTTCAGCGGACAAAAATATTTGGCCTGAGGCGAGCCACTCACTATAGAAGCATAGCTGTAGCTATGCTGTGCTAGAATATTGTCTGTATTGAAGTCTAGATAAAAAATATGGAACATTATTCAAGTACCCACGCTACCTCCATGACTCAAGAAGAACGCGAGGGCGGCAACTACACGATCGGTAGGTCGAGACACAAAACAGGAGACCACAAAACTGATAACGCCCCTCCCACCTACCTCCGCTCCAAGTGATAACAACTGGTCGCCCTCGTTTTCAAGCGGATTCCCGTAAAAAATTTAATTTTTCCTCCACACATTCCGTTATCGCAGCTCTCGATCGAATCCGGTATCTAACCCACATATCATTCATAGAATGCGATGAAAATTATCCAAGGATTTATCTAATCGCGTTTAGTCCCAAGAAACGCCCAGTGAAAACGTGTGAGCGAATTCAAATCAAACGTATATCGATACATAAATTGAATTATTTGTTTGGTTTTTTTTTTTACAGTTGTTTACATTCGTTTCAATTTATATTGAATTATAATAACTACCCGTACCCCCATCAAGTGGAGTTTTTCGTGAGTCACCGAGAAATGTTCGTCAGGTAAAGCCATTTCGTTACACTCCAAACGGTGAAGCTAATCACGCGATTTCCGTCACACTTATGTTATTCATTCGTCTTCATAATGGTGACTGTTAGATTATATCATCACATTTGACGCAAATTGTTTAAAATTCAGCTCCAGTCACCTAGCTCCGGTGGTTTTACGAAATAATATTTGGGTTTGGTCTTACCAAGTTGTTTCCTACAATTCTGAACGAGATGTGCGCCGTTCTCTTCGATATGAACTACAAATATCTCACTCCTGAGATGTTCAAGGGATTCGATAATTATAAGGTGAGTCAAATTATTTGCTAGTATCAATAAATTACCTAATTACCATAGAAACTCCCATGTTATAATGCAAAGTTGATGGACAAGTGGTCCCAGTTAGCCATGTTGTACACCATAAATTAAGATTTTTTAATAACTTGAAGTGATAAACTCATCGCTGGTGTCAATTTTTTCCCACCACAATTTTGTACCAGTTTTATGATAAATATGCTATTGCGACGGGACGGTGAAATTTGAAATGCAGCTTACATTTCTTTACGGAAATCCATTTCTGAGCAAGTGTGTCGAAAATCATTAAAAATCTGTGAATATGACTTGAAACCATAAAAAAAATCTATTACAAGTGGTATAAAATGGTGACTTGAGACGAGAGAGAGCTTTGCTCATTAGGGGTGGGTCAAATTCGTGTATTTGGGGTCGAATAATGCTTAAAATGATAAAATTAGCTGAAATCACCAAATGTGGTCATAATTTCTCCAATAATGGCTAATACATAATAATAGCAGGGTGCAGTAATGGCACGGTGCAATAATACCTAATAATGGCACAGGGGTGACTCGAGACATGAAAAGGCTATTTCATTCATGTGAGTGCACGTAAGACTCTGATTTAGTAGGGTAGTTTTTTGCAGTGGAAACCTAGGTACGTAGGTACGCGCACACACACACGAGAGGGAGAGACCTCCAGACTCGACGTATAAGTAGGTATATGAATTTTCCCACAGCCCCCATCTCCTGTAACGCGTCATTACGGCCCCACAAACTCCCCACCCGGTCATTTTTGAAATTATGACAGTCGCTGAACCCAGCTACCCAAATGTTCACCTCATTTTTTAGTTGATTCGTTTGGCTGCGTACTGTTGTACGCAGCCAAACCAACTTGCCAACCAACTTGTAGGTACCTTCCTGTCAGCAAATGGGTTAAAAATTATCACCTATCAACAACATCCAAGATAACCATCATTCTTCAAATGAAATGTACCTAATCACGGAAAATCGAACATGTTTCATAAGCCCATACGTGATTATAATAAGCCGTTCCCTAGCAATGATAATCTGGGCTGGATGTATATAGTATGAGTCACACTCATGTTATCAAAGCTTCAGACTTCAGGGCCTTACTGTGAATGAACGGCTGGACGTACACAATGCTCCTGTCTCAAAAAATTCCCAGAAAATCGATGAACCCTCAAAAAATTCTCAAAAAGTCTCAAAAAATCAAATTTTCAGAAAATTTTCAAACAATCCTCAGTCTCAAAAAATTCCCAAGTTTGGAATCAATTTAAAAACGTAATAAAATCCATACCCTTCGAAAGTTTTCGAGTTTTCGTTCGACAATTCCAACAAATTTCACCCCTTAAATATGGCTGACAGTGACGCCGGGCTTCGGGAATCAACTAGACCCCAGATGGGATCTACACACAAAATTTCATTAATTTTGGTTCATGTTAGGTAACTAAGAAAAAACGAAACATGGAGACCGGATTTTTTTTCTTCAAATTCCATTGTCTACGTACCTTGAAGCGCAAACTATCAAAATTGGTGGGAGCCCGGGGGGGGGGGGGGATTTTTTAATTATTTTTTCCCCCATGCTCGATTCCAAAGGTTTGCTATTGAAAATGATAAACCAGAAAGGTTATGATGCATTTGCCTGCAAAACCTCCAGTTACTTGAGAGCATACTCAAGATCAATTTCGGTAAAAACGAAGAAATCTGATCGGAGTGGAGAACAGTTCAATGCAGAATATAGTTAATGTATGGTGAGTATAGTCACACAAAAGTGATGGTCTCGCATGGTATTGAATTACTTAGTTGATCATCAGGTGTAATGAATAATTTATTGTGTTGGACAATGTATTTTCTCATTTCGATTTGTCATTGCCATACAAACAGTCGCTTTTCTTGATTGCCGTCGAATTCAAAATTCGTTATTCATTGATAACCGATTTATAGAAATGTTCTTGGAATCTGTCGCGGTAAATTGGAGTTCTTTAAATGGAAAATTGATCTAACCAAACTATGCAGCAGATGTTAATGGAGGATTGTTTATGAACCTCGGCCTTTTGGTCTGCAGCGTAATATTCTGTGATAACCTTTTGTCTCGTGCATGTGGGGAGTATTTATTAGGTGTTGGATGAGTTGAACGTACTGGGCAGAAATGAGGTCACTAGATATATTAATACAACCTGTCTCATTCAATTTAAAGTCATACCACAGTGGCGGATCCAGAGAGAGGCTTAGCCCACCCCACCCCATTGGCCCCTGAAATGTACACTTCATAAAATGAGCTCCCATGAAACACAAAAACTTTATTCTACTGTATCTTGACCTGTAATTGTCTTTGTTACGAAGGCATTATTATTTTATTACGTTGATAGAACAACAACAGTAGTAGAACAGTAGTATATCCTGTAAGCTCAATATTTTTTAAGCTGAATCATGTCACCGCCTCAATTGACCTAGTTAATACATTATACATACAAAATTATAGCCGTCCTGTCATTTTTCTCAGAATGGGGGAATTTTTGCCAAAAATTTTTCTTGGTAAAAAATATTCAGAACTCTTGGAAAAATGGTAGTTTGAAGCATGTTTTCAAAAATAAGCGGGGTTTTTAAATGAGGGTGATGAGTAAAAATGTGGCAGTAAAAAATGGCCTATCAGGTCTATTGACATCTGAATGGATGTTGGCCCCAAGAAGGGGGAGTGACACCTGGGAGGCGAAGGTTCTCATTGCTGCCAACAATCCAACATTAGAAATGGCAAACCTTCTCCACAACCTTCAAGAACCTTTGCTGTGACCTCCTCATGGACCTCCTCTCGGTTTGATTTTGAGGACGTTTTTTAAATTTATTTAAAAATTTGTGGTTCCATCCACGCATCATTTTAAAGTGATGCACTAGCGCTCCAAGCGGGATTTGAGTCGAACTACTCAGCAGGAACTCAGAAATTCAAGTTTCGCTCTTCTTTTCTGTGTATACTATCCGACTTAAACACCCCGTTGTGTGGTAAAATAGGTGTTAACTTCCGTTATTGAACAGAATTTAGCCAAAAATGGGAATTTGTAACCCACAAAAATTGCCGATTTGGGGTGACCCATTCATCCCAAATCCCAGCAGGACTTAAATTTACTTCTATACAGTATTCATGACTGTGGTCGTATAGCCTTCTTTTTTATTTTCGTTTGTGCATGAACAACCAGGCCCCGATTTTAGGTAGCACTGTGGGCAGATAATCTTTAGCTCCTCCCCCCCCCCTCCTTCATTTTCAATTCCCCCTAATGTTTATTATCGGTTTTAAATGGCACATTATGCAACTAAGTACCTACTAAGGTTTTGAAAACACTTACTGAAACATGGATTCTGAAAAGTTGGCATCATCTTGTCTTTTTTGAACTACCTCAAAGCTGTGTACCGTAGTTCCAAACAGGAATCACTTGTTCGTTCAACATGACTGGCAGCGTTACTGTGGTTTTGTTTGTAAAGACGCCATTTTTTGGTCCAGGTACTAAAATAATTTACGGTGCACTAATTTTCTGGTTGCATCTGCTGAATCACCAACTGCGAGTAAGGCTTATCATCCGCAAAACTTGCAATTGTCCTATCCTCGTTGCTAGGTAGATGACGCGTAGGTATACAAAAGGTAGAGCAAGGGCCCAGTCACGCTACCTTGCTGTTAGGTATATAAGAACCAGGCTGTTATTTGCTGAGACTGGAGTAAGCCCTTTCATGCATCACTCAGCGAGATACGGTTTCAAAATCAGAAAGAATTGGTTAGGTAAATCTGTATTGAGTTTATGTTCTACCGCTTGATGCCAAACTTTGTCAAATATCCAGGAAGATACACAAATTTGTTTTATTTTCTAGAAAGTTTTTCAATTATATCAGTGAAGCTATGCACTTGTGCTGTAGTGGAGTGTTTTACTCTGAACACCAAACTGGTGATCAGGAGATAGCTCTTAGTGTTTTTTCTTATTTGATAAATAGTTGTTACAGTTTGATACTAACTACGTTTTACTAACGTGATTTATAGTATATTGTGAAACCAGTTTTTTCTATCAAGTAAGTATTCGAATTGCGATTCTCATGTGTGGCTGGGTATTTTCAAAATTCGAGCAACATATTGATTGGCTTACTGCGACCCCATCCGAAGTTGTTTTTTGATACTGAGTACAATGCCGTCTTCGGATCTAAAATCGGATGGAACGAAAATTAAAATGACTGTGTGTTAACTTGAAGCAAAAAAAAGTCTTCAGATACGAAAGGATCTACTTTTAATTTGGGCGCTTACCTACAAGATGGTTTGTAAATATAAAGATAAACGAAGCAAACATAATTATATCAAAGTGTAGTTGTCAATAGCATGCTGTAAGGCCTGTACCTAAAGTTTGGTTTTACGATGCGGCAACGCATTTTGCACCCTATCGACCAAAGATACATGGATTCTAACAATGCAACGCATAGATCGTATCGCTAAATGCTTCCCTCCAAAGGCAAATTAGCATGGAGAATGCCACAAGTAACATTCCCCTTGAGTTTGGTCCGTCAAGTTGAAATTTGACATTCCTGGTTTATTTTTTAAAAGCTTTTCTCTCAAAATGCAGAAACGAAAGATTCAACTGTGGTCCAAATTTCACTCAAGATTCAATGAACGAGAAAGTTTTGATTCGGTGGTATGTCCCCTGTGTGCCTAAAACTGTGCCATCACAGATTGCTGCTGCCGTTTATCAAGGTCCATAAGTTTGTTTGCAGTCACCATCTTACGGTTATGTGACCGTCAGAAAGGCATTGACTGGCTGTTTGCATTGACTATCCAAAGCCAGTTTTCTGATTGTAATTCCAGTACACAGGAAATAGGGCGGACGTGAAGTGACCTTGCACTCACTGCCTTCTCGATCCCAATCGTTATCCAACTCAAAGTGGATCATGGATGGTTTCTTAAGGTTTTCTAGGAGTCAGCTAACCTTAAAAAAAAAAGCCTGTCAAACTAACCGCATGTGAACCAGGTCAATTGTTACGCTACTTGCAGCATAACCATCCTATGTAATCGAGATACCATTCAGAGTTAGAAACCGTTATAAAAAAACAAAGAAAGTCAAAATGAACTCAATGAAAAAAAGTCTGCTAAGTTGGGTGGGCAGTATAGCTTCCTCCGTTATTGTGGCGTCGACGTGTAGAATCAATTGGTCAAAAAAATGATGCGTCGAAATGATGGAATAGCAATAAATAGAGTAGTAATAAATAACCTAACATGCGTAATAGGATCAAACATTTCAACATTTTTTCAACATTATATGTTCACGCATGCGCAGACGAAAGTTACAGTACGATTCCAATGAAATTCATATGGAACTATCAAAGTACTATTCCTGATCAACCCCCCCAAGTTTGAACTCATTTCAAGGAGGTAGTTATGGGCGTTTCAAGTATTTCACGTTTGCGCATGCGCAGACGAAAGTTACGGTATGATTTTAATGATTTTTGATATGGAACTATCTGCGATCCAACCCGCGTAATCCCCCAGAATTTCAGCTCTCGACGACTATTTTTCGTGTAGTTACAGCGTTACAAAGAACTAGTCGACATTTCATGTTCGCGCTTGCGCAGACGAAAGTTACTGTACGATTCCAATGAAATTCAAGTGGAACTATAAAAGTATTATTCCTGATCGACCCTCCAATTTTGAACTTATTTCAACAATATTTAAGGTAGTTTTGGGCGTTTCAAGTATTTCACGTTTGCGCATGCGCAGACGAAAGTTACATTACTTTTTCAATGATTTTTGTATGAGACCATCTGTGACCCAGTCCGCACCTACCCTCTAAATTTCAGCTGATTTTAACCATTATTTTGGGTTGTTAAGGGCGTTACAAGGAATTACCACAGACGGACGGACAGACACGGAGCCAAAAATGTTTCTGTGTCTGACGCAAAATGGTCACTTTGGTCAGGTACACCTACTTAAAATATGGACGAGGGGCAGCAGTAATTTTGATTGACGCTAATACCTAAATATTTCTCAGGCCTCATACCTATAAATAGACAGCTTCTATGAGGACGTACATTATTCTTCTTCCATGCTTAAATAAGTGTACCATGTTAAGTACTATGTTAAATAAGTATGTTACCAATTCCTGTGTTTCAGTATTCAGCTATAGATAGCAGCCCGATCAGCCGCTATTTGATGCACCCTTTTTGGAATAACGTTGTCTTAGTAAGTTTATTACAAATTACTGAATATTAAAACCTACCTGATTGGTGGAAAATATATTTCACTTAATTCAACGTTTAGCTTGCTTGTTGATGCAATACCTTCTTGAATGTCTAACTCTTGAAGATCTATTGCGACAAACAGGTTGAGACACTTGAGTGGTAAAGCCTAATGATATCCCAACTCATCTGCGACCTTCATGAAAGAGAAAACGCTGACCAATGACACTAATTACGACTGGTTCCCACATCGCATTGATTCCTGTGTGGCAATCTGCAGTCGTCGTACATTGGATATGTGCTACACGTTTAGCAAACTGAATGAATTCTGATTATGATGTTGGGGGTTTTAATTACAAAATACCCTGGTAGGACGAAGTTACCCTGGTTCCTTTATTCAGTTCCTGTACATACCAAGGAATACGTTGGTAGTGTTGACCTAAATTGCTAAGGAAAACCGTTGAATAACCGTGAAAAATTGGCTCTTTCTAATCTTCCAACTAATGAGGGAACCCTTTTTAGAATGTTTCCTACAAGTTCGATATAGTTTTTGGCGACGACGATTATATATTTGGCGAATTCCCTAATTGCTTGTTGGCGGTTTGCTGTTGAATTATATATTTTTGCCCTGGACTCCTTTTTCCGCTGTTAGACCAGAGAGTGAATTGGCAATTATCATGAATTCTGTTTGCATTTTTTCAAATAGTTCATGATGTGAGATGGACGATCATAGGACTGAATCGGGAAAATGTGCCTCCTTCATATTTTGAGAGACTTTCAAACTTTATTTCAAAAAAGACGCGGGAGAGG
This sequence comes from Leptopterna dolabrata, assembly GCA_954871275.1. Taxonomy (NCBI): domain Eukaryota; kingdom Metazoa; phylum Arthropoda; class Insecta; order Hemiptera; family Miridae; genus Leptopterna; species Leptopterna dolabrata. Next base: position 11,136,055 of record OX940983.1, on the reverse strand, counting down.
AGGGGCCCTGCTGTTGCCTGTGACATTGCACGGATATTGGTTCTGATTGGCTGGCTGGTGGTAGCAGATGGGAGATGGCCTATCGATGCATTCTAGCCGTGTGACGTAAGCAAGCGGCTTCTTTGAATTTTTTGTTTCTTTTACATGTTTTTCTTCATTCATAAATCAACTTTTCCGTCAACTTTTCAAATTTTTCAAATGCGTAGAGGAAGGTACAGTAGAGCCCCGATCATCCGAGCTAATGTGGACCAGAGGACCCTCGGATAACCAGAAACTCGGATAACACGGGCAGACAGAGCGGCGAACGAGAGCGCCCCGTGCCGCCATTGAAATCAATGATAGCGTGTGCGTTTTGGGCCGCTGGTCTGTGTTACGGGCGTTACAAAGACATTTTGGGGTTGATACAGTAATAAATAAAGACGTAAAATTGAATTAACATATTACTATTACATATGTACGGTACTGTACAGAGTACAAACACTGTCGCCGGGCGCCCGGCATCCATACGCGCCGTCTTAAATATTTTTTTTTGCGCCTCGGTTAAACCGGAACTCGGTTAGTCGGGGCTCGGATAACCGGGGCCCTACTGTAATTATTAAATCTGTACCAGAAATGTTCTGTGGGGAATTGCTCATTTCTGGGAGGCATTTTTTCGAATTTTGAATAAGCTCCCTAATTTGTCCTACACTCTTGTTTTGTCCTTTTTCGTTGGGTAGCTATGTGAATTAAATGTCGTTATCCGTACTTAACACGTTTGTGGGGAATTCACCCGTTTATGTTGGGCTAATCACAGTCTATAGAAATATGTAGCATTGTCTATAGAAATACGTAGCATTTCTATATCATTTTGCTTCAATCATTCATCTTGTACGTTCAATTTTTTCCCTAAAGAAATAATGCAAAAATTTTCGAGTGCCAGACAACCAAAAAAACTTATCCATTTTAAAAAAATTTTATTTTTTATGGATCCAAACAACTTCTCAAATTTTAGTCAGAAACTCGATACTGATTTGTTTAGCCGTTATTTAAATAATTGCTGTCTGGTCTGGATGACTGGAATAAGGACGTGGACGATATTCAATTTCAACTATTCCCCCTTTTGGTTTATTATTCTGTGAATAATACACCTAGTATGTATTCGCTCAGCAAAAAATTTTTATAACACCCCCTCAAAATTTTTTCTTTTCCGTTTCAAGGTGTGTAGATTCCAAAAATGCAATGTCCGTCCGCCGTCCGCCGTATCACGTGTACAGGCTTCATTTTCGGTCTAAAAAATTCGTTCTTTCGCACACATGCTCCATTTGGGCCCTAGTTGTGTCCCGAAACTTTTCAGCCCGATCGGAATATACCCAAGGGTGTTATGAGTGAAAATGTTTGTAAAAATAGGTACTTTTTGCGTTTTAGCAACATGTTAGTAAAATGAGCTTTTGAGGTATCGTTTTTCATGTTTTTGGGGACGAGAAGACCGAATATGAAGTCGATTTTGACCATAGAGTGTAAAATTGAGGTTGTACCAGATGTCCAGCTCCCAAAATTGATTTTTTATAAGTCAAAAACCTGGGAAATCGTCTGAAATCACCATCAACTTGTAGAATAACACTAGAAAAAAGATCAACAGGTGGATCAAGACGATTAAATGGCACTATCAATGATCAAAGATAATTTGAAAAAAAAAAGGAGCGTACCTAATTCGTGTTTTGGGAGCTAAAATTGGTGGAAACCACCAGAAATAGCTATTTAAATTATTTTATATGAAAGAAGCAATAAATAAACAGCCAACGTTTCTGTAGGTATGTCCAATAGAATAATAAACCCATGTGACAAGGACTTTGCAGCGTTTTTGATTGATAAGTACTTACCTCTCCGGATCTTCAGTCTTTAGAATATTATTTCTGTATGCCTACTCTCATGCATTCTTGCAATGTTGAACTTGGCCTCTTTTCCCGAACCTCAAAATTTCCAAATTCACTTCCTTCAAACTCGCCTCCACTTTTAACAACGCCAGCGTCCACGTGGAATGTCTTGCGTCTCCCTTAAGGGAGGCAAACTCAGATGTTTTGAGTCTGCGGTTTTACACTGAATGCTGTTTGCTGATTGTTCTGTTGTCTTCTTGCTCTTGCTGGCTTGTTCACTGAGACAAGCGCTTACCTTTAACCCTCAGAAGGCCTAATTTGGTAGCCAGAAGTGGGCATGGCTTCCCATATTTGGCGATGATCTCCAATCATTACTGGGGGTCTGGAAACATGTTTTCGATCGTCCTCTAGATCTCCAATTTATTCTGGATACTTTATGCTTTATCGATGAATTGCTGGTCATCTCATGCATGTACACGTATGAGATAAGTGTGTCAATTTTCTGGTCATGATTTAGCTATGTTGCACCACATTTGGAAAGATTGTAACATCAGGTGCTGAAGTTTCTGCAAGAGTAAAGAAATTACGAGCCATGTATTTATACCCGCATTGGATCATCGAGGAACCCATCCTACAGCACCTTTTTACTAAATCAAATTAGGTTAATAATAAGGAATCGCCTATTGACACAGCCTATTGGTACAGTATTATTTGCCAGTCTCCTAGTTTAAGTAATGCGGGGCAGACTGTGGTTAGAAATGTATTTTTCTTGTTTGATTTCGATCTGCGTTTTACTAAGATCGAACTGGAATCACTAAATATTTGCTGACTTTGAGAAATTATCATTTCCAGTCCTATTAATCTGATTTTCCTGTTGCAGCTCTGTCCGCGATGGATGGCACCGAATCTACTGACATTCTTAGGATTCCTGTTCACTCTGATGGGGGCCCTTCTTCTCGCATTTTATGACTGGGATTTCTATGCAGATTCGATACCTTCCTGGGTCTTCCTCGTTGTCCCTACTTTGATTTTCATTGGTTACACGTTAGGTATAACTTATTTTTAAACTGATACATGTAAGTTTAGCTAACCAGATAAACTTGGTCCGACTCTTGCTTCGATTTGTTGCCGTTCCACCATCTAATATCATACTGCACTCCATTTTAGACGGGATAGATGGCAAGCAAGCCAGGAACACTGGAACAAGCAGTCCACTGGGCGAGTTGTTCGACCACGGCCTCGATTCATGGACAGCCGCTTTGATTCCAGTCTGCCTCTATTCCGTATTTGGAAGGTATATTTCATATGTATAAATTAAATATTAGATAATTGAAAATACATAACTACTCAGTAAATAACAGTATAGTGGAATCCTTAATATTATGATTTATACTGGAATGCAGAAAATTGCTGGCCTCCTAAATCAAAATTTCCACTTGTTGGTTTATTATTCTCAATAATGAACCATTGGAATCGAGCGTGAAAAAAAAATTCTAACCCCCCCCCCCCCCCCCCCTCAAAATTTGATGGTTTACGTTTCAAGGTAGGTATGTAGAATCCGAAAATGCAATAAAAATATTTCTGTCTGTACGCCGTACTGGCCACTTTTCTTAGTTTCCATGAAACAAAATTGATGAAATTCGGGTTATAGGTTCCGTTCGGGGTCTAGTTGGTCCTCGAAGCTCGACGTTACTGTCAGTCATCTCTAAGGGGTTCAAAATAGGGGTTGAAATTTTCAGAACGCCGTATCTCGAAAACTTTCGATAGAAAGGGTATGGTTTTTTTTACGTTATTAAATTTGTCTTGAGCTAAACAATTTTTTGAGACCACCCGGAGCATTGTACGTCAAGCCGTTCGTGTGCACCAAAAAGCTTCGTCAACACGATCGCGAATCAAACGGTATAAATCCGGCCGGGATATCATCACTAGGGAGCACCTGGTTATAATCAAGGATGGCTGTGTGAAGTCGAGTTGGTTGTTCTGCGATATGATTTCATTTTATAAGTGATGGACTATTGGATTTTGTTGGTAGGTACTTCCGAAACTTGAACAAACGTTGAAGTATTATTGATGGGTAAATCATTACACAGTGGTAAATTATTACACAACGGTAAATTATTACATAACGGCAAATTATTACACAACGGTTCATCTACCAAGAAGGGGCTGGCCTTTGTTGATCGGTACTTTTGCAACTTGAACAACCGTTGAAGTATTATTGATGGGCAAGTTATTACACAACGGTTCATTATAGGTAATTGACCACATAAAACAGTGATCTACGCAGCAGGGGCATCTATTTCACTCCACATCAACAATTTTCCTTTATAACTTCATTATTTGCGTTTCTTTTTGCCATTTTAGTTACTGTTTGTCATCGGCTGTATTATTTTAGCAACATTTAACTCGTGATTTAGGTAGGTACCTAGTAACGAGACTGGAGTTAGGTACTGTTTGTCCGGGCACAAGAATAAAAGACGCGCGATTTGATGAAGCACGGTTTAGTTTTATTTTTCACAAATGAAAACAGATTAGTGCAACAGAACTTCAGGTTTTTAGAATTTTCTTCGTTGAAAAACAACCGTAATGATTATCGCAGAAAAAAAGCAAAAAGCAGTCGGAAAGTTTCACTTGCCCGTGCAGGGCTCCAACACACACACACTTAAAGTTTCCCTTCGGAAAATAACCCCTCGCTGCTCGGATAAGTGAGAAGAGGCCCGAATAATTAACATCGTTGCTAGATAGGGTAATTAAAAAATGACTGATTCATTATTCGGAAATTATTGTAAAACAGAATCTGAAAGCTAAACTGATTTTACGTACTTACTCAAATTGACTGGAAGTGTTTAGAATGTTTGAACCCAACAACCCCAGGATAGCTCACTATATGGTTAAGTATCAATATCAGAGAATGGCTGCGTGCTCTGTGATTTCTGCTTGGTTGTGTGTAACAAATTTGATTATATTTATCACAAACATAATTTACGTTATTTCAGGAGTGAGTTCTCTGTGCCGCCATTCCGGTTTTATTTCGTTATCTGGAATGTATTCCTAACCTTTTACATCACACACTGGGAAAAGTACATCACGGGAACTCTCTTCCTGCCTTGGGGATACGACCTATCGATGCTGGTAAGCTAGTTATTGTATTCCCGAGTTTCATTTATCATACTTGAATAATATTATAATAGCCAAGTGTGTGGCTTTTTACAGACTTGATACGCTTGAAGTTCGATTTAGATATGTTTTTTTTTTCAGAACGATGGGCAAAGCCCTTCGGCCGTATTATAGGCTATAATATGAGAATATCTTTCTATCAGAAACCGACGGTCCTTCGCGAAAATAGACCTGCGTTTCAGCTTTTCACGTCAGGGCAGTGGGGGTTTGTTGACACTTACTCAAATTATCGAACTACACTAAAATGATTTTTGTGGGACAAACTGATCGGGTTTTATTGATCGAAATATATCGTCAGAGGGTACTTGTGTGCCTATTGTACGTCCCCAGGGTCTTATCAACTATCGATTTCGGGAATCAGTTGTCACGTCACGGGAAACACGAGGTTTGTTCCAGCGCCGTGAATAGAAAATGATGTGCTAGTTTAGTGTGAGAAGAGAACCGAAGTGGTGGGGATGAGCATGAATTGTTCGGTTTATGAACTGAACCCTTGTACCGCCTTGACTAGAAACCTTCCTAATGAACGACTATAACAAAATGCATGTGATAATTTTTATTCGCGTGAGAAGACCAGGTACATGAACATTTTGGGGAGATTATACATGTCAGCAACGTTATCTTCGAGTTTTCAGTTTGCATCCCTGCCCTCGGTTTGGAGCCAGAAGTTCATGTACGTCAAGAACTCGGGGCGAGTATAACAGTACATGACCCCCATTAGTTCATGAACTCGAGCGTGCTGGAACAAACCTACAGTGAGTATTGTGCGCGGGTATTAGTAGACAAGGAATATATCGATTGTTTCGATAGTTCATAAGAAGTTGATAAGACCCCGGGGGACGTATAATACACAGGTACCTGTCAAAGATCTATACTGAATTTTTTACACTGGCCTTTGGCCATTCAATTTCATGTTCCCCTGACATGGTCTTAAAAGACTTGGTTGATTCCTAACATTTTCTCACAGTATTGTACATTGTTTGAATATGGAGTTGATACTGTTATATTGGATTATGTCCTTTTTTCTAGTATGGATGCTTTATATGTCCTTTGTCCATTCAAGTCCGCCAGACTTCACATCCAAAAGGGATTTTGTTCCAAAATAGATAAGTTATGAGTGAATAAAGCAAAATAAATTATGATCGATTCTGTGGAGGTCTGTGGTACACTCTGTAACATATACTACTACATATATTCCGTGCACTAGAATAATGCCCTCCGACCCTGCACTCTGGCGGAGAGCGTGGAAATCAACACGGAATTCCCCGTTTTTTTGTTTTTCCCCTGTCCAGTGGCAGCACTTTCCCCCTGCAATCCTTTTTCTAGCTGAGTGTGAACCGTAATAAAAACTTACCTTTTTTCGTTATAAAAAATGATACTGTCATAAAAGCCATAGTGAATGAAAGTAGCATTTTCCCGATTTTTGTAAAATCGGACCCCTGAGCGTGACTCCTTTGAGCTGACAGACAAACTCGTGTGTAATAGGATTTTTCTATGAAATGTTTTCTTGAAAATTAGGAGTACTTTTTTGAAAAGGTACAATGAGGTAAATAAGGAAGGAAACAAATGTTATTTTATTATTTATTTATTTATTTAGTACATATTATTATTCATTTATTTAGTACTTACCTAATTTAACTGTGGTACGTAAAACTTCTAATCAGAAAAATCCGAATCCTCATCGAAACTGCTATCAGTATCAGAAGCCCCCCAACATTAATGATGAAACTATCGATCTCCGATTCGACTAAGTGATCTTTTTGACGGTAGTCGTCCTCAATTTTTTCGGCTGGACTGACATTTCTTCCACTTGAAACCGCTACTAACCAGTTGTTTCCGAAGGTAACTTCTACCATACTCGAGAACTCCGTCACTCGCCAATTCCTTCAATTCCAATTCCAATTCTTTTCAATGAAGGGCACTCTTTCCAAACAATGTAGAATTCACGTATCTTGTTTCGTGTAGCAGCATCGGTGAATTCATCAGCATCGATGACCTTCTTGTGTGGTGTGGACTTGGTTGGCGTAACAAACAAAGGTCTCGCCCGATCTGATGTTGTTTGGTTTCCAGCTTCCTTCATAATGTTGCCGACTGTTCTCGCCGAGACGCCCGTCGCTGCACTAGTCACATCGCGAACGTTGTATTTCGCGTCATCCTCTTTCTTCTTCCTCGTAAAATACTGGCACACATTGTACACAATTTCTCGTGCCTGACTCCTTGCCCCCCTAGAGCCCTGTCTCTTGCGATAGCAGGTTTCCGGTTTCTTACTGACGATGAAGGTTGATCTTCCATCGCGAGATTTGTGTAGGCCACACACGGAAACTGACGGGTACGGGGGATTGTGATGATACTCAGTTCAAAAATAGGATGACGGGGATTGTGATGATACTCACAGTTAAAATAAGAAGGGTTAATACGACGATATAGGTAGGATGGCGAAACGAAAAGCAAGATGCAAACAAGGAAAACACGATATGGGGCTGGCTTGGAATGGCAGCACGGCTGCCAACATAACAGAGTAAAAGTCCCAACATTGCATCTCACTCAGGCTGCCGAGCCCTCAGCTTCTCCCATCCTCCTATAGAGTGCAGGGTCGGAGGGCATTATTCTTGTGCACGACCTATAGTACCTGTGTATGTAGGTGCAATAAATGAAGATCAGCGTATGCTTAATCTGTTGTTATTAGTTTATAATCTTAATGGCTTTAATAATCATTTCTGTTATTTCAGTCGACTGTTGCTGTCTTTTACTTCATGTACTTCACAGACCAAAATCTTTGGGCATACAAGGTCACTGAAAATCTCTATTTGGGTCATGTGAGTTTCAAATTTTAAACTACCTAATCATTCGAAAGGTTGAACTGCCATGGTCATTTAGGCTTAATATTTAACGGCATGCAGCATGACCGTATGAGCGAATTTTCGAAGTAACGTAGGGTTAACACACAGTGTGTTGGCCTCAGCAAATGCTGGAGGAGACAGATTATTTATGGTGGCGGGTGGGGGAGGATGAGAGGAGGTATCGTTGTGTTCAGCCTGTCTCGAGCTCAGATCTTGCCATTGTGGGAGACCAACGCTTTGTGTGCCACCTCCGCATACTCAGCTATTGATTTTTTGTCACCCCATAATTCTCATATTTGACCCCCTTAATTTTTGCTCATCTTCGAACTCATCGTTTCATTTTTCAAATGTGAACATTTTTATCTCATAGACAAGGTCTAATACCGTCCTGAAGGACACACATGTATATAATATAATATACATATGATTCACTACCTACGAAAACTGTTCTGTTGAACTATATAGTTATTATGACAGAAATAAGGTTACATTAATTTAATACAAGGGAAACAAACTTAGATTGTATATTTCGACATCAGTCGACATGTTGATAACGACTGATGTCGAAATATACAATCTGAATTTGTTTCCCTTGTATTAAATTAATGTAACCTTATTTCTGTCATAATAACTATATAATATACATAGGTATATATAAAAGCCAAGACGGGCAGTGTATGATTCAGTTCATACTCTGAAATGAAAAGAATTTTTTTTTTAATTTCAAAGATTCATGGAATACAATTTATTGTTGGACGCATTACATTAGCTTATTTTCTTTGAAAATTCGCCATAGATAATGCAGCTAAAATGATTGATGTACCTATCAATGCAGTTTGTTTTGCTGGAAGTTTACCAGAAATCGTCTGTTATTTCTCTTTTTAGATGGTCGAAACAATCTTCTATCTCACTTCAATCGTTCCTACTCTTCCAGTATGTGTGCTCAACATTAGAAAGTTAGTATATTATATTTTATAATAGTATATTAATATAGCATATTTTTTATTAATAAATTCAGAGAAATGAATATTATGCAGCAAAGATTGTACTAGAAGGAATCAGCGATATTCCTTGTAATTCTAATCCGATTTGCGTTTCTATATTAGGTCTTACGTAGAAAAGACGGGAAAGAACCTGGCGCTGAAAGAGGCAATCCGCCCTCTTGCGCCGCTCGCAACATTCGCATTTGTGACGATCCTATGGGCGACTGTGTCTCCAAATAACATCGTCTCATCTCATCCCAGAGCCTTCTACTTTCTGACTGGAAATGTATTTTCCAACATCACGGTGGGCATTCTTTTTTTGTATTCATGTTCTTAAGTGTATAGCATTTCCAAAAATATAGTTCAACGTGTTCATTATAAATTCAAAATTATTAGATGGATACACGAAACTGCACTACACATTCACATAAGGACCAACCAACTGTATTCATGAGTTATTGTGTTTTGAAGCGATTGCCCAGCACATTGAGAAGACATAAGTACAGTTGTCTCTTCTTGATATCCCGTAGGAGGACGGCAAACAACGTCTATAGAGTCATGTAGAGATAATTAAACCCATCTCAATAAAAAATGGGGGCCTATTCACTAAAAGAGATAGCGAAAAGAGATTATCTATTTTGAAAATCTCCCGGGAGAGTAATATGATAATATTGTGATACACTATCAAAATGAACAATGTGGTAGCGGATGAACAAAGATACAAGATATCACTGTCAAACAAACAAAAAAGAAAGAAAGAGACTATCTCTTTCAAGAAAATACACCTAACTAGGTGTCTCTTCTGAAGAGATTGAAAATGCCAAGATGGCCGCCAACTATCTCTTTCAGAAGTTACTGAATAACCCTTTCATAGATGCTATACAAATCAATTTCACCAAAAAAGAGAGTTGGATAGAAAATATATCTATTATTTTCTCTTTTGGAATATTGCAATGTTGAATTCTGTTTGGAAATTCTATGTATTGCAATATTTGTTCACTTCGAGTGGCCCCATCATCACAAAAATTATGATTTTTCAGTGTCGACTTGTCGTTTCTCAAATGTCAGGAACGAGGTGTCGTACAACAAACGCTCTGATATTACCTGTCATGGCAGGTCTGATCTTGTCTTATTTTCTTCCGGTTTTGGAAGTCACTTTGGTGTACATCCTTCTTGCATTGACTACTTGGGCCCACCTACACTACGGAATCTGTGTCGTAAGTAGAATCTGTCCATTTCTTGATATCTCTTATTAGGTTTTTTTTTTTAAATAATCGATATATTTGCTATATCAGTAACATAACAACTGAGCTTAGCCCATCAAGTTAGTTTGCTATAATATTATTCATATTATATCATTAGGTGAAGTGTACCAACCTTTTGAAAATAATGGTAAACATATGCGTAACTGACCAAATGGAGGATAGTGATCCCCATCCTGGTGTGAAAGGGGGGAGGGGCCGACAGTTTCTTCTTGTCCTCAAGGTTTCATTATAATTCATCTGCTTTTCGGCAAATATGAGGACTTGAGGTTATCAGTTAGATAGCTTTGATATGAGTAGTGAACGATTCTTGTACCCAATAATACAGGAACTGCAGTTGAAAACATGAAAATAACTTCATTTCTGCATTGATAGCGGGACAAATTACCTGGGAAATATTGGAAAATTTAGGTTTTGATTCAGTACATATATTTATATGACGGAATTGACTGTCATATTGATAGCCATCAACATCGACACACCATGGGGCCTCTGCTAACATGACCCTTACTTATCTTTCTAATCTTTGAGTATTAATCAAACGTAAATTAATCTACTGTTACTCTGGTTTGATAGGTTAGAATGATGTAGATAGGTACCACCTTCTTGGTTGCACCTAGTTTTATTATTGCAAAAGCCCCGGTTTGTGTTGGATTAAAAGAAGTTTTATGAGGAGTGTTTAGTGAGTATTACAGGCACCAGCCAGATCGTTCTGTAGGTATTTAGCTTGGAATTACTGGTGTTACCAACTTTGATTCAGCTTCCATAAACTGTTGAATATGACTAACTAACTACTTGTTACGAATTTCTTTTTAGTGGTATTTATTTAGGTTTAGGTGAATACACTTTGAGTATAAGGTAGAAGTAGTGGGTAATTCCTGTGTCTCTAGGTAGACTCAAGTTCTGTCAAGTTAGTTATTGTCTGTCAAATCAAATTGAAAACGGGTGAGTTCAGTTTTATGACAAAATATTTATGTGTGGTATAATATAGAGATTTGTGGTATAGTATGTAGAGAACAAACCCTCATCATGGATACTACACAAGCAGCGGCTGGTTGTAGAGTTAACACCAAGCAAAGCTGTTGTGGAATAAGCACTTGTCTTGGGAAGGAGCTGCTGAAGTGAAGGTGCTGGCTGAGACAGCTGATGACTTGTGAGACATTTGAGGTAACTAAAATAGGATTGAATCATCCATTTTTTTTTTAATTACAGGTGGATCAAATGTGCGATCATCTCCGCATCCGATGTTTCAAAATAGAGCCAAAATCCAAGTCGAAATGACCGCCCTCACCCACAACCAGTCTTGCCAACTCTGAATAATCATATTCCCCCCCCCCCCATCACTTGCCAGGTAGTGGTAAAACACTCGGCTGTTTCGAACATTCCTCGCTACCTTCTCCAACTAAACAATGCTGTTTGTTATTAAACTGCACTCCCTTGAAAAATCACTATTCATTTGAGGAAGGTTGGAATTTTCATTATTTATTTGGTCTCTTATCTGTGTTTGTTGAATTAATTAAATCTAAGAGTAATAAGTTGTTGTTTAGTTTTATGATTGCTACACTTACGTGCAGTAGGTTTTACGCTTTGGGTGATTAACGAAATGTAGATTTAATTTGCGGGTGACGATTCTATTATGCTAACCCTACCCACATCAGTACAAGTACAGCCTTGTTGTGGCTTGTTTGATCAAACCTTCTTCGAGTGAAGGAATAATTAAAAGTATTTCTGCAGTGTATTAGTAGCCATAAGCTTCCTGGTCATAGCAATTTGTATTGTGACACATATCACGTTTGTTTTAAATTCAACTTTTTCTAGGCATGCAACTCAAAAAATAGATAAACAAATGTGTACTTGATTGTGACATTCAGTACATCGTTGCTTTCACATTATGCCAGGTTTTTGAATTGTACTTCCATCAGGCATCATATCAACCTGCACTACTCGCTACTGAATTATGTATAGATTTTATTTTGAATTCTGAGATTGTACTGGATTCACTGTTGGCAAACAGATGCAGAAACGCTAGCTAAGAGTAGCTAGTCATAATTTCATTAGAACGTGATGGAGTTGACTTCGACGGGTTTGGTATGGCGCTTCTTTGTCCTTCGACTCTCAGCAACTCTTTCATGATTCCTCCCACAGTCCTAAATTGTCCCAGAGCAGCACTAAAGCGTGCAAGAACGCCACTCTGGTACCAAGCCTGCATTAGAGCGTCTACACGGAAGGCGATCATGCTGTCAGAGCTGCTTTAAAGCTCAGTGCGTTTCCGATTCTTCTGCCATCTCGTATGGTCTGATAAATATTGTAGGTATTCACTTGATAAGCCCTTCAATGACCAATTGTTATGTTTATCTTCATGTTTACCCTTTGTAAATTAATTCTTGAGGAAGACGTAAGAGCCAACCACCACCACCTTAACAATCTTTCCCTCTCTTAGTGAACACTTAAGTCAGTATGAGTAAAATTAAATTGAAACCGACCAGGGCCAGCTAAAAGGGCCGGACACGTACGTGTACCTAGTAGAGGCAAATTACATAAATAATTAGAGGGGATGAAGAGGGGGCAGAGCAGGGAGGGCCCTCTAAAATTCGCATTACCCAAGTCGTTCAGTTTACATTCCACAACACGCAACTTCCTTTTTCGGTTTCACATTCACCTACAGTAGTGGCGGTAATAAGGATAGAATATCTGCTGAACAGTTTCTGTTAATCTATTTACATTAATTCAGACTGGACTGTGGGAAAATTGAGTGAGAGCGATGGGGGAGGCGATTCGGAAAAATTAAACATTACCTATAATATACAATATTAAATTTAATACTCAATTTATCTAGTTCAAACTATTTGTGCGAAGTTAATTTATTAGTGATAATGCATATGAAAAATGTACACAAGTTTGTTTCATTATTAAAGCCATGCTTTTTTTTTTATATGTACTTAGTTTGATACGTATCATGTGTTCGGGTTTTCTTGGCATAAGCTCGACGTTTCTTTGAAGCATATCAATCACTTAGTCTTTGTAGTTCGATAATTTCACTAGACTTTCAACCTCCAAATACAATGAAGGAGAAACAAGCTATGAGCCCAAGTAATGCAAGTCAGTCACACAATAAGCCCTTGAGGCGCAATTATCCGTTCGCCATCCCTTCTTTGGCTTCATGTCTACATAGATGGATCAGCTGCTGGAGGAAATCGCAGTGCAATAGGTGGAGGGTATAGCAGTGTTCCAGGATTGCTATTCCGCTGGGTCTTCTAGTTACTTTAATGTTTAACAGTGTCCACACAGGTGGCAAAATCATTGTTCCGGGCGATGCCTCCTTCTCGCCCTTGTTGTACTAAGGACCAGTGAGATCATTTGAGAAGAACCAAATTTGCTCCCAATGAAATAGTGAAAAACGCATATTTGAAAGTGGTGAGCCACAATAGAGCCCAGTAAAAGAGAGGGTTTGACTGTTTTTATTATGTTTGTCTTTCAACCAAACAAAAAGTGATTGCAGTAACCTCCATACAGCTCCTTGATTGTGGTCAATCTACTTCTTTGTGCGCTCATGTTGTATTGTCTTCCATTGACCAACTCCAAATCGACAGAAACACTTGGACGAATTAGCCAAGATAGGAACAGAGATCCAGCCTTCAGTGGTCCACGCATAGTAATAAAATCAACGCATTGTTATGACTGCTAGTGGAAATGGTTTGCTTGCTGCACCTGATTGTGCTGCTGAAGAGCACTTGACATCAGCCGAAGAACCTAAAGTTTGACTCTGTGGAAGCTGCACTGTGGCATAGTTTTCTTAGTTGGATAGGGTCTTTATGTTGACCAACTTCCAACTACCTGCGCTAAAAAAGGACTCCTTACAAGAGTGCTGGATCCGTCCGAGCTTTTTAGCGATAGGTGTGTGCACGCTGCAGTTTTCCTTGTGGAAACGAATCTGCTATCTGAGATTCTGGAAATCATCTCTCGTTAACCCTTTCGCTTCTAAGCCCGTATATGTACGTTGTTCCAAGAATGTCTTAGCAGATCTAATCCCGTATATTTACGGGGTCCTCAGAAAGGTCTTGTGGATCTATGCCCGTATATCTACGGTTTCCCGAAACGCCCTTGAGGATCTATTCCTGTACATTTATGGTTTTTCAACACACTCTTCCAGTGGCTCTCGTAACTCATTGGCTCACTTTTAATTCCCCTAGATAGTGACTATGCAGCTGAGGGCGTGCATTATTCACCACAAACAGAGTGTCAAGCAGAACAAACTGAGTGTCAAGCTCGCAGAAACGGTAAATTACTGGCCCCTGAGAGGATTTAGCATCGGCGAGCCGCTCACGGGCGCAATGATATAGAAGCGAAAAGGGTTAATAATAGATTGAATGGGAAAGTACCCAAGTAGTGGGGTCCCTTGATCTGTCGTCAACACCAAGAGCTTCTGCACTGAAAAGTTGAACACCCAATTTATTTATAGCTTTTCATTATCAATTGGTACCCGTCGTTCGGTACGTAGATGATCCTCTGGAACATTGTGTTAGGATTGAAGATGTTCCGTAGGCGCAGATCAGTAGTAAGTAGAATCGCCGTCCACACAGATCTGTAGTGCAAATGGTGTGTAGTGTTTGGAAAAAAAAATCCTCTCCCGCGAGAAAAAAATAGATGTAGTTTGACAATAATACAGACATGGTTGGAAACAAACTTTGTCCGAGAGCTGGGCTCAAACCCAGGATCTCCAAAATTGTAAATAGGCACTCTACCTCTGTCTGTGAAGTTGATCAGTTGATGCAGTCCGTACATGGGCCAGTTGGGGTGGGGGATCAATTGTGTACTGAATGACAAGTTGGTGTCATTTAGCTGAATTATTGCTGCACTGTCAACCTACATTACACACATTATAATCCGCAAAATGTAAGAAGGTGTATAGGTGAAAGTTCCATTTCATCCTTGAGGTTCCCTCTACGGTTGCCAGGTGCAGGGAAAAATCCCCCATCCACATGGGGTAATTTTCCCGTCTCGCACATCATCTTACATTCACCCTGACTCCGATTATACATGCAACTGTACTCTTACGAACCTCAGCTGCATCGCACACTCTGTCTATAACTGTGTTAACAGCTTTGTTCCAAGCATGGCGACTTTTGTAAAGCATTCCGCGCAGAACCCATTACGCACGAAAACTCAGTTCCAAGCAGATTCACTTCTGTGGCTCAATTCCCGCATCATGTTCCCACCGCTACAGGTGTTGAAACTAACTGCACTCAGTTCAAGAAAATTTTCGAACCTGCCAGGGATGAATTTCTGAACTCGAACTGAAGGAAACCTTCTGGAACCTCCCCACAATTTCGTTTCTCTGCTAACGCCCACGCTAAACGTACTGGAAGCCTACTCAGGTCTCATTTTAGTTTTTTCTGTTTTCCGCTGTTTTCACAAAGAATAGCTGTTCTTTGTAGTGTTTTGTTGGTTTTGAATTATTCTTTGTGCTGGTGTGGCGTGTACCAGGTTATTATTTGATGGTTATCCGCCTGCTGTGACCAGTGCTACACTAGCGCTTGCGGTATTTCCATCCGCAAGTTCCAGATGTTCCAACCGATGAGCTATTAGAGAGTTCCTAAAGACTAAAGTCGGGAAGATGTGTTCGGATTTATCTCAACTGCGCATGCGGGTCGCCCAAGTTCAAACTTATTTCCTTAAGTTCGACTTATTCGGCCTTATACATAAGGCGCGTTATCTCCCAGGGCACAAACTTTAGGAATCGTCTTTAACCTTACTCAGGGGTAACAGTGCACAGCTTTTTGCCGCGTTTTGTCATTTTTTTTTAACGCGTCATGTGTCGTCGGTCCTCGCCATCGCCAGCGTCTTTCAAAGTTACTCCAAGCGTCTTTCAAAGAATTTGCTAGATTGTTGCGATATCAACTTAGGATAAAAAAGTGAGTATACCTACGGATACTAGTATACCTACTGAAGCTGAATGGATTTCGCGTTGTGCTAAGTTAAGTGACGTTACTTTTTAATTCACTCCTACCCCCACCACTTCTGTCAAACCAGACTTATTGGTTAGCATCCAAAGTTAGCATCTTAGCTGCTCGCCTTAGATGTGGCCAAAAGATATGGCCGTTCCCTAATGAACTTATCTCTTAGGAACTCTCTATTCAACTGAAAAAATCCACACCTTTTTGGTTCGGGTTCAAAAACTCAAGTATGGTTCGATAACCCAGTTATGGTGCTTGGAACAAACCTTTTATTTCTCAGCGAGCCCTTGTCCTCTTTTTCTTTTGTGAAGTACTGCCATATACCTTAAAAGCTAGGTGCAGGCTCTGAGACTTCAGGGCTTTACCGCAAACGCTCAGTTGCAGTGTGTGCCCTGATTTTGTGACCAGGATTCGATAGTCAAAACCAATTTTAGTCTATAAACAAGCCAAGAAACGTTCAAGACAATCCCGTTTTTACAAAAGGTTGAACGGAGAAAATGAAGGAGGCAAGGGAGGTAGGCTGTAGGATAATGGCGAGTACATACCCGCCAGTTCTTTTTATATTACTTTCCCATTTTTAAATGAAAGTAGGTTCCATTCTAACAATTTTGTGACCAGCCGCAGTCTCCTACTACCAATAGTTATTTTTATATGAGCTTTGAAAGTTTCGGCAACAAGTGGTCATTGCACCCCTCTCGCCTGGGTGGGACCCACTTGCCCAGTGTGACGTCACTTGTTGCTGAAACTTTCAAAGCTCATATAAAAATAACTATTGGTCGTAGGAGAGTGCGGTTGGTCTCAAAATTCTTATAATGGAACCTACTTTCATTTAAAAATATAAACAAGTCATGGGTCCCTTTGAGTTGGGGAGGCTGAACCCCCAAACAGGGTCGTGGCTGGTAGGGAAAGGGAGTTTCCATACACCTTCTTGCATCTCGCGGACTGCTACTGAAGGACCGTCAAACGCTTTTTGTAAAAATCTGCTTAAATGTATATAACTACCTACAATACCAAGTCTCATTATTTGGTACTTGATTTTAGTGGATGCAGATTTCTAAAATCTGTAGTATCCACTACAGTTCCCCTTTATCACCTGTACATTTTCCATTTCTGTCCAACCCTACCTATATTGTTATGGAATTCACTAAAACTAGGCCTGTAAGAAGATAGCTCTCAAAAATTCTAAATGTACCTATAGGTGGTACCCGTAGGCACCTTTACACTGTAAAAACTCATTTCTTTATGTATTTAGTTCGGAATTTGTCTATACTAAGCATTGAAGTGTGAACTCGTTGCCTTGCTTAAACTTGCGTGTAGTTGATCTTTTTTCTTCACTCATCAGCTCTCAGCTCTCCTCCCACTTTTTATGCATATTTATGTCACTTTGGTATAGGTACCCACCACAGATACCATTTTGACACCAACACGAGGCTCTCGCAGAAAATGATTCAACACGTTGTTTGCCTATAATAATAATAGTTAATATAATATCACTATTTTGATGACTGTGTTCAACCTGCATCAAAATATTTCATTGTATTATATTATTACTAATATTTAGGTACCAGTGTATATTCAAGTGATTTTCTCAGGTTTTCAAGTATAGGAGTGGTTTATGCATTGGTACTTACCTACAAGTACAAAACCTGCATTGATTTTAGATAGTTCTCGTGGCCTATGCAAGTTACATAGGCACACATTCTATTTGTAGCAGGTACCTAAATCATTTTTAAATTTTATTAAACTTTTTCCTTTGTTGTGATAGCCCCTCAACAAAATTTAACACATTAAACGTATTTTCCATAATCAAATACCTTCATTCTTTGTTATTTAAACAGTATACCTACTCGACTACCTCTTCTTAGCTTACATTCCTTACGCCATCCAGCAGTTTCGTGTGTTTTAAGATGGGGTTTTGTGATGTATTTATATCTTATTTTTAGATTTCCAACTCCGAAAACGTCATGGTGGTAGCTAATAAAAATCACACTTGAAAAAAAGATCTGTTGCTTTTTCTTCATTAGCATTACCTTAATTTACAGAGCATTAGCCAGTGTTCATTAAACACGGAAAGACTCCTGCTGAATACCTAGGTACAAGAGATGTCTGGGTGTCTTTTTTTTAAGACAACAGCCTTCAGCTTGATAGTTAGGTATCTGGGTATTTACCGACCAGCCATGATTTCTATCAACTCACATCTACCTATCAATTTTTTTCGTAATATTCAGCGACCAATAACACACAGCAGGAAAGAATTTCCAGTCGTTACCTTATGTGGGGATTTTCTAAATGTGTGACTGACGATTTATGACCCATTTTGTTTTTTTTTCGGAGTATTTGTAATATGAAGCCATGAAACTATCAATTTCATGTCTACGGGAGTAGACGACTCTACTCGCCTTGTCTAAACCACTGATGGCATAGGACTCCATAACTTAAATCACTCGCGGCGGAATAGTGGAAATCCATAGCAAAAAACTACAGGATAAAAATAAAATAGTCAATTTCCACGTAAAATAACAAAAACTGTAGACCGGTTTCGGTTGTTACACCATCGTCAGTACACTATAGAATGAAACTACTGGAACTTGAGCGCCTATTTATACAAATGGTAGTCCAATCTCATTGGCTGTTGAGGTCAAGGAAGTGAAAGGGAGGTGGAGCCTGATTGGCTGGAATACAACGCTAGTGAAGGGTGGTACATTCTGATTGGAAAGGAGGTAGGACAAAAGGGGCGACACCCAACTCGGTCCCGAAAACAGAAAGTTCATTCTAACGAATGGTCAAGTCGGTCCGCTAAACTGCGTCCAAACGCTTCGGCGATAAGACAACTCGGTCCGGCTAGAATAACACGGACCATGCACTTTCACTCCAAGATAGCGGTGTACGCGGACCTAATCCAACGTTTACAATGCAGTAATGATCAGTTGACTATCAGATATGGACGAATACCAAAAAACTAGCTTGATCATTACTGAACTTTCACATCAAGAAACAATATACATGACAACTTCCTAACAACTACCTACTTTTTCTGCAGATGATACATTTCGTACGACCAATGCGTGTGAATCCTTCAATTCCCATTTCAAAGATAGTTTTTATTCCCCGCACCCGAACATATATACATTCACCGATGCACTCATTGAGTACCAATGCGAAGTTTATGCGAAACTCAATTCCACAAATGAGGTCAGGATAATACTATAACATAATTATACAAAAAAGAGCATGAGTTATTATCAATCTATCGTCAATCCTCCATTGTTTTCTTACTTTAAGTAAATGATTTTAGGTTCACACTCCGAGGGCGAGGACGGCAAAAAAACAACGTTGGCTAAAAGAGTTAATAACACAACACAGACAGGGCATGCCATCCTACAAATATGTTAAGAGAGTATCTGCGAATCTCCGCCCCCATGTAGATTGAATACAATAGTGTTTTACCAACGGTTTTTGTGGTTTTGGTTTTAGTAATGTTTTTATTTTCTCTAGTCTTCTAGGTTTTTGTGGTGGTTTTAATAAAGTTTTTATTTTTACGAACCGAGTTGAGTACATTCTCCTAGGGGACCGAGTTGGGCACTCGGGACCGGACCGTCCTTTCTCTTACGGGACCGAGTTGGTATCAGTTGGGACCGAGTTGACCGTCCCCCGACAAAAGAAAAAGGAAACAAAATCCATGAGGTGATACTAACCAAGCTTACAGAAATAAATCGATCAAAGGTGAATGATTTTGGAAATTTATTTCATTTACAGAAGAGCCTAACTTGTGGATTTTCAGTATTTCCAATTGCTCCAATGCATCCAGTTTCGAACCTTTATTACAAAGATGAACTATCTCAACCGATGAATTGTTCCTATCAATACTGAAGTTAAATCCATGACCCTCCTCCCTTAAATGATTAGCAAAAGCAGAATTACCAGAACCATCCCTAAAACATCGTTGGTGTTCCCTTAATCTTTCCCTGAATTTACGCCCCGTTTGACCACAATATTTAACTCCACAATCACATTTCAAAAGATAAACCCCACTCCTATCCTCTAACGGAATTTTATCTTTTACATTACCCAGAATTTTCTTCAGAGAATTTTGAGAATAAAACCCCACCCTAAACCCCCTCTTTTCAATTATATTTCCTAGTTTCTGTGATATCCCTCCATAATATGGCAAACTAACCCATTTTCTATTGATTTCCTCATTACCTCTTACTAAATTTGAGACAACCCCTTGAAATTTCCCATTACTAACTTTACGCCATATTCTGTCAATTGACTGTTTTTTATAACCATTAGACTCCGCTATTGCATATATAATATCTTTCTCTTTTTGAAAATCACCATCGTTCATAGGGACCGACAATGCTCTATGAATCATACTATAAAAAGAAGCAAATTTGTGAGATGGCGGATGATTTGAACTATTATGAATAACAACATCAGTATATGTGGATTTTCTAAACACAGAGAATTTATGTGCACCCCCCTCCAATTTGATAGTTATATCAAGAAAATTTAATTCAGAACCCCCAAGTTCTTTAGTGAATTTAATTTTACTACTGACAGAGTTTAGATAATTAAAAAATTGAGATAATTGTCTATCCGTGCCCTTGAAGAGCACAATGACGTCATCCACATACCTGTACCAATAAAATTACATGCCCATCGAATTTAGTTTTAATTGTGCTTTCTAAATAATCCATGTAAATATCTGCAAGCAACGGAGATAATGGCGACCCCATACAAACCCCAGGTTGAGTATAACAATCCCCATTAAATTTGAAATAATTTTGATCAATACAAAGTGACATCAGTTGAGACAGCTCATCCTTAGATTTTACACTAATAGATGAATTGAGAATCAGTCTATTCACAACATCCCTACATTCTTCGACAGGGATATTAGTAAAAAGACCGACCACATCAAAAGATACCAATTTTGAATTTTGAGGTACAGGGATATTCCTAATTTTCTCTATTAAATCAATCGAATTTTTAACTGTAAATTGAGGTTGGAAATTTACTTGACTTCTAAAAACGGAATTTAAATGTTTAGCCAATTTATAAGCCGGAGCACCTATATATGAAACGACTGGACGCATTGGAGCATTATCTTTATGAATTTTGGGGAGACAACTTAGTAGTGGAGGTTTAGGATTCATTTCTAATAAGCTTGGCTTGTATTGTCCAATGCGTCCAGTCGTTTCATGTATAGGTGCTCCGGCTTATAAATTGGCTAAACATTTAAATTCCGTTTTTAGAAGTCAAGTAAATTTCCAACCTCAATTTACAGTTAAAAATTCGATTGATTTAATAGAGAAAATTAGGAATATCCCTGTACCTCAAAATTCAAAATTGGTATCTTTTGATGTGGTCGGTCTTTTTACTAATATCCCTGTCGAAGAATGTAGGGATGTTGTGAATAGACTGATTCTCAATATTCATCTATTAGTGTAAAATCTAAGGATGAGCTGTCTCAACTGATGTCACTTTGTATTGATCAAAATTATTTCAAATTTAATGGGGATTGTTATACTCAACCTGGGGTTTGTATGGGGTCGCCATTATCTCCGCTGCTTGCAGATATTTACATGGATTATTTAGAAAGCACAATTAAAACTAAATTCGATGGGCATGTAATTTATTGGTACAGGTATGTGGATGACGTCATTGTCCTCTTCAAGGGCACGGATAGACAATTATCTCAATTTTTTAATTATCTAAACTCTGTCAGTAGTAAAATTAAATTCACTAAAGAACTTGGGGGTTCTGAATTAAATTTTCTTGATATAACTATCAAATTGGAGGGGGGTGCACATAAATTCTCTGTGTTTAGAAAATCCACATATACTGATGTTGTTATTCATAATAGTTCAAATCATCCGCCATCTCACAAATTTGCTTCTTTTTATAGTATGATTCATAGAGCATTGTCGGTCCCTATGAACGATGGTGATTTTCAAAAAGAGAAAGATATTATATATGCAATAGCGGAGTCTAATGGTTATAAAAAACAGTCAATTGACAGAATATGGCGTAAAGTTAGTAATGGGAAATTTCAAGGGGTTGTCTCAAATTTAGTAAGAGGTAATGAGGAAATCAATAGAAAATGGGTTAGTTTGCCATATTATGGAGGGATATCACAGAAACTAGGAAATATAATTGAAAAGAGGGGGTTTAGGGTGGGGTTTTATTCTCAAAATTCTCTGAAGAAAATTCTGGGTAATGTAAAAGATAAAATTCCGTTAGAGGATAGGAGTGGGGTTTATCTTTTGAAATGTGATTGTGGAGTTAAATATTGTGGTCAAACGGGGCGTAAATTCAGGGAAAGATTAAGGGAACACCAACGATGTTTTAGGGATGGTTCTGGTAATTCTGCTTTTCCTAATCATCTAAGGGAGGAGGGTCATGGATTTAACTTCAGTATTGATAGGAACAATTCATCGGTTGAGATAGTTCATCTTTGTAATAAAGGTTCGAAACTGGATGCATTGGAGCAATTGGAAATACTGAAAATCCACAAGTTAGGCTCTTCTGTAAATGAAATAAATTTCCAAAATCATTCACCTTCGATCGATTTATTTCTGTAAGCTTGGTTAGTATCACCTCATGGATTTTGTTTCCTTTTTCTTTTGTCCTACCTCCTTTCCAATCAGAATGTACCACCCTTCACTAGCGTTGTATTCCAGCCAATCAGGCTCCACCTCCCTTTCACTTCCTTGACCTCAACAGCCAATGAGATTGGACTACCATTTGTATAAATAGGCGCTCAAGTTCCAGTAGTTTCATTCTATAGTGTACTGACGATGGTGTAACAACCGAAACCGGTCTACAGTTTTTGTTATTTTACGTGGAAATAGACTATTTTATTTTTATCCTGTAGTTTTTTTTAGGACTCCATAGTAGAGGCGGGTAGTTCCTGACTGAACTACTCTTGAAGAACAAACACCACCAAATGAACTACTCCTCGACATAGTTCACTTCAGTGAACGGTCGTTCACTAGGATGCAGAGTCAAAGAATCAAGGACCCGGTGTCGGGAGATGCATATTGGATGTAGGAAGGGGGAATAAAGAACTGTCGTTCAGTGCATTAAAACTAAGAACTAGTAACACACTCACTCACAAGGTGACTGAGTTAGTTTTTAGTTCTTGTAGTTCATAGGAACGGTGGATACCACATGAGGAGTTGACAGTATCCACTGAACAACAATTCCTTTAGTACAGATGGGGTGGACACTACATAAGGGGTTTATAGTATCACAGAACGGAAGTTCAAAGGAATGAGGAACTAGGTTGGTATCGTTCAGGAACTAAGTCGGTATCCTATATCTGAGCTAACTCGAAAGAACTGCTCCTTTCAAGGGGTGAACAAACTAAACTTGAGTCCCTCAAATGAACTACTCTTACCCACCACTACTCCATAGGTACTACAGATTCTGGTCAGCTCAGCAGTACGGTATGTCGGTATGCCATTTCAGAAGACCGGAAAAGCTCGGGAGCCACCAAAATGTGTTGCATCTGCAAGGAATGAAAAGGAACTCACCCAGCAACTTCACTCTTGTGTCCAACATTTAGGAAGGACAACAATGCATAGAATAACCAACCAACTAGCCTAAACATTTCGGATTACTTTTTATTTTCAACTTTGTGCATTCGTCTGGTAAAATCATGTCTTTTCATGATAAGCTAATCAACCTCAAAAACAAGACCTGGCCATTCAACTTGGTAATGACACTATCGTATCATCCTACAAATACCTGGGTATCGAGTTTGATGATGGCCTTCGCGGGGCCAACCACACAGGCAACATTATCAATTGATGCACGTCGGATATTAATGCCTTAAAAGCAATGAAGGTGTCACCTTGGGGAAATCATCCCGCCACCAATGAAACTCTCTATAGGCAAGCCATCCTACGCAAGATTCTTCATGGCGCTCATATTTATACGTGGGGTTACCGGCCCAACATCAATCGACTGCAAGTCTTACTAAATACAGCCTTGACAGAAAACCAGGTGCTGTATGAACAACCCCAATCCCCTCTTTGCATGCGGTTTGTAAGATGACCTATATGGAAGCCACTCTTCTACACGAGTCTGAGAGATGCCTGACCAGGCTGTTTGTGCAAAATGAAAACATCAGGTTTCTTGCCCAACTATTCATTGAACCACCTCACAAGTACAACACGAAACCTCGTGCCCACAGGAATAGTGCGAAACATAATAAATTTACTAGAAAGAGAAAACGTCCACCTTCTGACCACAGATAATATTAGGTTCAGATTTTTACAAGAAATAAAGCTAAACTCAATTTTTTCCAACCACTGATCGAAAACTGAACTCATGTCCCACTCAGCTACTGCAACTGGCACTGGAGCATATACCTAAACCACCGATTTCAAGATTTCGGCATACACATCTGGACTGACAATCCAAATCACAAACAGGCAACACCTCCTCTGCTTTTTATTGCCAACCCCATGAAAGAAAAATGTATTCATAGGTGTAGTGTGTTCACTGCTGAGCTAACAGGTCTTCTGATGGCCTTGAAACACTCTGCTGGACTGCACCTTCCCGCTCACAAGATCCTCATCCTATCCGACTCAATCCTGTTTGCAACACTTGAATGAAACGCAAATAGGCGACAATCCCAATGCGATAGAGCAAGAAATTTTGCAACTGGTTTTTGAGCTGACACGGGATGAAACATCAAAGGTCGTCTTTTCCTGGGTGCCGGCACACGTGGGGTTCGAGGGCAACAAAGTTTTGGATATGGATACTACGAGTATCTGTCAGAAAATCTATGGGTCACTACATTCCATGAATAGGTTGTCATATTCTACTCCTGAACGTGTTAGACTGAACCTTGTCAAATCCCCTTTAATTCCAATTTTCACTTATGGTGATGTTCTATTCATATGTTCCGCCGATTCGGGGTCCCTCAGAAGGTTGGAATTGGCCTTCAACAATTATTGTGTGAGATATATTTTTAAATTAAGACCACGAGGGCACATCTCACCCTATGTTGATCAGGTGCTGGGCTGTGGTTTAGTTGATTATATTAAAATACACTTATTCAGATTCATTCAAAAATGTGTCAACAATACGCCATCAATGCCCACGTCTGAGCACCATGTTTTCTCCGGGTCCTTCCCCCTGTTTGGGCGCATTGGCTCAAATTCATGCGGGGAGCAGACCATTTTCCAATTCAATTGAAGTGGCTGGAACAAGGATGTGGAATGGCTTGCCTCTGGCGATAAGGTCCCTCCCATCGCTCGGCACCTTCACGGGTGCATTGAAGGCGCGTTTCGGGAAATGAGCACCTCTCTCTTCTACCTGCTGTATTCTCTCATTTTTCTCTTCCATCCTACTATTTTCTTTTTCTTCACCTCCTTCAATTCCCTTCTTTTCACCACCTTCTCCCTCTCCATTTATCTACCTTCATTTTAATCTTCCTTCTCCATTCTTTCATCTCCTCTTCCATTATTTTCTTTCCTCATTTACTACAGAAATTTGTTATTTTGTTTTTCGGTGTTTTTTTCCCTTCCATTTAAATTCTGTGTTCTTTTATAATAAATATATATAAGTTACTTTGAGCTTTCCAAAGCTAGGCGGGAACATTGTTCCTACATACTTTGGAAATAAAGTTATTATTATAATAATTATATGGCGGCTCGGGCTCTCTCTCGGCATCCAGACTCTTTTTTCCCCAAGAATGTCTTGCTCAGGGACCTCGCAGTTCCGTTGAAATCAAGAAGAGACGATGCCTGCCTCACCGAACACGAATACAGTACTCTGTCTGTGGGAAGATGGACGAAGAGAACCATCATCAATCCAACCATAGGGTCTCCGTGGTATTGATGGAAATGAGAGATTCTTCACCAATCTGTGTCGCGTCATCTTTGGGCACGGGAATTCACCGCTCTTCAGGCACATGTTGCGCTACCGAGACGCACTGTGGTGCAACAAAATCCAGGATCACGACGAATACCAAATTGCCTATGTCGACCATGTTCTCAACTCTTGCTCCAGGTTTAGGGTAGCTCAGACTCAGCTCAGACATCTAAAATCGAAGACATAGTAGACAGTTTCTGTACTTCCCGTCATCTTTACACGTTCCACCGTGGAAACGCTGACACGGGAAGACGGACCAATGATGAGCTTGATGCATTCTTTTCCCGTAACGTGTAGTTATTCGCGTACACGGGAAAAGCTACTTCTTCGCGTGCACGGGAAGAACTACGCGTATACGTGTAGAGAATGCATGAAGCTCATTGGTCAGTCTTCCCGTATCATCTTGGCGTATTAGTCACACGGTTGAACGTGTAAAGACCACGGGAAGAACAAAAACAGTCTATTGACTGAAACCAATTTCAATACTGACGCCTTGAAGAAGATGTCTCCTACATAACAGAAAACAACATTCCCCTTCAAAAGGAACAAAAATTCAACACGGATCAACGAATTATAAGAAAACAATAAGGAACCAATGAAAGCAATAGCAATAATTTAAAAAAAGAAGGAAAGAACGAACGGCATGCAACCACCAATATTTTATACGTCCAATACGGCTGCGGCCAGGGCACTGAAAAAGGAAGTAAGAAGAAGAAGAAGTGCATTCACCCAATGTTTTCATGAGAGTTGAAGCTTGAAGTATGTGTATGTGATACGACTGATAGCCTGATAGGTCTACCTAAAATTAGGTAAGACTTGAAAATCGACGTTCAGCAGTAGTAACTGCTAATGCAGCAGTAGTACATAAACAAAGGCCAGCCTATGAAACCGTGCAGTACGCAGATACCGACCACAGAGCACCAGATCCATTATAACAACCAACAGAAAAGAACCAAGCTGATGAACCAAAACAATTTTTTTATATTTCATTTTATTTTCCTCAAATTCGCGGGACTGCTTCACACAATTTATTACGAAGATGAGTATTATAATGAAAGAAAAAAGTGCACGTAAATAAAAAGGTAACTTACAGTGAAAATTAAAAGTAACAAAATTTTTTTATAAGTCTGTCCATTGAGGTACTGCGGTAACTTCCACATACCTACACGAAAAATACACTGTTATACCGGTTTCGATGATCAAACCATCGTCACTTCGTCAGTAACAATAACTGAAAGCACATTGGAGAGAGGTGACCTTAAAGTCCCAAAAAGCGAAAGGTGGTTGGGTGTGAAGATGAAACGAGAAGGAAGAAAAGTGAAGAGGGGCCATGGAAGTGAATGCCAAAAAGTGAACGGAAGGTGTTAGGTGGGCTTTACCGAACCTATCAGTCTTAATTTCGAATTTTTCAAGTAGGTAAAAACAACTCCGTTTCGGGTAGAAATGAAGAAACAACAAACAGCAAGATCAAAATTGAAGCTGTGTCTGGACTCACTCAAGTGACTGCAAAAGCCGAATCACCCTTATTATCCCTGAAATCTTTTCCTTTATCTAAACTTCCTACCAGTTTGACCACAATAGTTGAGTCCACAAGAACACTAATTTTTTCACACCGCTTTTATCTTTAACTGAACTTAATGAAGATCTGAGATGATTTTTGGTTTTATTTTTACCAATTTCGTCCGAAATTTTTTCGTAATACGGTTTACTGATCCAAATCTTCTCAGTAAAGCAGGGTTCACATCCATCTGGAAAGCTATCCGGAAAGTGCGTACGAGCAGCTGATTGGTTGGACATCAGCTGGGGAGGGGGGAATATTCTTTCCGGAGAAGCACTTTTGAAGCGAACTGTACGCATCTGATTTTTCAGATATTTTCCGCTCCGCATCTGCGCAGTTCAATACTGCGCATACAGAATGGCGTCGGCAACCGAAACAGTTGTGGGAGGAAGCGCGGGAAACGAGTTGTCAGCCAAAATTCCGGATGGTTATGAACGCCTTCCCAACTTCCGCGATTCCCCTCCATCCCTTCCACTGCTTTTCACTAGCTTCCCCTATCCGTATTTCCAGACGGCTCCGGATGGATGTGAACCCTGCTTAATAGTTTCCCTGACTAGACTTGAAACTCTTTCCCCACCCTCTTTCTTAAGAACCCTATTCCGTATTGTATCAATGAGATCTCCCTCAAAGCCATTACTCGCCACTACACTTTTAATAGTTAACTTTTGTTTAGCTGAATTCTGTTCACTCTTAGATGATCGAATTCGAAGGTGAAGTTAATGAATCGATCTGCGTTATTAATCAGAATTGACCTCCTTCACTTTTCTCCTTTCATCTTCACAGCCAACCACAGTATACTTACTACCTTTCACTTTTTGGGAAAGGTCACTTATGTGCCTTTGGTTACTGTTTGTTAATGACGATGGTTTGATCACCAAAACTGGTATAAAAGTGTATTTTTCGTGTGTTAGTGGAAAAAGAAATCCTTCAAGTTTTTATTCTCTGAAATGGGTTTCCATGATTGTATCGCAAGTGATTTAGCTCGTGTATGTGCATGGGTCACAGAAGCAGTTATGTTAAAAAAAAAAAAAGAAACGACTCCATTCTGAGAACTTTGACACCTCCGGCACCGTCCTGTGATAAGTTTAGGCACCTAGTTCTCTTCCTATGATTTTTGAAAGTTTCAACCTATTCTGACGTCACAGTGAGCAGGGGGGTCCCGCCCTGGCGAGAGGGGTGCGGTGACGTCAGAATTGCGTGAAACTTCGAAAAATCAGAGAAAAAACGACACTGCGGTTGGTGTCACAATTCTCTAGATGGAATCTACTTCCATTTAAAAAAAAAGTAATAAAATTAATATGTGCACATACCCCATTATTGAAATTAAATATTGCAAATCAAAACACACTGCATTGAAATTATGAAATCATTTAAACGATGTAACATTTTTTAGTTAAACGAATAAGTGTTTATTGAAAAAAATATGTATCTAGAAGTTGCAACTTAGAAAACAGCGTGAATATCAATCACAGAGTAATAGAACTGCGTAAGGACTGTACAAAAAAAATTTTTGCTCCGGTGCAACCAACAGAAGATGTTGCATATCGGTCCTTGAGTTGGTATTAGCTAATGGATAAAACTTACCTTACGTACCTTACTTTGTTCATAGTATTGGTTGACAAGGAATTAGTTGCTACAGTTAATTTGGAGAGACGTCTCTGCGCTAGCACTTCGTCCCAAATCTCTGTAGAATCTGCACTACTTACTGTACATCAGACGAGTTCAGACACTGAAACTCGCTCAGTACGCGGCAATTTTTCTCTAAACCTGCCTTTTGCTTCCATTACAGTCTGATATAATTCCGGAATCGGATGAAGATATTTACAGTTGAAACTGAATTATGTTCACTTTTAATTTTGACGGTGGCAGTAGTGAGAATACAACACAGTCGAAAGGTATGCGCCCTCGTTTTTCCTCATCAATTCATTTATAATATATGTTGACGACCGACTGTTCATCACTGTTTTTACTCAACAGAAACATCAATCACGACTGCTGTGCCAGTAACCCAACAGATTCCATCCGCAGTGCAGACAGGCATAGAATGGGTGAATTACTCTACCAAAGTCACTGTGGAAGGCGTTGAGATGACAGTGGTTGATCCAGCCAAAGTAGTAGATCATTTGAAAACCTTTAACCCCTCTCAGTCGGTGACTCTTGAAGCTGACAAAGTACATTCTGACCTTATACCCGGCATTTATGAAGGTTAGTTTCGGAACCAGCAGGTAGTAGAAATAGTTGTACTTAACACAAAGTATTGGGCAATGTGGTTACAAGCATTGTTGGTACTGAAGTTCTGTTGACTCCTCTCTGGTGTAAAGGGATTCATATTTCTGCAGTCTGATAATCTTTTTGGTTATGTGGATGCAGGGGCCTACAGAACCAGAGACAGCAGGAACCCCTCTGGATTTAGAAATCGAAAGGTTGACTAAAAATTGCTTATAGGGTCAAAAACCCGCATGGTGAAAGATTTTGAAGATGCAGGTAAAGTGAATTCAACCTGGGAACTTATGAAGCTACCACTAGACAAATACAAATGGTTTTTGATAGGTATTGATGTATTTGATTGGTTTCCAAGATTTAGAAAGCGGATTGTGGTTACTTCTTCCTCCATGCTACAGCATATCAGAACAACAGCCTTATAAGGTGGAATAAACCATTTCCGATCACCGAAGTTAAGATACCTCGAGGGTGGTTAGTACTTCGATGGATGATCGCCGCAATGACATGTTGTGGCACGCCCAAGTATAGCCGATGTTGCTGTTGGGTGAACCCCTCTCCACTTGAGGGCTATGAGGCAATGAGTAGCCAAGAGCAAAATTATCGAAGCAGATTCTGATCCTCTCAATGCAGGACAGCTGATCACATCTGCAACACCGGCAGGGCAGTCAGACAAAAAGCCCCAAACTGAAATGTATACTACTTTACGTCTCGGGCAGCAGTATCCATGCTCCTGCCCTGCTCAGAAGGAGTCTTACCAGCAGGTTCTAGTGTTGATGCCCAACAGATGCTCCCTGAAACATCTGTTTCCACAATGGTCCTCGAGTTTTTTGTTCATTCCACAAAATCCGCTATCCATTCTCTTGCTCATATGGTTAGCAACTTGGAAAAATTGAGACATTCTTCATCAATTCATCGAATTTCGTTATAACCCTTTTGTGGTAAGCCATCTTGTAATGTGGGATAAACACAAAATAAATGCACCTTTAGTGCATGCACATTAGTGGTAAGCTAAAGGTGCATTTATTTTGTGTTTATCCTACATTATGAGACATTCTTTGATGAAATATTGAGGCAACAGGGGTTTAAGCATAAAATTGGGCCATAAAAGTTATCAAACAGTGGAAATGACAATGTACAGCTATCTCCCGGGCTTCTGAAGGTGCTCTCTGAACCATACCCTTGTCTTTAACATGGATGTGCTCGCCTCAACATCGTGAGTTATATAAAACAAACTATCCATAGAAACACGGCAGTAACGTCATTCGAACTTCCACATTTAATTAAAAATTAACTACTCATGTCTCATCCAAATGAGAAATACCTACGTTAAATCTCATCTCAGTGTCCAAGTATCTACTTTCAAATGAAAAAAATACGTACGTATCCCGCGTCTTCTATGAAATCTTGATTTTTTTAAAGCATCTCCATAAATATGAATCCATACTTCGATAATTGCGCATTATGACGTTTTTCACAGGTGGAATGAAAATATGGGAATGCACTTTTGATCTTGGATCCCTTTTGCTGACAACTGTCCCAAAGCTATTTGAAAACAAATCTGTCTTAGATTTAGGTTGTGGATCTGGACTTTTAGGAATACTCGCCTTGAAAAAAGGATGCAAGACAGTCCACTTTCATGACTATGTAAGTAGTAGCTAATTGGTTGACTCCATAATTTTTGAAGATTTTATCTTCACTTATTATTTGTTTGGTTTATAGCAGGTTCCTGTGCAAATATTTTTCAGAACAGCGAAGTATTGTCATTCCTCACCATTCCTAATGTTAGTTTGAATGGTGAATGTTTCTTGGATAAATGCCAATTTTGGTGCGGGGATTGGGGGTGCTATGATCAAGCCAGTGATGCGAAGTTCGACTTGATTCTTACGTCAGAAACTATTTATAATGCTGCTAACCATGAGAAACTGCACGACATTATAAAGACGAAGTTGAACACAGGAGGAGCAGCGTATCCTTTCCAAACTGTGTACGAATCATGTTTCATGTACCTACATGATGCACCTTGTTATTTACCTTTTTTTTGTAATCCTCACTGAGCATGCTCCCCTTTGGGTTGTTGGGATCAGAACAGAGGCTGAACCCATCAATTCAAGAACTGTCCTGGCCCTAACGTGGTGAAGTGATGGAAAGCTTCAAGGGAAATGGTCGGAACAAACTATTATCCTGAAAAGGCAGCCTGATTACGTTTCTGCCACCACCAAGGCTGTCAAACATAAAGCTCCAGCCTGGAACGGCCGTTTGCCTTACTTTGAACCGATCCCTGAAAAACCCTGGGTGATGAGTAAAAGGCCGTACAGTCCAAGATCTGAGCAATCACTAAAATAATATTATAACCTTATCAAGCCACAGATATGTTGCAGGAAAGTCTTATTATTTTGGAGTTGGAGGGAGTATGAAAGGATTTAGAGAAGTTGTGGAAACCGAAAAAGTGTTCAATGTTACCTCGATATGGAGTTCAGAAGAAGGTAGGTCACAAGTTGTTCTACACAAATGTGTAATAAGTACAAGATGCTTTCCGTGGAAGTACGGAAAAGGATGGTTAAGGTAGATATTTCACTTCTGATAATAATGAAGTAGGTACCTAACAGGCCAATATACCATCCCCGGGTGAGGAATTTGGCAGCTTGTGGTGGGAGGAATCGAGAGCTTTCCAACGAGTGGTATACTATTTTCATGTTCACAACTGACGGGGTTACGTTTTCCTAGCTACGGATTGGTTGTCAGTGAAAATTAGCCTTACGTAATTTCTTCACTATATTTCATGTCGTTTTTCGGCCGGTAGGTCATTGCAAGAGCATGTCCCCTGCTTAAAATACTTATTTTCACTAATCTTGTTCTTTTAGTTTTTGGCTTTTTCTCATGAAGTGTGTGATTCTTGTAGGCGTCAAAAGGGAAATACTGCTACTGGAGCATAAGAATAAGGACTGGGGGAAAGGCTGTAGGTGAATCCCATTCAGTGATGGAGTGACAACGAACTAAATGACTAGCGATGAAATGGAGTGGCTCAAGTAATCCTACTCAACAGAACTTCTCCCTGTTTGTACACAATTGGAGCTTTACCTGAACTGCTTAAATACTAATGTAATAGAATTTGTAACCTTGTTTTAAATACACACATTTTCACATTACATGTTTGTTCAGCATGGCATGAAGTTGTTTCCAAAATAAGTAGGTACCTATACACAAAGTCTGACCTTCAGTCATGCAAGAAGCGGAAGCCCTTGGCTTTGGATGCCTTCCCCACCCAATTTTAACGTGGATCCGAATGTAGTAACACTCTCCACTTCCTTGTGATGGTTGTAGGGGTTTTATTCCCATCCTAAAGGCCGGTTTAGACGGCGCGCACCCACTCGCGCACCAGCCTCACTTCCGGTCCCTCGCGCAATGTAAACACCTCCCTCCCCTCGAGGCCACTCACAGTGAGGCCAACTCGGGGTGAGCCGTCGTCTGTCGGTTTTTGGTCGCGCATCAAAGGACACTCCGTCTCTAACCTCGCGAGTGAATGCGTGTCGTCTAAACAGTGAGGCGAGGATGAGTTTATTGCCGGGCGAGTTGAAGTCGAGTTGGAAGTGAGGCTGGTGCGCGCCGTCTAAACCCGCCTTAATAGAATGCATACATGTAAACGTTGTCCATGAAGGTTTGAACTCTTGATACCAACCAAACTGAGATGGAAACAGCCCGTTGAAAAGAACTGAAGATGAAGTACAGAAAAGTGTACTAGCTACTCTGTAAGCGTTATAAATACCGCATTGTAATCACGGTCTCCATTGTGATGTTGAAGTGCAAACTGTTTGTGATGTAACAGAACAACATGCAATTAAACACAAACGGCAATAGGTATGTTCCAGCCAAGGAATATTTTCGAATAAGTTCGGTGTAAAACCCACCGCACAACTTAGTTGAGTTCCAGTCACGTTGTGCTGTTTTCCAAATGCTGTTCCACAAACAGAGTCCACCTAGTTGATGTATTATTTCACACTCGATTTGGGATGGGTTTGAGAAAAGGAACTGACGGAACCCCCCCAAAAACCTCATTTCTCCCCAGCCTTGATGCTAAACTTGTTTCTGCTCTGTTTCGTGGTTAAAATTTATTCAGATACAGGTACTATTCATTTATTACAAAAAATTATTGATTAGGGTTCAAACCGACGCATCACATGCGCTGTCTGGTGGATTAGTTCAAGATGTTACAACCAATGAGTTCTTGCAACAAAAATACTCTCGCACACCCCCACCAACTGAGTTATTGGACTAAACTTATTCGAAAATAAGTTCAGTCATTTGAAAATCATTTCAGTTATTGGACTGAAATTATTTCGGCTTGAACATACCTAATGTCGTCCAGTGGCATGATAGGACAAAACCACGGATACTAGAATACATGGTACGGGTCACGGGCTGAGTTAGATGGGGAATGGTGGTCTGACGTCACGGGGCACCCTCTCCAGGTCTTTCCCTCAGTTACAAGTCAGGTGTTTGTTCTGTGTGATAGTTCTATCTAGTCGATTTTCAGTTATTGTTTTTCAAGTTATAATGGTGGGTTGTGCTGTTGCTGCAGTAATAACCAAGAACGTCAAAGGGATCTCTTGATCACTTCCCATATATGTTTCCTAAGGAAAATGAAACAAGGAAGAAATGGACAAATGCGTGTAAACGTGCTGATTCCTTCTCAGTTGTATGGCAGTGGCAGTTCTCGAGTCTTCTGTTGTTCCGGTGGTGATGGGGTCATTTGGCGGAAGCCTAATCGATATCCCTTCTGAACTGGTGATAATCTCGCTGGTCTAGGAGGGACTCTCGAGGGTCCACTGTCACACTTATCACAGTTGCTTCTGCGTGAGTTTGCTCAAGCCATTTTGACAACTCAGATTACGAACGAGATTTAAAAGAAGAGCTGTAAAATTTACCCCTCAAAAGAAAACTTAAGCCTCACACAGTTCTGCAGCTTTGTCTACCAACAACGACAGAAAAACGCTGCAAAGTCCTTGCATTTATTTATTGTTTCTTTTATGCGTAATAATCGAAATAGCTATAAACACAAAATAGGTACGCTTTTTTTTTAAATAACTATCTTTGATCATTGGTAGTGCCATTTAATCGTCTTGATCCACGTGTTGACACTTTTTCCAGTGTTATACAAACTGATGGTGATTTCAGACGATTTCCCAGGTTTTTCACTCATAAAAAATCGATTTTGGAAGCTGAACATTTGGTAGAACTCAATTTTCCACTCTTTGGTCAAAATCGACTTCATATTCGGTCTTCTCGTCCCCAAAAACATGGAAAATGATATCTCAGAAGCTCATGTTACTAACATGTTGCTAAAACGCAAAAAGTACCTATTTTTACACACATTTTCACTCATAACACCCCTGGGTATATTCCGATCGGGCTGAAAAGTTTCGGGACACAACTAGGGCCCAAATGGAGCATGTGTGCGAAAGAACGAATTTTTTAGACCGAAAATGAAGCCTGTACACGTGATACGGCTGACGGCGGAAGGACATTGCATTTTCTGAATCTACGCACCTTGAAACGTAAAAGAAAAAATTTGAGGGGGTGTTATAAAACTTTTTTGCTGAGCGAATACACGCATTATTCACAGAATAATAAACCAAAAATCTGGCGGGGTTAGCTATGATAACCTCCTTCTCACCAGAGCGCTCTTGCGTAGCTGTCCCCACAGTTCGAGAAAAAAACCCGAACTCCAGAACTGCGTTAGGGACTTGAATTACTGCGAACAGCGAACTCAAAACTAGAACTCCGAACGCCTGTTCTGCGAACGCTATCAACACTAGGGCGCCTGCGCGGAACTTGTCAGAACTGTCTGGAACTGTACGGAACTCCACTGCGAACAAAGCTTAGGTGTCTCGTGACACTCTTCTCCTAGAGTATAGCTATTGGGCTGTGAACTCTACAGTTATTATTGTATGAAAGTATAAACTAACTGGATTGGCCTAATACTCATTTGTTATATTATTACAAAGAGTAGGTATATCGACTGGAAAGTGCCTAACAATATTTACCTGTTAGAGCAGAAAATATTTGTATCTATTTCTCCATAGGATTCTTATCCCAATTATTGGCAGGTGCATAAATATTATTTTGAGCCGGTAATAATGAATTTCTGGCAATCACTTCAAAGCTAATGATGCGGCTCACCCAGTCGATAGCTACATCAACTATAGCAAAGGTAACCAAATACGTAATGTATTGTTGACAACAGAAATGAAAGCAATGCAGTTTTCACCCGGGTAAAGAAATGTCACAGCAAACAATTATCAGAGAAAGTAGAGCACTTGAATGATAAACTCAAGGTGCGGGTGAAAACTTTGTAGGATGCCAAAATTTTAACGTGACGAATGAGATGGACGAGAAGACATGTGGAACCGCCAAGGTCAAGTCAGGAATTTCAAAAAAGATAAAAGGAGGGGCGATGAGGTCAGTTTGGAAATTAAGGTAAGCAATGATGGAGAGGTCCCTGAATCGTTGGAAGACCTTACTGATGATGAGGTTTTCAAAGAGTTGATTAATATTGTCGTTGACGTGTTTTCTCACAAATCGGAAAAGTGTTTGTTGACTTTTGAACTCCCATCTCAAACTGAAGGTCACACTACCGTTTCCAGTAATAGCATATGTGCTTCAGACAGTGGATGTTGGGACAGACTAACAGACCAAAAACCTCCAATAACGGATATACTATCTCATTTAAAATATTTCGAATCATTACCTTCTCGGAAATCCAGCAAGCATAATAGAAATCTGAAACTTCCCATCATCAAACCTTCTAAGCACAACCATAAAAAAGTGTTGGATAAAAGGTTGAATCCTATAGTACAGACTGTATTGCATCCCAAACAAGGGTTCACTGATTTGGAGGCGCTATTCAAAGTGCGTCACCGATCAACCAGCAGAAGTCAATGGCAATGTTGTTTGGGAAATGAAAGACTTCATGGAGATGAGAAAAATATAGGAAAAGAATGGGACCGACAAGCAGAGGTACAAATTCCTAAAACAAGCAGTACTGACGATTTTGGAGAATCAAACAGGAGATCAAATTTGTATAGTCAGTTCCATGAAGTTATTGATATACTTAAAATGTTAATGGATACGTACAATGAGAACTCCCACACTGATTCTCATATGATAGAATACCACATGGGTGAGATTAAAACCCACATAGTGGCCATCAGAACTTGTTTATCCAGTGGATCAAGTATCCGATCTTCTTCAGCTGAAGTCAATGAAGTACTGCCAAGCCCTAAGACACACAAAGTTGGCAGTTTCATTTCAAGAACTAGAACCAGAAGAAGAGATGTGACAGTGTATCAAATCGCCACCAAAAAGTCATTAACATGTGGGAGTCAAAGTCAGCGCAGTAGAAAAAGGAAGAAAAGGAATCACTCCAGGTCAACTAAGGCTGCCAAAAGCAAACTGGTTCAACCAAGACGGAAAGGTGAGGCAACAATGAGTTTGGAAGAAATACTCAAGTGTTATCAGCAAATGAAAAGAGAGGAAACGGAGCTGGTGAAGGTAATGCTCAGTCGATTAGGTTTGACGAGTGTCGAAAGAGGACGGTCTCTGAGTCATAAGGATGTGGATTGTCAAATAGAGTACGAAACGGTTGGTCGTAGTTGTCAGACCAGTGGACGTCTGAACGTGGATGAAACCACCCAGGTTTCAGAAATACCAGAAAATAACAAGATAAAAGGCCGAGAATACAGTGTTCTTCAGAAGCACGTAGAGGACTCTGTCGACGCCCATCCTACCGGGGAAAATGATCACTCAACTGCAATAGCAGAGCCCAGTAAGCCAATGAAAGCAAGTGTAAGAGCTAAAAGACGGTTTTTGGCAAAATCTTTGGATTTGGATAGAGAAATGCAGTGTGACAGGATGAACTGTGGGACTCGCCTTACCAAACGCACAATTCCAACATCACTAGAGCAGGAAAAACGGGAGACACCAAATGTAACAAATGAAGTAGACAAGAATGATTCATCACAATGCTGTTTCGTTTCGGAAGAGATCATTAATCAATACAGTGACATAGAGTGTTTACAAAATCAAGATGATAGACGCATCATCAAAGAAGAGAAAGTAATGACACGGATCCAGAATGCCGCTGAGCGTCTGGAACACATGCAGGACCTTGTGGAAAAAAAATTAGGTTATCTTTGCAAACAGAAGGAATTTTATCAAGAAATAAAATCGTCTTTGATAAATAGTGAAGTTGAGGGGGAAGAATCAAAGATAGAAGATGTGATCAACAGCGAAGAGTCGAACAAAGACCAGAGCAGTGGGAGCCAAACTGAACAGGAGAAAGTTCCAGAAGCTTGTAATACGACTACAATGAAACTTTTCCCATCTTATATACAATACCCGAATGTTAATTTGGAGGAATCCAAGGATTTCAGAGAACTGCTGAGGAGCTTCGAAGAAACTTCAAGCAGAGCGCCGAGCCCCAAATTCAAGAGCAGGAAAACCAAGATTTCAAAAGTTGAAAACAATTCACAAGAAGACCAACTTTTAGGAGGGAAGACATACATCTGCAACTATATGATGGAAATGAGGGGATGTGAGATGAATGATCTTGAAGAGAACAGCAGTCAGCTCCAGTTGGTTTCAGTATGTGAAAACAGTATAAGGATCAACGATAAAGAAAATAATGAGCTTCCTGGCTATATGGATTCCAGCCATGAACAACTTGAAGTTAGTGCCAATGAAGTTTATCAGGAGGGTGAGTGGGAAAGAAACCACAGAATGTACACTGGAGTTGTTAATGAATAAGTTGGCCTAAATGAATTGAGGCATGTACGTAGGAGACGAGTGGTACCCCTCCACTGTGGCAGTGTTGGCGGGTGACGACAGTGGGTATGAGCTGAACCGATAACATGAGTACCCACCTACTCCCCTTCGAATCGATGTAAATGAGGTCCATTCGCGTGAAAAAGCAAGGGCTCCTCCGACGTAAGCGGTAGGGCACCCCCATTCAAAAACCTTTTTTGGCATTTATAAAAGCAGTGACTGAAATCCTACCTAGCCACGTTTTCTCGTGTATTTCAAACGTTCCTCTTGTTCAGAATCTACCACACCAATTGTAAAATTCTGACTCACTAGAATTTCCCATTGGTGGGGTCCTAGCTAAACCTGTCTCCTACCACACCTCCTCCATACAGGCAAACCTATTCTGCAACAACCCTACAAGTATGGTGCCTCCGTATGTCTGTAAGCTGGCTAAACTGAGAGTAATACTTTCTTGTAGGCTCCAAACCCTTCCTATTTTATCAGCCGTGAAACTTCAGAATTCTTCCCCAAGTCCTATGAAATAGGTTTCCTATGACTTGGAATTCAAACATCGTTTTCTATTGTTATGACCCAACCGCTCTTTATCTATCTATACATACCTACCTACCAGAGGTAGCTAACGCTTCTAGTTTGTTCCAGTTGATGAGACCAACCTATCTTCTGTGAACCCAGACACATCTTCAATGCACTGTGACACTGACAAACCTCAGCTGAGAATAAGAAAGAAAATCAGCGGAATCGGTTGTCCAAGGAAATCGTTGTGCACTTTAATTTGATGAGTTGAATAAAAGCACCTTATTGAAAAGGTGATGTTGATCTTACATAATTAAGAAGTATAATCTTCTTGAAAGATGTACGACGTTCCCTATCATAGGGATGGGTGACGAAAGAAGTACCTAGGCAAAAAATCTATAAAACAACTGGTTTTACTTCAACAACATTCGCATCGAAATGACGAAAGAATATACACAAAACTAAGTGGGAACTTACTTAGTAAAATACACTAGTTTAATCGACGAAAGTGAATGGAAGAATCAGTTGAGTAAGTACCTATCCATTAATTATGTTAGGAATGTGATGACGTATGACCAGAACTCAATTGCTCACACACTTTCCATCCAATTGACCATGCATTTTAACCCCCCCAATTTCCCCACGAGATCACAGTGAACCCTGAAGGAGCCACCGATGTGGTTTAACTTCAAAACTGTTAACAACTTACGTTTTTCAGTTGGTATTCCCTCAACTTGATTGTACTAATTTGGAACGAGTATAGCCTCACTTCAGATTTTCTGAAGTTCCCTTACAGTCTATTTTGGTTTTGCTTGAATCTGTGTAGACGACGCTTTCCAAATCTGCAAGGAAAGATGATGTCTCGGTATCATCAAGGAATCCTAATTCAGACGTGATGAAGGCAACTGGGACCCATGGACGATAGCTGTAACAAGTATTTTACTAGGTAGAACATACGAAGAATTATGCTGGCGAGAGCCATAGATTGGATGAATACATGGAAAATATTCAGGTGGCTAGGTACACAGATAACACTGGGTATGTAAATACATGAAATATACATATTTTATTCATACGATTTCATCAGGACTTTGAAGTAGGCAGAGCGCTCTCTAGGGAGAAAAAGGTCCATAACACGTGCCGAGTGGAATGGAGCAGACCTGTAAAGCCTGAAAATCCTGTGATGGGAACCAGTGAGCCAGGCCAGCACAACTTCAAGGGAGTGTCGAACGCATTCACTTTTATTACCCTTTTTATGGAGGAGCAACTCAGTCACCAGGGCAGTCAAGTCTATAACCACCAACAAAAGACAGTTGATAAAAGTAACGTTAAGTGAATAAAAAATTATGCATAGTTGCCCATTTACCTACCTACAAGGTCCTTAGTGAACAAATAGTACAGGAGCCGATATGCCATAAACTCATCCTCATTTGATGGTATCGGAGACACTTCCATGTAAAGGCTCTTTAGGACAGATAGACATATGTTGAATTCAGGATGATCGAGCGCTTGCAGAGCAAGACGAGCATGTGTTTCATACACTTCAATAGAGAATTTATCCCTGATGCCTTGTACCTGCAAAACATTATTTCCATCAAGTACAAAAATGTTCTGTCTAATTATAGTTTTTCACTCAAGTCACAATTTTCTTACAGTCATATCTTGCCGAATTGATTTGAGAAGCTCCGATGCTCGGTTGTAATCATGACTCCCGGAGTAGATTTCTTTTACTCTTTCCAGTGACTTGACTAGTACATGTTTGGGACGAACCTGAAATCCGAGAGGACCAGAAACAGAGTTTTCCTACAATAACTAGTCAAGCATACCATATGAGCATGGACCCATTGGCAGGTGCTGGCAATATTCCCTAGTTGCTTCTGAACCGTGGGTATTCCACGATTTTCCTTCTCAACGTCAAAAGATGGAACTGACCAACAACTTCGCAGCAGCACCGATGTTTGAAGTGGCTCCAAGAGGAGGATCCCATTTTTGTAGGTACTTAAGTTTAGAAATAGGCGCCAAAAGTTCAACATAAAAGAACGCATTAGTGGTCAGGTGATCTAAAACGAATGTGTGAGGTTTCATGGTAAAAATTTGGGTCAGTGATCACAAGAGGGTGAGCATGACGCTGATTTATCCACAAATTCATTCCACCACAAGAGAACAACCAATCCGGATTAATCATTCGGCAGCAAACATGGTGAAGGAGATTACTTAACCCATAGCTACTCATACCCCTGGGAATATTAGCATCTGCTAGCAGCAAAATGCCCACAATTTCATTTATCATAACTTCCATTTGCAGCAATTTAAGTCGTCGCAATGTAAACTACAATTGGAAAATATAAATGAGTGCAAAAACTTGATGTAAAACCGTTGAAAAAGAAGATAACTTATCACAAACGCAAAACGCGCAAAATTTGACGCAAAAAAATTGAAAACTGACAACAGACAACAGACTCAACAGAGAAAGCGAATGTGATTCAGAGACAACAAAAACAAATCAGAAGAAGAAGCATCTCATAATGAGATGACAACTGAATCGAATCGATTGTGAACGATTTTGAGGTGGAAATCAGATTCTGGGGACAGGGCCCGAAGTGGGTGTGGCAAACAACATTTTTAATCCAGAGCATGAGCGGCCAGGCCACTTTTCTCAGTTGCCATGGGAAAACTAGGTCCCAGGACCTACCTGCCAGTTTCAGGAGCCTAGGTTTCGATTTCGAGTGCAGGACATTGATTACTGTCGCTTATTATTCCAATAGCATGCTTGGTCTATGAAGCTAACAAGAAGGAACCACCATGGATCCTCTACTAGAATACTGAATATCCATAGCAGAGAAATCTGGCGAGTAGCTGCTGAACTTTGTGAAAAATGCTAGGTACAGTGTACAGGGGAAATTCAGATGCCAACTGAACAATGGCTGGTCTTTTTAGGTGCCCGGGCAGTGGCCCAAGTGGCCTTATGGAAACGCAACACCCCTGGTCTTAACGCTTCACCCTTAGGGGCGGAAAACCCACAGTGACGGCACTATCCACTTCAGCAGCTTGTTACCGACTGATAATTCCCCAAAAAACCGTGGTAGGTTGGTACACGGAACAGATCATACATCTAGAACGTAGTTTGTTCACTTTGAATGCAGACCTATTTTTTTTTTTTTTAACGGAGAATCCCCCACTAGTAGGGTTAAGTCGTGGCTAAACGCTTTTTCCCATTCCCGTTTTGAGGTTGCTTCCAGGTATGGGACCAAGGAGGAGGATTTCCATACTACCTCAGTGAAGACCAGTTCCAAACTCTCCCCCCCTCCCCTCGAGTCCCAGTGAAAAGTAGGTAAAAGGTTTTCTAAATCCAACAACCCACTTGGACGATTCAGTAACAGTCCCAAGTGATGAGAACGGCGTCTACAGGGCTAGTACAGAAGCTGGGATGCCAGTATTTTCTCAGTTGAAATCAACTGTATGGTACGACTGGAGGGGTAGTATGTATGTTGACAGCATCCTGCCCCAAGAAAAGTTCTCACCATAATTATGCTATCATCTCACCAAGTGACTAGAAGCAAGTGCGAAAAAACCATAGCAGAATACTAAGAAATTTCAGTTTTACTAAGTGCCTATCTAGCTCATTTATCATCTTGTCAGCAATTATCGTAAATGGGAGTAGGTAGGTACTAACTAACTTGTTGCTTATAAATAATTTAAGTGCATTTTTAGTTCTTACATCAGATTCCTTCGGAGCAGAAGTTAATCTTAGGTAACACTTCTCTAACAGTTCACATGTACCAATTAACTGCTGATCAAATTCATAATCAGAATATCTGGACTGATTAGGTTGCTGATTACCAAGTCGGCGTCGACCCTTTTTATTGATTTCTCCAGAAGAATTTTCATGTTGTACTGAATGAGTTTTAAATCTTGCTGCCCTCCTGGACAACTTATCGTCATTTGGTTGAGGTCGCTGCATTGTAGTACAACTGTAAAGGGGGAAAAGAATCTTGTAGGAAAGTACAAGTATGTCATAGGGTGGAGAGGGAGCAGAATGAATAAGTAGCCTTTTAAACGTTAGCGCACACTACTGCCCGTGCAAAGTGGGAGCCATTACAATGGAAAAACGCTGCAAAGTCCTTGTCACATGGTTTATTATTCTACTGGACATGCGCACAGAAATGTTGGCTGTTCATTTATTGTTTCTTTGAAGTGCTATGACTGACATGGCTATTTTTGACGGTTTCCACCAACTTTGGTCCCCAAAAACACGAATTCCGTTTCTTTTTTTTTTTACAGATAATCTTTTATTATTGATAGTACCATATATAATTGTCTTGATTCACCTGCTGATACTACTTCTATTTTTTTATAGCTGAAGCGGGCGTTTTGGCAGGCTCCCAGAAATTCAAATTTAATTTATTTTTATAAAATCACTGGCACGTCAGAAACAAATTTTTCTTTCACTGTTTGTGTTCAAATTCAATCCACTTTTGATTTCCACAATTAAAAAAAAGTGTACAAGTTCCTCACTGAACGTATCTGAAATGAACAGATAAAAAAGGAGTAGATGTTCTCTCTGAACGAGCAGTCCTAACCTCACTCC
Source organism: Leptopterna dolabrata (assembly GCA_954871275.1). Lineage (NCBI taxonomy): Eukaryota > Metazoa > Arthropoda > Insecta > Hemiptera > Miridae > Leptopterna > Leptopterna dolabrata. The sequence continues at coordinate 11,092,396 of OX940983.1, read as the reverse complement.
ATTTTCACAACTCCTCAGCCCCACCAGTTCATCAACCCCTCCCTTCGCCCCTCTACGCTCGTGTTGTTCTCTTCCCTCCTTACCGTTCCCATCGTTCTTCAATCCCCCGCTCCTCGCAGGTTGTCTCCCTTAGTACACGCAGTACATCATACTATGTACTAACAGTTCACCTTTCTAGCAAGCACATTCACCTTTCACCTTGAAGTTCCAACAAAAATGTTTCAAAAGAAGTGGTTTCATTTTAATGTTATGAATGGAGGAGCCACAGACCTGTTGTTTGTTCAGTAGATGCCCACTATGCACCCCAGATGTCGGCCCTAATAAAAGTTCTCTCGGAACGCTTGGCGGACAAGTGGTCTCGCCCACAAAGCGTCGTGCGCGCGTCAGAGTTGCATTCGCCATCCTCCGAGCCTCCAGCCTATGCATGCATGGGGCAAGAAAAAAGTGGAGAAGTGCAGACGAGCTTCTAGGCGGAGCAGACCCAGGCTCTGAGGGTTTAATATATGCATCATACATATTATGCTCTCATCACGAATCATCGTCACCTCAGTGGGCCCACTAACCAGGATTGAGCTGCGGGTTGTTAATCCCTCTGATTATTATGATTAAATCTCATTCTGTTGTGTATTCTCCAAAAAACCGATACTGAGGAGCGAAAATTAGAGTTAAAACTCCAAAGCTTGTAAAAATTATGTAGATAGGTAGTAATTTTCCAATGCATGGGCAATGACTTCGCATTGTATACCCACCAGCCTAGTCTCTGAAGCTTTTCTAATATTATATAGGTATTTCAAATTTTTCCTAGTATCATTCTAGTCTCCTAAGCAGAATCTGCAATATACGACGTGTAACTAAAATAGTTACAAAATGAAAATATATTGAGGTAGGTAGGTATGTGTAGGTGTAACTATTTTAAAAGAATCAAACGTATAAACCCCGTTTTCGTGATTTTTAGAGCGGGTTAGTTAGAGGGACTCGGCTGAACGTGTCTCAAAGAACACATACCAGAAATGAGTGAACTGGTGGACGTTAAACTCCCAGAATTGAACACATCTTACACATCCCGTGCATGGAAGAATTAGAGACTCTACTTCTTCCATGTCCCGTGTCTAGGGATACTGATAGGGACACGGTGAGAACCCAAGCACTTACTGGTGAGCAGTGTTGGTGTTTGCACTAGGGATGTGTAAGATCCGTTCAATTCCGGGAGTTAACTCCCACCAGTTCACTCTTTTCTGGGATCAGTTCTTTGGGATCCGTTCACCGTTCTTCAGTTCTTCACTCTCAAGTTTGACGCTCCAAAGCCCGTTCAGGTAGAAGGTAGGTGAAGAGAGGGTGATGTGAACGGTAAGGGGTGTAGGGAGGGGTGAAGAGAACGTGAAGAAGGGAAGGGAAGGAGTTGAACTTGATTCTGTTATTCCGTGGAGTTGATGAACTGGTCAGTCAACTCTCAGCTCAAGGGATAAGGCGGGATTCACACTGCACGCGAAGCGATGCGATGCTATGCGAAGCGAAAGGAGGCGCGAATTTCGAAGCGATGCAAAGCGATGATGTGTTCACATTGCTAGCGATTATAGTCGAGTGGTTGGTGTCCCGCAAAGATTTTGTTCGAATTTAACCCCGTTAATTTGTTTTTATTGGAGAATAGTGCATTAAAAATTAAAAGAAAACGTAAGTGGGTGCATGAAGTCAATCAGGCAAGAAGTTCGTTAGGAGAATATCACCATTTGTACCGTCACCTGCGAGAGGATGAAGAGTGGTTTTGGACCTACTTCAGAATGAGTACAAGTACTTTTGACTACATTCTATCCCGAATTTCAACTGCAATACAGAAGCAGGACACCAATTTCAGGATGGCCATACCGGCAGAAGAAAAGCTTATGGTCACAATTAGGTGAGTAAGAAATTTTTAATTATGAAACTTGTGTCAATGTATTTTTAAGAGCGGAAATGTACAACGTTCAAAATAATTTTCGCAAACGAAGCTAAAAAATGTACAACGTTCAAAATAATTTTCGCAAACGATTCTTGAGCTACTTCATTCCAGCAGCAGCGGACAATGTCTCTGTAGTGATAATATTTGTTTTTTAGGTCCCACAATGCCGGACGTTCATGCACGCCGTGAATCACTTTTTCAATGTCCATAGTGAAGGGATTGAACAATACAACAAATTAATTAATCCAAAAAAACATGAACACTACTTCAACCCCACGTGACGTTCGCCCGAAAGAAACGCTTCAAATCGCAACAATGCTTGCGATTGCATCAGCGAACTCGCACGAAAACGCTTCCACTCGCTCCCCTCAGCTCGCAGTGTGAACACCACACGCCCCCTCCCATTCGAAAAGCCTACTCGCCCGCCTCTTTGTCTTTCTCGCGCGTAATCGCAAGTCATCGCATCGCTCCGCTTCGCCCCAAATCGCAGGCAGTGTGAAAGAACCCTAAGGGTAGGGAGGAAAGAACGGTAAGGGTTGAAGGGAAGGGCAGAAAGAGTGGAGCGGCGAGGGGAAGGGTAAAGGAGTTGAGAACGGGTGGTGACAAGGAGAAGGAGTGGGATCGGAGGAAGGTACGAGGAGTGAGGACGTCACAAGAGAGAGTTCATGAACTGGTGAACGGCAACTCTTTGGGAACCCGTTCAGTTGGGATACGTTCAACTGAAAGATCCGTTCAGTTCGGATCCGTTCAGTGCTGAACGCCACATCCCTAGTTTGCACGCAGTTTCCATGTTCATCAATAGACAATTTTCAATTACGGCAACTGTAGTGTATTGGTTGGCATTCTTGATGAAAGTCAAGTGTTTGGTTGGTCATTGGTGTCTGCTTTTGAGCAGGATAGTGCGGTGAAATAGGAAAGAAAAATTATTATTTTCTGTGATTTCACTACAATATCTTAATCTATTCGTCCTAGCATCGCTTGAGAATGAAGCAGCAACAGTCATCATACTCAGACTCTCCTGATGTGACAGGCCTGTAGGTTGATTGATAAAAAGTGAGCCTGCCTAATACATTTCATGAGCGGTAGCCTAACATAGAAACTAAATTTCACCGTTCGTAGCAACCATAATCTAGTCTTCAAGCATAGGTAAATTTGTGATCTCAGAACCAATAATATTACGTACCTAACTTACTGGAATAAGTTTTAGGGTTAACTCATCAGCAGTTTTCTACTTCCACTTCTGTCTGCTTTTTACTGACATTCGAACGTAGGTACCTGCGGTATGCCATTACCAAACAGTGATTAAGTAATTCATAACAGTAGGTAATCGGATATTCAATTTTATCAAGCTATAGCACACCTGATTGCTGAAATAGTATTATCTGCCGAAGTGCTTACAGATAATTGCGAGATTAGCGGACACTAGCGAACTTCAGTACTATTGCAGTCATAGAACGTACGAGGTAGTTACAGAAGGAGAACAACAAAGGAATCGTAACTTCAAGAACGTCCTACCACCTTTGTACCGCATTCATGACTCAAGTCTCTGGATGAAGTAAATCTGACTTGGCTCTTATAAAATAATGTCATAAACAAAGAAGAAAACGAAAACCAGACAAGATAACGTTCCACCTGTTACCTCTGCTGTTTATACTGACTGATATCTGATACTAGGTACGGGCTTGTATCAATATTCTATATGGACAATGGACATGTACGGAAACCTATCTATAAACAAACTTACCTAAACAAATGGACGAAAGAAAGGATATAGAATATGTGAGGCCATTGTTTCACATCGGCCCACACAAGATCTCTTCCACCATGACCGATCGTAAAAATGATCCATGACGTCATTCTTCTATCCAAAGAGTGACTTGTGGTGTGGAGTGAATGGAGAGTACCAATCAATGACATATTTATATATTGGTTTATTATTTTCAATAATAAACCTTTGGAATCGAGCATGAAAAAAAAAAAAAAAAATTGAACCCCCCACCCAACATTTTTGATGGTTTACGTTTCAATGTATGTAGAATCCGAAAATGCAATAAAAAATGTCTGTCCATGCACCCTATACCATACGCCGCCTTTCGCACTTTCCTTAGCTACCATCAACCAAAAATGATGAAATTTGGTTTTTAGGTCTGATTTGGGGTCTAGTTGGTCCGCGAAGCTCTCTAAGGGGTGAAAAATAGGGGTTGAAATGTCGAGGAAGCTGTTACCTCGAATTTTTTTACGTTTTTAAATAGTTCTTGAACTTGGGAGATTTTTGAGACCGCCCGGAGCATTGTACGTCCAGCAGTTCATTCACAGTAAGGCCCCGAAATTTTCACCGACAGGCTTCCTCAACAGGAGAGTGAATCAAATTGTATACATTGACATTCAGACCGTACCTCATTGCTAGGGAGCAGTGGAGCACCTGATTATGATCATGGATGGCTGAGTTGGTTGTTCTGTGTATTATTCCACTTGAAAAATGAAGGCTCTTTGGATTTTGTTGGTAGGTACCTACAAACGTTGAAGTATTATAGGTTAAATTATTACACAACAGTATATTATTACACACCAGTAAATTATAATTATTACAAAATGGTTTATTATACTATCTACGCAGAAGGGGCATCTATCTATACAGGTAAATTATTAAACAACAATTTACCTATTATTTACCTTATTATGCTTCATGAATAACTGGAAATAAATAATGATTTAATTATTGAATCCCGCGCACTTGTATGAAACTTTAATTCCCGGGCTGGCTCCAGTAGGACTCCATTTAGGGCTTTCCTGGAGGGAGCTCGAGGGTATTGACCACAGAAAACATTGATCTACACAGAAGGGAAGTAATAAATTTTGTAATAATTTGAAGCATTTTTAAAATGAAAGTAGCTTTTATTCTAAAAACTTGGAGGACAACCGCACTGTCCTAGGAAGAATAGCTCTTTTTCTCACCCAGGCGGGACCAGTGAATTGACGTCGCTCCTTTTGCTGTGTTGGTTGTTCTGTGATATTATTTCATTTGAAAAATGATGGCTCTTTTGGAGTTTGTTGATAGGTAGTGAAACGAACAAACGTTGAAGTATTATTGATGGGTAAATTATTATTACACGATGGTAAATAATTACTCAACAGTAAATTATTACACAACGGTTCATTATACCATCTACCTAGAAGGGGCTGGAGTTTGGTGGTACGTACTTTCACAACTTTTTTCACTCCTCATCAACAATTTCTTTTCAGAACTTCGTTATGTGTTTCTTTTTGTTAGGTACTGTTTGTCATCGACAGAATTATTTTAGCATCATTGAACTCGTGATTTGGTCGGTACCTATTAACGAGTACGAGGTTAGGTACTAACCTACGGAGGGCCTGCGATCTACATAATATGTATAGAATAGTACATATATTTTATATTATAATATAAAGGGTTATCTATACGGAGAGCTGTGGTCTGTAACAGAAGGGTATCTGCTACAGATCACAGCTCTCTGTATAGATAACCCTTCTATGTAACATGTACCTACACCCTCTGTAGGTTAGTACCTAACCCCGTACTCGTTACTAGGTACCTACCTAAACCATTGTGTAATAATTTACCTGTATAGGTTCCCCTTCTACGGAGATAGACTAATGAACTGTTGTGTAATCATTTGCCCATCAATACTTCAACGGTTGTTCAAGTTGCAAAAGTACCTACCAACAAAATGGTACTAACCTACGGAGGGTCTGCGATCTACATAATATGTATAGAATAGTACATATTGTATTATAATATGAGGGGATACGGAGAGCTGTGGTCTGTAACAGAAGGGTATCTGTTACAGATCACAGCTCTCTGTACAGATAACCCTTCTGTATAGATCACAGCCCCTCCGTAGTTTAGTACCTATTTGCTACTACAAATTAATATCGTGTGTTGAATGTTCAAGCAGTAGCTAAAAAATGGCAAAAAGAAACACAAATGTAGTTCTGAAGGGAAATTGTTGATGTGATGTGAAAAATATTTGGTCCAGGAACCTGGATTCGAACCTCTGATACGTGTAAGAGCCCCACCCCTAGACCATTCCGCTACGATGGCCACGTGGTCGAGAGAGAAGTGATTTGCGCTCTCAACCCAGTTTGATGCATGCATACATGCTGCTCTTTAGAGCAAATGTTTTGGCAAATTTTATGGCGACATCGTAGAATGCTTCAGATGGTATAACAAACAAATTCCGAAAAATCGAAGTATTTAAAAATGGAGGAAAACCCACACCTCAAAATAACATTTTCCTAGATAGGAACACTCTGGATATTTCAACCCTTAGGTATTTTTCAAAAATAAATAAACCTATATATGAGCTTCCTATTCAGTTTTCAGGACATAAGTCGACTCCGATTCTTTTGCAAAACCTCGGCGGTCGGTTGCTTCCTTGAAAATGGTGTTCTACCATCTCTACCTATCTTTCCAATCTCTTTGCTACCATCATCGCAAGTCGTCCATTTTGAAATTGTAACCATATCGACGCCATTTTCCTTTGCCGTTCTATAGTTTTGTGTCTGTGATTAGTGCAATTTGTAATAAATTCACGGATGTGCTTCTGATGGACCTTTCTGTTAGAATAATATAATAGTTGACGAGTCTTTATTTATTTGACTGCAAGTACATTAACTTCTTTCATTGTCATCAGCAGTCTCTTCCCCCCGGATTTTGGGTGAGATTCCGTTCTTTTCTAACTGCATTATATACATAGCACATGAAATTCATTAAATGTTCACTTCGTAGATACCTTCTGTATTGGATGTCTCCCAGCAGCAAGAATTTGCGGGATTTACCTACCTATTATTTATTTTGGTGACTACCTAAGTTGATATGCATCCGAGAAACTGCTCATTCTCAATGATTGGTAGATTCACTCAGCTTACGATTCCATGGACTTCATATTGTTAACCGTAACTACCCAGATAGGTAGGTCAGAATTGCGGTTATACCTAGATGATCACCGATTTCGTATAACCGTAAATAACCATTCTATTTGTATAGCATTATTATAGCATTATTACTCTTGGAGGTGTAGATATTTTGAGATGTAGGTCGCGGGGCCAACAGGGTACAATCGAATCAAAAGGCAGTAAGCCATACGGGCATAATAATTGCCATTTGTGAGGTCAAATTCATGGTACACACGTAGGTAGGTAGGGTGGTTTGATTCTTTTCTTCCTTGATAGATCCATACAGTTTGGTACCTAAGTACTATATTATTTTTAAATGCTGCCTCCTTTGAAATGTTGGATCCAAAGTAGCTTGTAATAATTTCTCCTTCCATTAGGTGTACTCACAGATGTTGGTTGTTATGTATATTCATGTGCATCTCTTGAAAAACGGTTTTGGATTCCCAGTGGAATTTTTTTTTTCGCGTTTGGAAGTTCATTTCGTAGGCTACCTACATATTCAAGGACTAGGAGCTTGGTATGTGTATTTACTATTAATTTAAAGTTAAGGACCCAATGAACTCGTGAGGTTGGAATGTTATTTTTGTTGATTTATATCTGTAGGTATCTACCTATCTGTAGCTGTGGTGTTTAACATAGAAAAGATAGATGAAAAATTTTCTATGCCGAATGACTGATGAAAAAATTTTACAGTTCATCTGCGTTCCGGATTTTATCACGTGAGCGGACGGTTTTGTTGAGATTATTGAGAAGTTCAAAGACCTTGAAAGACAAATTTCTACAATGAAGAATATATGTCTTTCAAGGGCAGTAGATATAAATTTTTTAAAGGATCGCCCGAAAATTGTGTACAGGTTGAGCTACATGTCTGCTTCCAGCGAAAAAAAGGGCGAAGCTGGGCCCCAGCCTCAACAACAGTCCTGGTACAGTAATCCAGCAGCCATGAACATGTACAACATGTTCAATCCGTATATGTGAGTCGAAAATACTTAATATGAATGCATCTCGTTGACAATGATACAATTTCTGTATGAGTTATATCATGATAAGCTTGGCGCTGCTGATGTTCTTACACTTCTAATTTGCTCCTATCACTTGTAGGTACCCTCCCGGCTATGGACAGAATTACTACCAATATTATGTAAGTTCCCTACGCAGATAAGTAGATACTGTTACGGTTGCATCTGCTTACTCTAGTATTGCGTGTAATAACAATGAATTCGGCTTACGTTTTACAGCAGCAGCAAGGTATGCATCACTACATGAACCAAGCTGCCCAGCACCCGGACGGAAACCAGTACAGGGGTTTCACTCCTGGTGGTAATCTTATGGCATTTCAACAAAGTACTCAAGTACAACAGCCTCTACAGCCTGCTCAACCACAGACTTCCAATACCAACAACGCTAATAGTGTAAGTAGTATGAGTTACTGGACTGAGGCCGGGATTTTAATCAGTTAGCCCTTCTCGGCTCACATCATTGATTGCTTGTGTTGTTGGTATTGCAGGACGCTGCTGATGATCTACCACCTCTCCCACCAGGGCCCCCTCCCCACAAAGGAAACGATGCTGGAGACAACAACCAGGGACCATCACCACCGACTAACTTTAATTCGGGGGGTTAGGTCCTATGATCTCTAACTACTTAATATCCGCGTGTGAAGTAAAACTATGACTTGCATTCCTATTCCTATTCATGGTCTCATAACTCATATCTCTTTCAGTCATCCAACAGGGGCCAGTGAAATTCATGATGAATACTCCTCGTCCAAGAATGAATCTTCAAGGTAATGCTTTCAACCAGCAACAGCAGAATCAACAAGGTAATATAGGTGGCAGTGCTAAATCTCGTAGGAAAAAGAAAAAGAAGATGCAGCAACAGCAAGCCAGGCAGCAGATGATGCAAAAACAACAAATGCAGCAGTTCCAGTGGAACCAAAAGTCGCAGGTACCGATATTATGAGGAAATCAATATATCGTATATGGTATTTTATATTCATTGTGGAGAATAGAAGTGCACTGTTCGTATCACCTTCAAAGCTTGTGGCCTTCGATCATCATAAGGCTTATGTCTTTCTCTATTATACAAATTGCCCCAGTGTTTTCATCAGTGATTAGTTTATTGTTATGTATAATTATTTAGAGCCAAAACATGGACGATACACCACCACTTCCGGATGCGCCGCCCCCACCGCTGCCTCCAGGGTCACCCCCGCCTCCGCCACCACCACCAACCTTAGTTGAATGCAATGAAAACCATGCTGGGGCTAGCAACATCAACCTTCCTCCTACTGCACCCCCTGTTGGCATGCCTCCACCATTTCAAGGCTCAATGCCAGTGTTACCATCTGCTGCTCATGTTCAGAATCAAGGGGTCAAAGCTTTGGACGAATGGCCTGCACCTCTTAGGTATGTATTCGGCCAAGTGACGAAGAGGAAATGTTACAGTAAGAATTCAACAACCAGTTCTGACTGGATTCATTGGTTCTCTCTTTGACTGGATTTAAAATTTGTCATTATTGTCTTCCAGAGACTATTTCGCCCAAGGGCACTTGGAAATATTACAATAAGAATTCAGCAGACAGTTTCAAGTAGATTCATTGGTTCTCACTTTGACTGGATTTAAAATTTGTTATTATTGTCTTCCAGAGACTATGTTGGGCGATGCTATGCCAAATGTGTAACTCAGATTGACAAAGACAGAGTTGGAGTTATCTTGAAAGGAAAGCTTATGCGAGCTACTAATGATGGCACGTTATGGACTAAGGACTGGGCTGCCGAACCTTTACCTCTGTAAGTTCATCCATGTTTCCATGAATGTCACCCACTATTATTGGTATTTCGGCAAAGTCTTCATTGTTTTCATCCCATGCCACTGCGAATTGCCAAGTTTGACCCTAACAGTTTTTTTTCTCTCATTTGCAGACTGGATAGTGACAGCAAAGCTGTGATGAACTTGAAGGAGAAGCTGAACAGACAAAGTATTACGAGCAGGCTTGGCCCACGAACAGGTTCTCCATCCGTTCCCAACCGTAAGCGAGCATCCTTGCCAACCAGGGGATCCGGTCGGTCAGCCTACAGGAGCGACAGCAGTTCATCGAGAAGTAGCAGAAGCAGTTCCTCCAGCCGGAGAAGCCGCAGCCGAAGCCCACGATCCTCGAAGAAATCAGTGCGAACGCCTAACAAAAAAAGCAGAGGAAGTCATAACAACAATCGTCGAAACGATAGCTTCTCCAAATATCATTCATCACAGTAAGTTCATCATTCATTCACACTGTAGTTGCTTCAGCCAATAAAAATGTTTTTGCTGTTCTCTTATTTGGCTAGATAAATCTCTCAAATTTTGAACTTGTTGTCAAGGAGGAACTCATGTTTTCAGGTCGCATTTCTATTCGGAGTTTGGTATTTTTGGAGGGTCAGAAGATTTGAATGTGAAGAAAGAGGTTTTGGACAAACGGGCTGCTCGGTTTAGTGCCCCTGGTGCAACAAAACAGCCTGCGCTCTCTAGTGCTATAGGTAAAATTTAGCTCTGATCTCTTTTGTTGGTTTTCTATTTTGTAAGGGTCACTTACTGCAGTAAAACATAATGTTCGTAGAATTCTATCATCCATGTTGGTAATTATTCCTTTGCCTTTTAGGTAGCCGATTAGGCCGCATGAACAAAGATTCAAGTGGATGTCCCCCTAGGAAGAAATATAATCAACTGTTTGTCTACGACAACGGCCCTTCTAATAACGAGGGCAATGGTGCTAGTGGTGGCGACTACGAAGTTTCGGATCTCCACATTATCGGGACGTGCGAGGACCTTGAAAAGGGATATCTCAGGCTAACCTCAGCTCCGGAAGCTTCTCAGGTGGGGATTTCTCATCGAAATAATAATCCTTCTGGTAACTGGAGTTCGAGCATTTGTTAATACATGATATATGCGTCTACAGGTCAGGCCCAAAAATATTCTCATCAAGTCACTGGAGATGGTCAAAGCGAAATGGGTCAAAGAACGCGACTACCATTATACATTTGAACAGTTGAAATCTATCCGACAGGATCTCACAGTAAGTTTGTTTTATTTCGCATTATCGACGAATATCTATCTGGAATCATTCACCATCTACATTGTCACTGTTCTTAGGTTCAAGGTATCCGGGATCGTCTGAGCGTTGATGTCTACGAAACTCACGCCAGAATAGCTCTGGAGATGAAAGATCATGCAGAGTTCAACCAATGCCAGTCTCAGTTGAGAATACTCCACGAAGAAGTCAAGGAAGCTTCTGAAAACAAAATTGAATTCAAGGCTTATGGCATCCTGTACTTCATATTCACAAAAGATTTCATGGGTAAACACTTACTTTTTGTTGTATCGGAAAATTTTTAGATTGGGTCCCAAATTTGTAGGAAATTCGTTTTTGAAAGATTTTTTGATCCTTCCCAGTTTCAGAATATATCTCTAGGGTATTCTGAATACGTCTTATTTTTATATGTCCAACTAGCATTGCACAGGATAGTGTGTTGGTAACACAGGGAATCTCGTGATGTGCAAATTGTAGGAGCATAGCAGTAAAGGAACCTAATAAATACCACCGCCAATATCACTTTGGTAGGAACAGGCGATGTCCAGAATTAAATCACATAGGGTGTGGGTGACGTGACACCGGGCAATGGGCATGGTTATCAGGGGCATTTTATATTGATAGAAAATTCAATAAAATTAAGATGTTTGGGAAGAAAGGCGCGCTTAGATTTATGAATTTCTTAAGCTTCTGATTGGTCGGAGCGCAGCACGCCATGATCCCTCAGCATTCTACTGGGTTTACAGAATCCATATGGTTATAGCTTTTGGTGGAACCGAAACGAGTTGAGGAAACGAAAATAGAGAAAAGGTACAAAGTAAAACGAAGCGGGTCTTGTGTGATGACATAAATTTCAGCACCAGGCCAAACGCGCTAGGTTTCAAACCAACCCGTTTTCAATTGTTAATTTCTCGGTGACTGTTTTTTGTGTCTAGTTACCAGGTGATTATTATTTATTACAGCTACTAAAATAACATAGTTCATGGAGTTTTTCATTTTTATTTCCTATGCGCATAGCATTTTGATGCATCGCTCTTTCAAAAAGCTGGATCTGCTATAACAAGCTGAAATAATTGTCTCTTTACCAATTAATTGTAGAAACTTAATCTTGTAAACTTGATCCAGTCTTTTGATCATTTCCAGAGCTGAGCACTCGTCTCTGTTCGTTGACTCAAGAAGACAAGGAGGACACATGTATACAGCATGCTGTTGATTTAGCTCGCGCTTGGCTCGATGGGAACTACGTTCGTATCTTCAAACTGTATAAAACTGCTCCGAAAATGGCCTCCTACCTCATCGACCTCTTTGTCGATCGTGAAAGATTAGCTTACTTCAAAGTCATCATGAAAGCGTATGTATATAATGAATGGTTCAAACCTATCACTTGAACTAACGAAATAATTCTCATGTACCTACTGTGAATTTCAAGAAGGGAAAAAAGGTAGTTTCAACCAATAATTTCCATCGGTACTCTTTGAAATATTGGCTGTTGTGGCTTTAACATTGCTGGTAGGTTGTAGGAAATTATAATGGTTTTGGATTTTGAAACATATTCCATTTCTCTTGGTAAGGATTTTATCTCAATCAGTTCAGTTATCCCAACTTTGAAGGAGTTGAGGATGTTTGTTTGAAACTAGATACAGATTGATCATCTCTGATAGTTCTCAGTTAGAATGAAGTTTCACTAAATGTTTTATGGAACATTTCATGTATGACGTGGTCACATACCATTTCCAACTAAAATTCAACGTTTTCCAAATACTTGGAATTCAAAATTTTCCATTTTCAGTTCATAATTATTAAACTGCCACTTGAAACTGCTCTATACAACAATTTGAAGATTTTGCCTAGCCCATTGAGAAGAAACGTTGATTTTCTCTTCTTGATGTAGGAGGATGGAAAACAACGTTGGTAGAGCATCCAGTAGATATTATTACTATGATGACTCTGATTTTGATAAAATTGGTGATGAAAAATTTTACTTGGAAGAAAAAGATGACTCTAAGTTGGATTCTTAAGACAGGAGGAGAGAGAAGAGTGCGAGGGATCATATCCACGTGGTTTTCACCTCCTTGGATACACCTCTGGGATTTAGGTAAATGTTCGTCCGGTTTTCACTCCTTGGATATTTGGAAGAGAAGTAGCGCGGATATTTATCCGGTTTTCACCATGTTGAATGTCCGGGAAAATACTTGTCAGGTTTTCACCACGTTGAGTATTGAAGGAAGTTCTCACCCGGTTTTCACCTCGTTGAGAACGTAGATGGAAGGAGAAGGATTGGTTGGTGATGAGGAGGTAAGGTTTGAGAGGGAAAGGCTCTGGTTCGAGAGAAATTGGATGAATTTCGAGCTGAGCTAGCCTGGCGCCTTATAAAGGCGCCTCTACCCTCCCCTGGTTCCATCCGAATGGCCAATGGAGGGAGAGTTACCTGGGACCTGTCCCTCGCACTGCGTAGCTCGACTTCTCCGTTGTTTATTGGTAAAAATCTTAACGTTTTTACAGGAGTGGTATGTCCGGTATGTCCCGATAGGAAGCACGTATAATGATTATATACTTCTACTTCTTGTTTCTGTTCCCACTGCGTGTTTCTTCCTTCTTCCATTGCAAGTCATTTAATAAAATGTGGAATACGCGTAGACAGCAGGGCTGATCTGATAAGTAGGTACCCGAGATTATCTCAGTTGGGTACCTATCATATCATTATTATAAGGGACACTAGTGCTCTGCACTGAGGTTGGAGGAGTAGCGTGAGACATACCAGACAGGTTCGATCCTATTGAATGTCTATTTCCACTAATTAAAAACAAAATAGAAAAATTTATACCGGTTTCATTGATCAAACTATCGTTGGTAACAAAAAATAACTGAGGTGTTCAATCATCAGTTATTGTTTGTTACTGACGGTGGTTTGATCACTGAAACGGGTTTAACAGTACCTACTTTGTAGTATAATTACATCAAAAACCTAAATCGATATAGCTAGCTCACCTTTCGGATAGGCGTTCCTACATCATCCTTTTCACGGCAGCTCAGATTTCTATCTTCTCAATCTCCCAATGTTCTGTACATTTGGAGCTCACTGTTACCAGACATCACAGCACTGAGACGTTCTTATGTATCCCTTGAGTTTTTTTTTGTATTCTTTACCGCACAAACCCACCTCTCCTCTCTACTTCTTAGCACTTTGTGGAATGCATACTTTAAATTTTCGTGAATACTTACGTCTTTACCTCGTTGTGAACCGCCAGCAGCGACGAGATCCACCTCAATTCACAGTACAAACAGTACTGATTAGACAGATCATTATAGCCAGACCGATCACTCACAGCCTAACGCCTTATCAGACCATGCTTATCGTTCACCTTTCACCTATCTGTTGACAACAGATCTGTTTTTGTGGAGGTCAGCTAGGACAAGACAAGTTTCAAATCAAGGCTGAGGTCTTCTGGGAGTCAATTGGGTTGCACCTTTCGCGCTGACTCACTTTTGGTTCTCTGGGAGTCGGTTGGGTAACGCCCTTCTTATTTATTATTATTTTCCCTTTTAGAATATTGCAATGTTGAATTCTATCTGGAAAATTTTGAATTCTGTTTGGAAATGCTATAAATCTATTAAATAAAGGGCCAGTACAGACGTGTTTACAAACTGTTGCGTGTTACCACACGTTTTGCCCTGATCGGCTAACAGTCCTACAGAGTCTTTCGCTCACCAGTGTCAGCGTGCCCAACTATAACAATTCTCTATACCTGGCTAATTCAATATTTCCATTGAAATAATTTTGTTCTTTCACTTTCTAATTGCTCAATGCACTAATAAGTTTACTTTCAGGACGGTTCTGCGAAATGGTAAGTTGAAGCGGGTACTTCTAGATCTGCTTATATCATGATGGAACAAATATGGCGGGGCAAAATTTGTTATCCCCTGCAGATCTGTCATATGCTATATAGAAATTGACAAAAAAATATTGATAAAATGCGGGGTCCTCCAACCTTGCATACAGATATATCCATGGATCTACGGTACCGTATACGTTTTGTTGGAACCTACTACTAGTGTTGCTTCCCCACTATCAGAGGTGGCAAGTCAGTTAGGACTACCGGCTTCCCTAAATGTCCAGGATTGGATCTTAGATGCTGGATAGATTCAGCAGCATTATCCTCAAAGAGGCAGTTCTTATAACATGCTAATGTGAAAGTCGACAAAAATTTGTCCTTCAAGATCGAAATTCTGACTCACATATCAAACATGCTGGAACACAAATCGAGACATCAAGGAACACAAATTCGTTAGTGTCTGTATCTATATACGCAGTTCCTTTTAACCGCCATATCTGATCAAAATATCAATCCCAACGAGCAGATATTGGGAGGGTATGTGTGCGTTGGTCCGATTTGAATTTCATCAAAATCAGATCGCCAATTGAGACATCAAGGAATCCAAATTTGTTAATGCCTATATCTATATACGCAGTTCCTTTTAACCTCCATATCTGATCAAAATATCAATCCTAACGAGCAGATATTGGGAGGGTATGTGTGGGTTGGTCCGATTTGAATTTCATCAAAATCGGATCACAAATTTAGACATCAAGGAATCCAAATTTGACTGTATAATATCTATATACGCAGTTCCTTTTAACCGCCATATCTGATCAAAATATCAATCCCAACAAGCAGATATTGGGAGGGTATGTGTGGGTTGGTCCGATTTGAATTTCATCAAAATCGGATCACAAATTTAGACATCAAGGAATCCAAATTTGACTGTATAATATCTATATACGCAGTTCCTTTTAACCGCCATATCTGATCAAAATATCAATCCCAACAAGCAGATATTGGGAGGGTATGTGTGGGTTGGTCCGATATGAATTTCATCAAGCCGATATGTTTTCATTGAGGAACTTGATTTTCTGAGGATACCTCGTCCAGTTCTGCCCAAATTTTAGAGGCAACTACCTAGTTGACGAGTGCTTAAACCTCTCACAGGTCCAGCTACAGTGGAAATGAGTCTTCAACTAATTACATATATATTAATTAATCATACTAATTTGCTAGTGCTGCAGTCTTATGAAATACCATTTTGAAATTACATGGTTCTGGATGTACTGTGTAATGTATTTGTGGTGGCATTGCAACAGCTGCCAAATTGAAAAACCCGAAGAAAAAGAAGATGGGATGGAGACTTGTTTTTGAGCATCGCGAGTTTTTGGCCCATTTTTTCGAGGTCATTGGTTACAAAATGGGGGACTGCCAATTTGTAATAAAAACGAGCTTTTTGGTCATAGTTCGAAAGAATAGGAATTTAGCTGGATAGAATATTTGCATCTAGCTGACGAAGCCTTGGCATTTTCATAATTTGAAGATAGATGAATGCAAAATTTGATATTAAATGAAATTTAGTGCTGCTTTTTCAAGGATTGAATGAAGATTTACTGTTTTCCACCTTCGTAGCTAACTTCCGTTTTTCATCCCTCTATTTCTATTACAATTTCATTGATATAGATTTTTCTTGCAAAAAGATAAAGAAGCCCTGTTGAATAATGGTTCACAGGAAACTATTATGTAGCAAAATGTATACCTACTTTACCTTCAAAGAATTATTTCAATACTTACCCATAATCAAGGCCTCAACGTATAAAATGCTGTCAATCATTGGTTTGTTATCTCTGTTCTGCCTCACCTCTAAATAGACTGAACATGAGAAAAGTTCGGATAGGCTTGAAATAGGTATGTGAAGGTTTGGGACTGAGGTCTGATTTCAGCAATATTTTCAGAAATATATACTCTATTTGAAAAGGGAACTGCTCAACCTAAAGGTTATAGGTATTAGGTAGGTACATCATAAATTACGAGAAACTTGGGGGTTCCTTAAATTTTTTTTTTACAAAATTTGAGTAATTTGTGGTTGAATACCTAGTTTAGAAAGAGAGTTGGTTTTTTAAATTTATTAATGTGCCTTGATACGTAAAACATCATATTAAGTATTATAGGCACTTACATTTGATTTCCAACTTGGGTGATTAATATTATTACAGTTGCTATATATGTAGTATTTGTGTCTGTCGTGTGGTTCCCTGTGCATTTGTCATGAACAGCTTCCCTCCCTCCCTATTGATTCGCTTCCTGAGGCACAGCCATCTGTCGTACGATGTAATCTGCGTCAGCATCTTCCCAAGATATATCGTCACTTGCGAGATTCTCAGATACTCGAATTTCGCCTGCTCCTGCCGCTCATTTCCAGTCGGATGTTCATTGTTCGCTGTTGGAGCCAATCAGTCGTTCTGGCTTCAACGCACTTCTCTTGGTTTCACCCGGTTCCTCTAATAATCGCTGTCACCAGCAAAGTGATATTTCATCAGCTTGATCGAGAAACACATAGAACGTCAGCTACCAGTTTATTCTACGTCATTACTTTGTTGAAAACCTGCGAATAAGTTGAATTGTCCAATTGAAATAATCCGGACATCAAGTTTCACCGAAATCATCAACAGGACATCGTGTAATAGAAAAAGTAGAAGTATTTTGTCAGAATGACCAGAAGTTTGTTTCAAGGAATTTTCCAAGTCAAACAAATGCGCAACAGGTAAAACAGAATTCAACTCTTCATCGTTGTCAGTCTCCAAAAAGAAGTTCTGTGCAAGGGAGAAACTGCAAAAATACTGGTTGGAGAATAGTAAAAGTTGGAAAAACGAAAATAACTACCAAAAATAAAATAATAATATAATGAATTATTATACAGAGGAAAGATTATGAACAAAACTCAACAAATGAATTGGAGCGATATGAAAAAAGAAAGTGTCTATGAAAAGGAAGAATGTGAGAGTGTACAGAAATAGAAGTGAATCATTATGAGAAATTTACAGTAATGAGAGAGTTGTACAGAAATAGAAATGAATCATTATGAGAAATGTACAGTAACCATAATCTGAATAATATATGCTGTCTGAATATATCGGGTGGCTCCTTTTTTAAATCAAGTAAATAAAGAAAAAATTATGAATTAGACACAAGACTGGAAAAAAATGTTGTATAAGGTTACAGAAGAAAACGAAAAAACTGAATCAGAACAAAGTTCGTGATAAATGAATTGGTTGATTACAGTAAAGGGATACATTCATGCAAACAGACGTGCTGCAAGGACCATGAGTCACCGAGAACTTCTCTTCCGTCGATTCGTTTTGTCTGCATTGTTTCTACCCCTGTCCCCTTTTCATCTCATGCCCAGTATCTTCACAAATGCACAGGTTCCACTTGTATTTAACTGAAAATTTTGAATTGTTTTGCTTTTTATTTTGCTATTTACATGTCATTGAACTGTTCTTTAGTTACCGACCCTCGATACCGCTCGACTTCGTCAAGTCAGAGCTGGAACTGGACACAGATAGTGACGTCGACGCGTTTCTAACCTCAGTTGGGAATGTCAGTTTCGTTGACCCATCAAGGACTTTAATCGATTGCAAAGCTTTTCAAGGGTGAATGGAAACCCCCACTGCAAACAAGCAGCTCTTGTGATAAATGTTTGAAGAGTACCTAATTCTAATAGTGAATGCAAAGATGCGAGGCATACAGTTGAAATCATGCGCCGAATAATTGTGGTTTTCACCAGTTTAGTTGAGTTACTGGTGAAAAATCTAGCAATTTTAGATGAGCAATCGAAAAGGATCGATGAATTCAGTGTACTTCAGGATCGTCGAGACTTCGCTTCGTGGGATCACCAAAGGATTTTATGCCGGATTTTATTCCTGACAATGAATGAAAGAAAAGAATAAACAGGAAAAAATACATGTAAACGCCACATAATATCTGAGAAAACAAAAGGAAAATTGATGGATCAAGATGAATCACTTACTGGTTAACTCGGAAGGCCTAAAACGCTAAGGGCTCCAGTTCTGCATCGTGGTCTTCATGGTGTGTTTACTCCAGTAGGTCGCTCTCCCCTCTCGTATATCTAGGAAGTGGATAACAGTCATCCTCTTCCCCAGCTGTTCCTTCTTGCTTTGGACGTTGTAAGGTCTTTTCAGGGTTTGTTTTCTGTCACTCCCAATAACACTTTTCTTAGTCCTGCTCCGCTTTATCTTACATTTCCTTGGTTATCTGTAACTTTTAATTGATTTCTACATTCTTATCCATTCTCTCGTATCATCCTCCCCTCATTGGTCGGCGTCCTTCAGTCATCGTCCGCACTGATCGCATTTTAACGGCCAACGTTGAAAGGCTTGTATTTAAGAAGAAAGTGAATCTTGTCATTTTCGTATGTTCTAATATGTATTATGAACTGATTTCCAGTTATTAATTAATCTGGGACTAACGCATCGCAGTGACACGCTCCTCACTCGTGTGTTTACTACGAATATTATGGTTATACAAACGTGCATGAAGTGTAAATATAATATGTAAATGATTTTCCCGAGTTTTTTGTTATTTTACCGATTCCAAGTCCCTAAACGGTTGATTAATTTAATTGATTAGCGGCCTCGATGATCTTAGAATGGGGGGAACGATGGATTAGCAGATAATATATAATACTGCTAACTATATCAGGATGGATAAGATCCTGTGGATTATGTTCGGGTTGACGAATAGGATTAGGCGAAAGCACAAGTCGAGATTAATTGGTTCCCAGTACACACAGCGTCCAGCGTGATAGTGATCGGATGGTATTAGGCATCTTGGAACCATGCTACTTTTATAGGTACCTAACAGTAAAAAGCAAAGTTTGCGTACCGACCGATTGGTTCTGGGGTTGGAACTACTTATCTCCTGTCGTCTCACCTTTTCCATACCTAACATATTTTGTTAATTTTTCCCCTCGAAAGTGGCACGTTTCTCTCCGCAGTTTCGTACTATTATAATATAAACTACTACCTACGGTACAAATTAGTTTATTCCGACTAAGTGGGACCGAAGGTTATCGGGGACAACCGAAAATCCGGGTAATATGGGTAAAAACAGAACTAAATCCTCAAATAAGCTGACCTACCGTTTATTTTATGGTAAAAACGCTGCAAATTATTACACAACGGTTTATTTTTACCTGTGTAGGTAGATGCCCCTTCTGCTTGATCACTTTTCTGTGGTTAACACCTTCCCTAGAGCTCCCTCCAGGAAAGCCCTAAATCGAGTACCTACTGGAGCAGGCCCGGGAATTAGTTTCATAAAAATGCACAGGATTCAATCATTAATTATTTGTTATTATTCGTGAAGCGTAAAGTTTGTTCAAGTTACAAAAGTACCTATCAACAAACAGCCATCCGTGATTATAATCAGGTGTTCCATAGCAATGATATCTGTGGCGGATTTATACCATTTCGTTCACGGTCATGTAGAAGCTTTTCGTACAACAAGCTCCGAGTGGTCTCAACTCTCAAAAAACGCTGCAAATTATTACACAAAGGTTTTGTTATTTACCTGTGTAAATGCCCCTTCTGCGTAGATCACTGTTTTCTGTGGGCAGTACCCTCGAGCTCAACCCAGGAAAGCCCTAAATCGAGTACTGGAGCCGGCTCCGGAATTGACGTTTCCTACAAATGCGCGGGATTCAATTATTATTTGTAGTTATTCATGAAGCATAAGGCAAATAATAAACCGTTGTGTAATAATTTAACTGTATAGGTGCCCCGTCTACGTAGATAGTGTAATGAACCGTTGTGTAATAATTTTCCGTTGCGTAATAATTTACCCTTGTGTAATAATTTACTGTTCTGTAATAATTTCAGTAATACTTCAAGTTTGCCTGTCAACAAAATCCAAAAGATCCATCATTTTTCAAATTAAATAATATCACAGAACAACCAACTCGGCTTCATACAGCCATCCTTGATTATAATCAGGTGCTCCCTGGGGATGATATTATCTTGGCCGAATTTATACAGTTTGATTCACGGTCATGTTGAAGCTTTTGGGTGCAAACGAACGGCTGGTCGTACAATGCTCCGAGTGGTCTCAAAAAATTCTTTAGTTCAAAGTCAATTTAAAAACTCAAAAAAGTCCATACCCTTCTATTGTAAGTTTTCGAGCTACGGCGTTCTGAAAATTTTAACCCCCCCATTTTTCACCTCTTAGAGATTGCTGACAGAACGTCGAGCTTCGCGGACCGACTAGACCCCAAAATGGGACTACAAACCAAATTTCATTGATTTTGGTTCATGGTAACTAAGAAAAGGGTGAAGTACGGCGGACGGACAAATTTTTTGATTGCATTTTCGATTTACCTTGAAACCGTAACCATCAAATTGGGGGGGGGGGGGGGGGTTAAAATTTGTTTTCCATGCTCGAATCCAAAGGTTGATTATTGAAAATAATAAACCAAAACTGTGTTTATAGCTGGTGCGTCAATCCACGTACCTACGTATACGTCCTCTGACCCTTTCTTGAACCGAAAAAACATTTTACTGCCAAAATTTGCTGTACAATTTGTGTAGTGCAGTTACTGTACATTGAATCAAATTAAAAAGCGAATATTTGACTTAGTACTTTGTTACATTGTTGCTATTATAGTTGAAAATCATCTAAAGGTGTACAGACATGTGGTTTCAGACATCGAGAACAGTTTTGGTTCTGTTTCGGTCTGTGGTAGTTCTTTGTAGCGTCCATAACTACCCGAAATAATGGTCGAAGTGGGTTGAAATTTGGAGGGTAGCTGCGGGTTGGGTCACAGATGGTCCCATACCAAAATCATTGAAAAAGTACAGTAACTTTCATCTGCGCATGTGCAAACGTGAAGTACTTGAAACGCCCATAACTACATACCTTTAAGTATAGTTGAAATGAGTTCAGATTTGGAGGGTCGATCAAGAATAATATTTATTTTGATTTTTGATAGGTCCATATGAATTTCATTGGAATCGTACGGTAGCTTTCGTCTGCGCATGCGCGAACATTAAATGTTGACCGTTTCCTTGTAACGCTTCTAACTACGCGAAAAATAGTCGTAGAGAGCTGAAATTTTGAGGGGGGTTGGATCGAAGATGGTCCCGTATGAAAATGAACCAACCCAACTATTCTGTACGTTCATGTGATTCAAAAGGAGGAAGCTATACTGCCTACTGGAGTTGGCAGACGTTTTTAAATAGGTACCCACTTAACTACATAGAAGGTTACCTACGAGACCTAAACATCTCCCACTGATTGAAGGAAAATGATGGTGCGACCTCGGATGATGGAAACATTCGATGAATCTGCTATGTAGGCACCCGTTGGTCTCCTGCTGTTGAACGAGTTATGATAGAATGTGAGTCTTTTTCTACATCAGCGCTAATTCTAAATAGGAAGATCACTATCGCAGCAACTCGCTCCCTAATTAATGTTAATTAGCGAAGCGTCCCTGTAGTGATGTTGTCCTTGCAAGGCTTAGCCGCAGTTTTTCGTTGTATAGTTTCTATAAAACAGCTCTAACTCATTAGACGGCTTATCAAATATATACGATCATGGTAATTATTGTCAAGTTATCTACAAAAACGCTGGTGATTAACCGTAAAGTTGTTCCCACGAGCAAAAACTCCTTTCCCCCACCTGTCGACGAGGTTCTATTTCAGTATTTGGACGAGACTGCAGTTCCTTCTGGACTTGTGCCGCCTGCCCCGAGCAACGGTAAAAAGCGAGTTGAATCGTCTGACAGGGAGTCGTGGAAGGACATCGATGCCTCGTTATCTGTGACGTAAGTTCCGCCTACACGCACATCGCACAGCTCCTACAGTGATCATGGATGTGGACTTATGTTCCTATTTTACCTACTGCCAGTAGGCAGTTGGTAGGTACCTAATGACGGCGACCGGATTATATGAGGCTTGGTAGGTAGGTACTCGTTTTGGTTTATTATTCTGCGAATAATACACCTATGTATTCGCTCAGCAAAAAATTGTTATAACACCCCCTCCAAATTTTTTCTTTTCCGTTCCAAGGTGCGTAGATTCCAAAAACGCTGCAGTACTTGTCACATGGGTTTATTATTCTATTGGACATACCTACAGAAATGTTGGCTGTTCATTTATTGTTTCTTTCATGCGTAATAATCGAAATAGCTATTTCTGATGGTTTCCATCAATTTTGGCCCCCATAACACGAATTAGGTTAGGCTCTTTTTTTCTTTTATTTTTCTTCAAATTTCATCTTTGTTCATTGGTAGTGCCATTTAATCGTCTTAATCCACGTGTTGAAACTTTTTCTCGTGTTATTATACAGACTGTGATTTCAGACGATTTCTCAGGTTTTTGACTCACGAAAAATCAATTTTGGGAGCTGAACATTTGGCAGAACCTCAATTTGTCCACTCTGTGGTCAAAATCGACTTCATGTTCGGTCTTCTCATCCCAGAAACATGGAAAACGATACCTCAAAAGCTCAAGTTACCAACATGTTACTAAAACGCAAAAAGTACCTATTTTTATACACATTTTCACTCATAACACCCCTGGGTATATTCCGATCGGGCTGCAAAGTTTCGGGACACAACTAGGGCCCAAATGGAGCATGTGTGCGAAAGAACGAATGTTTTAGATCGAAAATGAAGGTGGTACACGTGATACGGCGTACGGCGGACGGACATTGCATTTTTTGAATCTACGCACCTTGAAACGGAAAAGAAAAAATTTTGAGGGGGTGTTATAAAAACTTTTTGCTGAGCGATTACATACCTAGGTGTATTATTCACAGAATAATAAACCAAAAGTCGTTCTTTCGCACGCATGCTCCATTTGGGCCCTAGTTGTCCCGAAACTTTGCAGCCAGATCGGAATATACCCAGGGGTGTTATGAGTGAAAATGTATATAAAAATAGGTACTTTTTGTGTTACAGTAACATGTTAGTAACATGAGCTTTTGAGGTATCGTTTTCCTTGTTTTTGGGGACGAGAAGTCCGAATATGAAGTCGATTGTGACCAATCGGTGAAGAATTGAGTTCTACCAGATGTTCAGCTCCCAAAATTTTTTTATGAGTGAAAAACCTGGGAAATCGTCTGCAGTCACCATCAATTTGTATAAAACACTGGAAAAAGGGTCAACGCATGGATCAAGACGATTAAATGGCACTACCAATGATCAAAGATAATTTGAAAAAAAAGGGAGCGTACCTAATTTGTGTTTTAGGAGCCAAAATTGATGAAAACCATCAGAAATAGCTATTTCGATTATTACGCATGGAAGGAACAATAAATGAACAGCCACAATTTCTGTAGGTAAGTCCAATAGAATTACAAACCCTTGTGACAAGGACTTTGCAGCGTTTTTCTTTTGCGTTTCAAGGTGCGTAGATTCAGAAAATGCAATGTCCGTACGCCGTAGCACGCATACCGGCTTCATTTCTTCTTCGTTCTTTCGCACACAATCATGCTCCATTTGGGCCCTAGTTGTGTCCCGAAACTTTGCAGCCCGATCGGAATATACGCAGGGATCTTATGAGTGAAAAATGGGTATAAAAATAGCTAGTTTTTGTGTTTTAGTAACGTAAGCTTTTGAGGGTGCTTTCCATGTTTTTTTTTGGGGACGAGAAGACTATCGAAGGTTCAGCTTCCAAAATTCTTTTTTTGTTAAAGTCAAACCTGGGAAATTGTCTGAGATCACCATCAATTTCACTAGAATATAATAACACTTTAATAACTTGGAATATAATAACACTATAGGTAATAACACTAGAAAAATTGTCAACAGATGAATCAAGACAATTAAATGGAACTATCAATGGTCAAAGATAAAAGAGCGTAATTTGTGTTTTTGGGGGCCAAAATTGGTGGAAACCATCACATATAGCTATTTAAATTATTGCACATGAAAGAAACAATAAATGAACAGCCAACATTTCTGTATATATGTCGAATATAATAACAGACCCATGTGACAAAGACTGCAGCGTTTTCTGAAATTCGGTTGGTTCAGACGTAGACACAGGTACCTGATGAAGTGCCTCTAACTGCTGCCACAAATTGGGTGGGTTGATGTGTGCTCCCTGTGAATTCTATGGTCATGATAAATGAAATCATTGCTTTGAAATTCTGAAGTCTTCACCAATAGAATTTATCAGTTTACGACGTTATCGTGGAACCAAAATGATGAAATATGGAAAAATGTGATATGATGGTACAATAAGTAGGTACCCAGGTATTTATTTTTAGTCTCAGAGAAAACATTGAGTTTGAAGAGTTGAGTTCGTTTCGAAAACAGAAAGTGAATAATAAAACCAGTCATGCAGCATGACTTAATGAGCGAATTTTCAAAGAAATATTCGAATTAATGGCTATGGTTTTGTTTTGCTTCGAACTCTCGTCTTCAATTAATACTTCTCACATTTTTCAATCTGACCACTCTAAGGGGGTGGGGGGGGGGGTAAGAGTTTAAAGATTATCCTAGTTTTGGGTAATTTTTGCGCACTTTAAATGCTCTAATTTAAGAACGGATTTAGATATCTAAAATCCGATTTCACCATCGTGTTCAGCGTGCAAAAACCTTTAAAATGAGGGGTCACTTGTTAGAAAATAACATTTTGGGGATTTTTGGGTAATTTTTGCGCACTTTAAATGCTCTAATTTGAGAACGGATCAAGATATCTAAAATCCGATTCCACCATCGTGTTCAGCGTGCAAAAACCTTTAAAATGAGGGGTCACTTGTTGGAAAATAACATTTTGGGGATTTTTGGGTAATTTTTGCGCACTTTAAATGCGCCAAAACCCTCCTTAGAGTAGGCCAATTTCGCCCATCTTCGAACTTAGCCTTTCGATTGTCAAGATAGATTTTTTGTGCAAATTTGAGCTGTTTATCTCAATTCTATCGAGAGTTATCGTCTGGAGTGACACATATATATATATATATACATATAAAAAAGTGTTAAATTTCAGGAATCGTTTTAGAATGGTCTGAAACGGATTTCTATGAAGAAAATTTCCAAAAATTTATATTATTTAAATTTCGAAGCCATTGCAATAGCTTCATTTTCTTTGAAAATTCGCTAAAACGGCTGAAAATCGCCAAGAATTGATTACGTCGCCATAAATGGTATAAAATAGTGCCAACGTTTCGCATAAATGTTAGTTTAACGGCAAACAAGGTTTAAATGTTAGCCGTTTTCGATAGCAAAAAGTGGGTCAAAATTTGAAAAAATACGGCCACAATCTTCAAAATTCGCTCATATGGCCATGTTGCATGACGAGCGTTTTTATATAGTTTTTTTACCCTTAACGAAAATTAAAAACATGGGATTACATTTGAGCGGTGCCCAGGTGAAATTCTATCTAAATGTATTTATTATTGAGGGGTGGTACCCAACCCTTGCTTGTAATTTATTACGGTGACCATAATATTTTCTGACTTCAAAAGTACCTACGTAAGATGAGATGAGAATGTTGTTACAACCATTGAAGAGGTGTTTCTTATTCTACATTAGCTTATGATGTTTGGTATTTTTTGATGTTGGGTATCATGTTCGAAGACTGAAAAAGAGATTATGGTCGACATCCTCGATTTGAGGAGTAATAAATCAAGTACCTGCCTAAAGGAACGCAAATAATACAACTTGGCTTAGGATGAAAACAATAAGTTGTCTTTAAACATGAACAATTTAAGGAAATTCAAATCAATACAAAACTTTATTGGAAGTATTAATAATGTTAGCTACTGGCTTTCTGTTCCTCATCTAAAGGGACGTCCCGTGAAATGTTTTTCAACAGAATTGTTTTTATTACTCCAGAATTGTTGTAATAAAATTTTATTTTATTACAACAGAACAGATATTTTTATTAAAAAAAAAACCACAGTCATGCAGCATGGCTATAAGAGCGAATTTTCGAAGTTTTCGGCATCTTCCTCCTCCGCCTAAAATTTTCTGAAAATTAATTTTCGGCCAATGTTTTCCCAACTTTCCATACAAAATACAATCAAATTCAATTTCAATACAAAATTAAAGCAGGAGTAGTTTTACGCAAAGTAAAATTTGGGGTGGAAGGAGGGGGAGGGGGAAATCAAAAATGTTTTGAATACCAGAAGAGTAGGTACGGTACCTATTGGATACGTAACAAATTTTTTGTTCCATTTTTTGCCGAGTAACACCTCGGTTTGTAGATTTTCCAACGCTGAACACGATGGTGAAGTCAGAATTGCGATATCCCATTCCGTTATCAGATTAGAGCAGACGAACCAGGAAATAACCACGTTCCTTCATCTTCAAAGTGCTCCAGTTTGAGAATGGAATGAGATATCGCAATTCTGATTTCACCATCGTGTTCAGCGTACAAAAACCTTTAAAATGAGATGTCACTTGTCAGACTTTTTCATTTTGGGAATTTATGGGTAATTTCCCCCCCCCCCCCTAAAACTCCCCAAAACTCCCCCTTAGAGTGACCCGATTCTGCCCATCTTAGAACTTAGCCTGTCGATTGCCAAGACAGATTTTTCGTGCAAATTTGAACTTTTTATCTCAATTCTTTCGAGAGTTATCGTCTGGAATGACATACATATATATATATATATATATATATATATATATATATATATATATATATATATATATACATATAATTTTTGGTGTCTTTCGGCAGTGAATTCAGGATGGTCTGAAACGGATTTTGGTATAAAAATCTGTCGGAAATTCGAGTTTTAAAAATTTTGGACCGAGAACAA
Organism: Leptopterna dolabrata; assembly: GCA_954871275.1. Taxonomy (NCBI): domain Eukaryota; kingdom Metazoa; phylum Arthropoda; class Insecta; order Hemiptera; family Miridae; genus Leptopterna; species Leptopterna dolabrata. The sequence continues at coordinate 11,064,852 of OX940983.1, read as the reverse complement.
TAGCTTCCTTTTCTTCGAAAATTCGCTAAAAGAACCAGAAATTGTTGTTACAACCTTTGGCGATTTTTCTTTTGTTTTCATGTCAGAATGGTCCTTTGGAAATAGGTACGTACCTACAGTTTTAGAAAAGAAGTGCCTACCTACCTTTATGCGTCCTTCCGAGGGGTCTGAAGGACAGCAGGACCTCGCTTGAAAAGACCCGTCATTCCAAAAGAAGGACGCCTGGTCACCCTACTTCTTAAGTTGCTTGATCCTCATTTGTATATTGTACTGGTAATTGCCACGCCTCGAATTGAATCAGCCGTTAGGAATATTGATTGCCATAAAGCAACACACGCCATCGTAAACCCAATTTAAATCAGATTTCGAATGTCATCCTTCACAACTTGACGGCTTTCCTCCTACTCAACGGGAGAGAGCTGGTTGCGCGGCGATACCCCCTTCCAGGTCCACTCATCTCTCGTTACGTCCTTTTTTCCTCCCCACTAACGTCTGAGTTCACTAATGTTTCGCGTTCATCTCCAGTTGAACTGATGAGGTTTTTCAGTTCTCACCTCAATTTCAGAACGAACGAGCTTCCTTGGTGAAACCTAGCTCACATCTAAACAAAGGTAGGTACGTACCTACCTGTACATACCTATGCACTTTGGATTTTATCATAGATCTCTTCCTGATATTACATGGCTACCTGCTCTTAATTTTTTCTTCTCAAGTTCACAATAAAATACCTACACTCAATTAAGGCCTTTGAAACACCTTGAGGATGTGTCTGCCCACAGCCTTCCGAACCCTTTACTATGGTAAACTACCTATATAACATGGTAAAATTTTATGATCCCATTAAATCGTTTTAAAACTATCACAGGGTAAAGGGACCCAACTGATCAGAAGCTGGTAGTAAATAACACTAAAGTCATATTTCAGTTAGATACCAACTTTACATGCATTCATTGCACCATTTTTTCGGGTACCTCATGTGGATATTACAAATTAAGAAGTCTACTTGTACGGTGGTTTGGGGAGACATACAAGGTACGGCGGGATCGCATCCGACCCTACCTACCATTAATGGGGTATTAGGCGACAAAATTGCACAATAAACATTTAATCATAATCTTCATTTGTATTCGTACCGGGCAGGACTATTAGTTCAAAAACGCTGCAAATCCCTGCACAACGGTTTATTATTTTGTACAGAATACCCTTCTGTTACAGATCACAGCTCTCTGTATAGATAACCCGTCTATATAATATAATAATTATGTACCTACTATTGTATTCATTTTATGTAGATCGCAGACCCTCCGTAGGTTAGTACCTAACCCCGTACTCGTTACTAGGTACCTACCTAAATCACGAGTTAAATGTTGCTAAAATAATTCTGCCGATGACAAACAGTAACTAATAAAAAGAAACACACATAGAAGTACTGAAAAGAAATTGTTGATGAGGAGTGAAAAAAGTTGCAAAAGTACCTACCAACAAACTCCAGCCCCTTCTACGTAGATGGTATAATGAACCGTTGTGTAATAATTTACCGTTGAGTAATTATTTACCATCGTGTAGTAATAATTTACCCATCAATAATACTTCAACGTTTGTTCAAGTTTCACTACCTATCAACAAACTCCAAAAGAGCCATCATTTTTCAAATGAAATAATATCACAGAACAACCAACTCGACTTCATACTCCGCTAATATAATCAGGTGGCCCCTAGAAATGATTTTATCTCCGGCTAAATTTCCTATTGTCGGGGCGTCCCTGGTAACGAGATTTGATTTGAATGTATACAATTTCATTCACACTGGAGTCGAAAATGCCTATCGGTGAACGAACGGACGAACGGAGGGACGTAAAATGCTCCAGGTGGTCTTAAAAAACTCGTAAGTTGAAGAACTATTTAAAACCGTAAAAAAAAGGTATAGGCGTTTTGAAAATTTCAACCCCTATTTTGAACCCCTTAGAGATGACTGACAGTAACGTCGAGCTTCGAGGACCAACTAGACCCCGAACGGAACCTATAACCCGAATTTCATCAATTTTCTTTCATGGTAACTAAGAAAGTGGCCCGTACGGCGGACAGACAGAAATATTTTTATTGCAGTTTTGGATTCTACATACCTTGAAAATTTTGAGGGGGGGTAAGAATTTTTTTTTTCATGCTCGATTCCAATGGTTCATTATTGAAAATAATAAACCAAAATAAACATTGGGAAAAAATCGAACATTTTTATGAAAAATATAATCTTGCTCAAATCTAAATCTTATTGTTATTGTTACTAGGTAGTAAATATTATTGTAAATAAATCACAAAATTTGTAAATAGTACCATTAATGGGGTATTAGGCGACAAAATTGCACAATAAACATTTTAAATACTTAATCATAATATTCATTAGTATTCGTACCGAGTAGGACAATATTAGTTCAAAAATAAAAATTGGAAAATAAATCGAGCATTTTTATGAAAAATATAATCTTGCTCAAATATAAATCTTATTGTTACTAGGTAGTAAATCTTATTGTAAATAAATCACAAAATTTGTAAATAGTGGAAGGGCTAGTGGAAAAACTCTAGGAACCAATGTGAACAATATAATATCAAAAACCAATGCAAACATGCGAAAAAGTGCTAATATACCGAAAATAAGAAATAGGCAGCAATCAGCCATAGGGAAGAAAATGGAAACGCAAAATATTCACATATCTACTAAGAATCATTTAGCACTAAAACGTTTTCTAAAACATTTTGCCACAAAACGAAATCTTTATCAAATAACGAATAACCATTATAATACAATAAACTGTACTGAGACAACTTCCTCGAAAGCAAGGTCTCCATCCTCCTCATTGTCAGAATCCCTGGCCAGTTTACGAAGTAATTCCTATAATATCTCCTTCCTCAGGTTTCAAAACCATTTTGAAGTCAGAATTTATTGTAAAAGTGATGAAGTCGTAGCTAGTAAAATCGGTAAAGTTATTGGTACGGTCGGGGTCTCACCGAAAAAACGCTGCAAAGTCCTTGTCACATGGGTTTATTATTCTATTGAACTTACCTACAGAAATGTTGACTGTTCATTTATTGTTTCTTTCATGTGCAATAATTGAAACAGTTATTTTCTATGGTTTCCACCAATTTTCGCACTCCAAAAACACGAATTAGGATCCTTTTTTCCCCTTCTTTAATTTTTTTTTTTAAACAAATTATCTTAGATCATTGATAGAGCCATTTAATGCCTTGATTCACCTGTTGATACTACTTCTAATGTTATTAAACAAATATATGGTGATTTCAGACTATTTCCCAGGTTTTTGACTCATAAAAAATGAATTTTGGGAGCTGAACCTTCGTTACAACCTCAATTATTCAATCTGTTGTCAAAATCGACTTCATATTCGGTCTTCTCGCCCTAGAAAAACATGGAAAACGGTACATGACAAGCTCATATTGAATAAAACCTCGAAAAACCGTATTTGTACGATATATTTAGGCCTACAGAAAAGAAACACCTGGAAGAAACCTTTTAGTTCGGGATGTCCTGCAACTTAGATCTACCGCATAATAAATACGTATGGCATTTTTTAGAAGATACGTACTTCAGCTACAATTAAAATTTAAAAACGCTGCAAATCCCTGCACAACGGTTTATTATTTTGTATAGAATACCCTTCTGTTACAGATCACATCTCTATGTATAGATAACCCGTCTATATAATATGATATGTACTATTCTATACATAGTATGTAGATCGCAGACCCTCCGTAGGTTAGTACCTAACCCCGTACTCGTTACTAGGTACCTACCTAAATCACGAGTTAAATGTTGCTAAAATAATTCTGCCGATGACAAACAGTACCTAACAAAAGAAAAACACATAATGAAGTTCTGAAAAGAAATTGTTGATGAGGAGTGAAAAAAGTTGCAAAAGTACCTACCAACAAACTCCAGCCCCTTCTACGTAGATGGTATAATGAACCGTTGTGTAATAATTTACCGTTGAGTAATGATTTACCGTAGTAATAATTTACCCATCAAAAATACTTCAACGTTTGTTCAAGTTTCACTACCTACCAACAAACTCAAAAAGAGCCGTCATTTTTCAAATGAAATAATATCACAGAACAACCAACTCGACTTCATACTCCGCCAATATAATCAGGTGCTCCCTACCAATGATTTTATCTCCGCCAAATTTCCTATTGTGGGCGCGTCTCTGGTTACGACATTTGGTTTGAATTGTATACAATAATTTCATTCACACTGGAGTCGAAAATGCCTGTCGGTGCAAACTTCGGGGCCTTACTGTGAACGAACGGCTGGACGTACGATGCTCTGGATGGTCTTAAAAAACTCGCAAGTTCAAGAACTATTTAAAACCGTAAAAATATTCACGTAAAAAAATGGTATAGGCGTTTTGAAAATTTCAACCCCTATTTTGAACCCCTTAGAGATGACTGACACTAACGTCGAGCTTCGAGGACCAACTAGACGCCGAACGGAACCTATAACCCGAATTTCATCAATTTTTTTTCATGGTAACTAAGAAAAGTACGCCGTACGGCGTACGGCGGACAGACAGAAATATTTTTATTGCAGTTTTGGATTCTACATACCTTGAAACGTAAACCATCAAATTTTGAGGGGGGGTAAGAATTTTTTTTTCATGCTCGATTCCAATGGTTCATTATTGAAAATAATAAACCAAAACTAGATGATTTTAATAACATGATGATTTTTTCGCGCACAATGCATAGTGGTTTTCACGTACAACCGAGTAGTTGCTAGGGAAATGAAACTTCTTTCATTTTCATCGGACAAAAATCGTTTTCCATTCGTTGGAAAGCTCTTGATTTATCACGAATTTATTTCGTATTTGTTCTTGGTATTTATTTCCTAGTTTCATACTATAACTATATAAATGAATGTTATAAATGGAGTCGATTTTGACCAAAGACGCGGAAATTGAGGTTTTACCAAAGGTTCAGCTCCCAAAATTGGTTTTTTATGAGTCAAAAACCTAGAAAACTGTCTGAAATCACCATCAATGTGCATAATAACATTAGAAAAAGTGTAAATACGTATGGCATTTTTTAGAAGATACGTACCTACCTACCTCTTTTCCTTTACATGTTATAGGTACCTAGTACCTACCTACTCAAGCTCTTTTTTGCTGTCACCTATTCTCACGTCATGTGACGTCAAAATTCATCACCCGCCTACAAACTAAATAATGTTATGGAGAACGGCATCTGCATTCTAATCAATTTATCGAGAAGGTAGGTAGTAATATAGGTTGATACCTCCAAATATTAACATTGTATCATGTTTTAGCCCTGGGGTACTAGCATTTTTTGCCAGTCGATTTTGCGCGTCAATTTTGAGCGTCAATTTTAAGCGTCAAATTTTTTCGCGCACAATGCATAGTGGTTTTCACGTACAACCGAGTAGTTGCTAGGGAAATGAAACTTCTTTCATTTTCATCGGACAAAAATCGTTTTCCATTCGTTGGAAAGCTCTTTATTTATCACAAATTTATTTCGTATTTGTTCTTGGTATTTATTTCCTAGTTTCAGACTGTAACTATATAAATGAATGTTATAAATGGATAGTAAACAATGACGCTTGTTTGGTTGTCACGTTTTAACATGTATCATCTATGGTGCTCAAGAAATGTAGACAAGACATCGTCAGAAGAAACGAGCACATACGTTTCAAGTAGTAGATTTCTACCTAGCCTTCACTTTTCGAGTTAATAACATGATACATGGTTGCAATTTTTGGTTCTTAAACATAAATCATACTAGGGAAGTTTCATTTCTTAATGAATAATGAAAAACAATTTTTGTTATGGATTCAGAGTCAATAGTCGAGTTTTTATAGATACAACCTGTATAGAGGAATAAGGGAAGCAAGCCTTCGTAATTATTCAAAGAAATTGAAGAAGACCGTTAGTTATCGATTCTTCGTGGTTTACTCTTCCATTAAGTACCGTTTGTTGATCAGTAGGTAGGTAGGTACCACCAAAAAGGTGCCGACATCATAATCGGTTGCGGTTCTGTGAAGAACGGTGGAAAATCCTCTGGATAAGATTAAACTTCCGAACAACGCAGCTATCAAATGTTTGTCCAACGGTGGAATGGAAGTGATTTTTATTATTTAGTTCTAGTCAACAACGACCAGTCAGTCTATTATCAGCAGAGACGTGTGATAGCTCGCAGTTCATTACGAAGTTAGTTTCAACAACTTGAAAAATGAATACCTACCTACCTATAGGTAGGAACTAGAGCAGTAGGTAGTTATGTAGGTATTTATTAATGGTTATTTAAAACTTGTGTTACAGAATGCAGAACGTGCTAGTAATCGTTTTAGCGAATTTTCAAAGAAAATGAAGCTATTGCAATGGCTTCGAAATTTAAATAATATAAATTTTTGGAAATTTTCTTCATAGAAATCCGTTTCAGACCATTCTAAAACGATTCCTGAAATTTAACACTTTTTTATATGTATATATATATTTATATATGTGTCACTCCAGACGATAACTCTCGATAGAATTGAGATAAACAGCTCAAATTTGCACAAAAAATCTATCTTGGCAATCGAAAGGCTAAGTTCGAAGATGGGCGAAATTGGCCTACTCTAAGGAGGGTTTTGGCGCATTTAAAGTGCGCAAAAATTACCCAAAAATCCCCAAAATGTTATTTTCCAACAAGTGACCCCTCATTTTAAAGGTTTTTGCACGCTGAACACGATGGTGGAATCGGATTTTAGATATCTTGATCCGTTCTCAAATTAGAGCATTTAAAGTGCGCAAAAATTACCCAAAAATCCCCAAAATGTTATTTTCTAACAAGTGACCCCTCATTTTAAAGGTTTTTGCACGCTGAACACGATGGTGAAATCGGATTTTAGATATCTAAATCCGTTCTTAAATTAGAGCATTTAAAGTGCGCAAAAATTACCCAAAACTAGGATAATCTTTAAACTCTTACCCCCCCCCCCCCCCCACCCCCTTAGAGTGGTCAGATGTGACAACCCGTAGTGGTCAGATTGAAAAAGGTTGTCACATAGAAAACCAAATTTTAGACCGAAGTTTTCCTTTATTCAAAACCATAGCCATTAATTCGAATATTTCTTTGAAAATTCGCTCATTAAGTCATGCTGCATGACTGGTTTTTTTAATTCAGTTTAGATTCCATCTCACCTGAAGTAGGTAGGTAGGTTGCCTACAGCCCTGAAGCGCTGATTGTGTATTTTGGCCTTGTGTTCCGAGTTTAGGCAGTTACCTACCTATGTATGAAATCCGTCACGTAGGTAGGTATTAGGTATGTTTAAATTTCAAGGGTCACCAACGTATTAGATAGGTACCTACCTCTATTAGTTAGTGTTTTGTAGGAATTTGATACTGCGGCCCTTGAGAATAGGAGGACTGGATTATACCTACTTGTATACAGTCACACAGCGGATTTATACCTACAGTACATAACGGACCTACAACCACTACTTACTCGCTGCTTTCAACAAGCTACGTACCCGCATTCCCCACGTGCCACGTCTGATTCGAAATTTCCTCACCAAAGAAGGCGCCCCTAATGAGCAGGTTACTGATTCCAGGATTTCTAAGCAGCAAAAAGATTGAATATGTTTCCGTACGAAATTGTGGATTTGGAGGAGTCGCTGAACAAGGAGCTGCTGGAGAAGTTCACAGGGGAAAGAACCGGATTTGTGAAGGTCGGACCGAAAGGTTGGGTATTACCAGCGGCCTACAGGCGACATGCTGAGAAACTGTACACGATGCCGGTGAGGGAGGATGACGTGTGGATAGTCACTTTTCCCAGATCAGGTAATACGATCGCAATGGTATTGGGAATTGAAAGTATCTGTTTCTTCTCTGTCAAGGTTATTCTGGTTTAGGAGGAGTTGGAATCAAAGAGGGTTTCTCTTCCTAGTTTGCCCCTCGCCTAAAACGTTTTTTCTACACTTTTAAGTCATATTGGATCATAATCAGTCTCATTTTTAGTTTTGATAAGAGGCAATCGCACCCGAGGGGGTCTTAGGCTTGCTAGGCTAGAGTGACAAAGAGCAAGCAAGGCTGCACCTGAAACAACCATAGCCGTCGGCTACTTAGAGTCCATAACTACCTAAGGTTAATAGAAAATCCATGGTCTTGGTTGTTTAAATAAATACGGATAATTCGACAATTTCAGGGACTACATGGTGCCAGGAACTTGTATGGCTACTGAACAATAATTTAGACTATGCCAAGTCTGCCAAAGTATCCCTTGATCAAAGATTTCCATTTTATGAGTAAGTCAATCTACTTCGTACCCTGTCGGGATTGATGAACTGGAATAATTGTTGGGATATGGCTCGTAATCTTGTCCATTGCTTGTTTTTAAACTTCAGATTCTGCATTCTACACCACGAGGAGTTTCACAGAGATGTTCTTGCTGCCAATGATAATGATCCCACAGTCGAAAAAATTTTGGCACTGTGGAGGACACCAGGATACGAATTTATTCCCAAAGCTAAATCCCCGAGACACATGAAGACGCATCTCCCGCTAAGCCTGCTACCGCATGATTTGACCGAAGTGGCCAAAGTCATCTACGTAGCTCGCAACCCAAGAGATGTTGCGGCATCATACTTCCATCACAACAGCCTCCTCAGACTACATGGATACGTCGGGGACTTCAAGCAATACTGGGACTACTTTGAGCGTGATCTACGTGAGTTGCAAAAGTGTTGAGATATGAGGAATACTCTACCAACAGGCAGATACCATGAACTTGACTCTTGACCAGCTTGACATGATCATACAGTATGCTCGAAGTGTCTTAAGAACTTGTTGAATCCATTGGTGAAACTGAAGTGTTACAGACGCCCAGCTAACTGGAGTAGGTTACCTATACACTCAATATCCACGGTGTCCTCCGTGGACGTTTTTCTACATTAAATCCTTAAAAGGATTGCTGGAGGATGCAGACCTCTTATAACCACAGAAGGATGATCCATAACACAGACATGCTATAGCAACCCCTCGTGGTTATTCAGGAAAGAGGCATGAAACGAGATATTCTTGTAGGTTATAAATCCACATGTACCTACCACTTAGAAATAGCGCCAGTCAGTTCAGTCGCCAATCTGTGGCTGCAAGTTGGGAGAAGTGTGGCTACCTATCAGACTGTGGCATTCCAGCACATGAATTGTCAGGGGGATTTCCAATAGAACGTAAGAGCACAGGTCTGTTGACAGTCGTGGAAGCTAGATTGACATTTTATTCCCCTAGAAACAAAGGTTGACATTCTATTCTAGGAACAAACGTTGACTGTATTTTTTATAAGCATGGGTACCTACCTACCAAACAGTGTTTTCAGTCTAGGTAGGTAGGTACCAAAAACATTCTACATGTTTGTGCTCCACTGCCCTGCCACTAAATTTATATAGTGTAAATTTACCATCATAGTAATTAATGATTCCAAAGTATTTTGGCAAATCTGAGAGCCAAAAATTTTTCTGCTTAGGTACATACTTACTCAACTTTTATAGGAAGACCTACCTACATGATTTTCCTATTATTGATAGGTACCTATTATTTTGTAGGTATTTGTGATGCAACGTGAAGTTTCATGTTATCAGTTAAAATCCCACTGGCACGAAGAGATCAAGTCAGATCCCTTATAATTGTGTTACATAAGCTTCTCTAATGGAGCTTCTTTTATTCAGTAAACAGATAGCAAAGTCGCCTCTGGAGAGAATAATAAATTATTTTCTTTGGCGAATAGAAGTCCAAGGTTATCAGCTTTTCCTGCATATTTTCAATCCAAACCACTTTTATAAGAATAGTTCAGGCGCTATTTTATTTTAAATCAAACCACTTTACCTACATATATGGATAGTATCAATCCAGCAAGTATTAATCACTACTTCACACTAACATAGGGTAAGTACCTACTACCTACGTAATAAATTACCTACCTAATGACATTAAGCCATGGGCTCAGCTACAACTAAAACAGTTTTAGATAATAGTAGAAGGATTAGGCTCAGTCATACAAGTTCTCGTTTACATAGAAACGGGTTGTTGAGGTGGATACTAGAGATATTCTATTCTTTCTACAAAAGAAGTACTTATTCTATCGTATATTATATAATATATTTACCCACTTAGAACATTTCCATGGGTAATAAGTAATAGTGAACCCATTTAAGTTTGCCATTTCCCTAACATTTTGAAGACTTTTGGCCTTTGTTTTCAGTTGTTTACTCACCATACTTGGAACACGTCAGAGAAGGATGGAGTAAACGCAATGAACCAAACGTACTATTCTTATTCTACGAAGATTTGATATTGGTAAGTTAATGAACGAATACATTATAGAAAAAATGTATCCTCAATTTGTGTAGAGAAGATGCCAAATTATCAGAGCCCTTCACAATATGGCACTTATTTTTGTGAAATAGGGCCCTAAAAATATGGCAATATGGCACTTATTTTGGCCCAAATATGGCACTTATTTCTCTCAATATGGCACTTATTTTTCAACCCTCTCCGACCACCCCAGCTGAGACGATAATATCACAGCATACAAGTTAATTATGCTAAATAATATATTTTATATACAAAGCTTTATACAAATAATTTTTTATTATTATTATTATTATATGGGTGGTCATCACCCGTGGGGGGTAAAAAGTGCCACGGGGTGACGCGAGTGGGGGGGCCCAAGGGCCTATTCCCACCCACAAGTGCATGTGGAGGGCTCAGTGGTCGGAAATAATAGCCTCCACCAAAAACTCCCTCGCCAGGCTATTATTATTATTATCATTATTATTATTATTATTATTATTATTATTATTATTAAATAACAACATCAGGTGTGCTGCAACGCTTTCCATCGAAAATCCCAGCCGTCGATCACTCACAAGGTATTTCATTTTTTGAGAAAGTCCTCTCCACATCAGCTGATGTTGCCGGGGCGTATTTCATACAGAGGACATCAGCAGGTTCCCAGCCTTCCTTCAGAGTGGCTTCCTCACCAGACAGAGTGGCGACCCATGGAAGCACCCAATTCCGAAAGGGTTTGAGACATTAGTAATCCCTCTACACTAATGACCTCAGGGTTCGAGAAACCTCATGTCATTCGGAAATTTGCACTTCAAATTTTTGTTTTTTAATTTTTTTGAAGGATTTTGGCGAAAAAAAGGCAAAACATGGCACAAACATGGCATTTTCCCAAAAATCGGCCGAATATGGCATTTTACAAAAAAATCTGCAGAATATGGCATTTTTGTATGGCGCCATGGCAATATGGCATTTGAAGGGCTCTGCAAATTATACAGGTAGTGATGTGAACTTGTTCATTTCAATGAATCAGGTGAAGAGGAAACAGGAAGGAGAACTAGGTACCTACCTACTCACTACTCAGCGGAACCTTGAACATTCTAGGCATGCAGCATGACAATATGAGAAAATTCTCAAATTTGTGACTTAGGTACCTAGCTATTTTGATTATTTTTCTATCTTGAGTCACCGTCCGAATCCACATTTGCTACCTAAATTACAAATATTGGTGGTTTTTGACCAACAAAAACTGAAATTTGCTCCACTTTTCCAAAAATCGTTCATCTTCAAACTCATTCTTTTTTTGCCATTACAAAAACATTGGCGAAGTTTAGATTATTTTTCCTCGTAGCTGAGGTTATACATATATGAAAATTCTAAAAATCCAGGGATGAATTCAGAATGCTGTGATAGGTAGGTACGGGAAAAATGCGTGTAGGTTGGTAGTATAGATCCCTGAAAACTTAGGACCCATTGCTATAGCGTATGAAGGGTAGTCAGATCACCTACATTAATTTACATTTCAACCGTCTCCGACCAACCTTGGAATGCTCGGTAAAAGCTGTAGGACCCCCAGACCTTTCCTACCCGCACAAGGTGTACCTTCTGACGATCCACGAACAACCTTCAAATTTGATTCTTGAGCGAAGAATTTTTCATTTTTTTGTGTAAAGTTTGGGTCGAGAAAATTAATCAGAAATAATTTTTGTATTTACAGGATCTGCCAAATAACATTAAGAAGGTTGCTTCATTTCTCAACAAACCCATCTCTGAAGAGGATTTGGATCGTTTGGTGAAACATTTGCATATTGATAACTTCAAGACTGCGGTCAAAGTACACGACGACATCCCGTTGAGAGGAATGGTCAACGACAATTTTTCTTCGGGTTTCTTCAGGAAAGGTGGTAAATAAGTTAAAGGGCAAGGTGGCTTGGCGCTTTCCTGCATTCATCACTCTGCGTGCATCATACTCCTTGTATCTGTAGGAAGCATGTAGCCAGGTGCTATACAAGTACTATGCAAGGTGTTCCAGAAATGCCCCCTTTATTTTTTAGTAGAAACCTAATCTGAAGTCAAAATTTGTCCCAGATAAAAAAACGCGTTTTTTGAGCACCACTTCCTCCTTTTCTCAGTTTCTGCCAAAAACGAGGTAAGTACCTACCTAATCTCACGAGAAAATGCATTTTTTTAAACGTCAAAAACGATCATAAGTATTTTCACAAAATTAAGATTTTTCACTAATGACTCAGTTTTCCCAAAGCCCGAGAAAACGGGGAAAAGTATGACAAACCGAATTGCAGCTGGCTCTAAACTCTCGCCTATCCAAATCCGAAAGGTCTTCTCCTCGTCGGTATCACAGCGCGGGATGAGCCTTAAGGTTCTCACACACTATGCGGGAACAGGGCAGGAAATGCCGTGGGTAGGACGCGGGATGCCGGCCGGCTGCTGCTGTCCCGTCCTGCACCTATACACACATTAGGGAAGACGTTCCTCAACTCTCATTCCCCCACCGCTCGCCAAGCTCCACTGGTTTCAAGCAAGGGTGTGAGGGAATGCGGGGAAGGCGTGCCAGAACGTGGGGAACGTCCGTGCCAGGCACTGCCGTTTTTTGCTTCGAGAGTGATAATGGCGTAATTCGTCCTGTGCCTACCCCATGCCTGACCTAGTGTGCTTATCTCCACAAATACGCAGAATCAAAAAAATACAACCCATGTCCCACGGCTGTTTCCTGTCCTGTTCCCACATAGTGTGTGAGAACCCTTAGCCTGCTCCAGAACGTTTTTCCATTCCTCCCGCTTGGCAGCTATTTGTCCTTCTGTTTCAGTAGCCAGCACCTGCTACATCCCCATCAACCTCGTCTCCCCACCTAAGTCGTGGTCTTCCCCTTCCTCAAACTCCCCCAGGTTTACCATGAAATTTCTTGGCATGTTTGCCAAGAAATGGGACCGGCCAAAGACGTACAAGTTTGATGAACTTTACTAGGTCCATGTCCTTATAAAGCTCGTACAGCTTGTGATTCCTTCTATTCCTCCAGACCCCATCCTCGCGTACTGCCCCAAAAATCCTTCTGAGAATCTTCTGCTCGAACGTTCTTAGCATATTCTCGTTTCCCCATCGCCCAAGTTTCAGAGCCATAAGCCAAAACTGCGGATCAAGGTTCTGCACAGATGGCATTTAGGTTGAGTGTAAGGAGTTTAGATTTGAGCTGCTTGATGAGCCCAAATTGCACCTTGGCAGCAGCCAGTCTGCTCTTAATTTCTGGCATGGGGGTCACCATCTGAGGATGTGGTACAGCGTAAGTAGACAAAGCTTCCAACCGCTTGAAAGGATAGGAATCTACCTCGAAGTGTTTCCCTCCGGCCTGCAGTTGTTACTGTGTACTTGTTTTATCCTCGTTAAAGCTGGGATTCCACTAGGTCTGTGGGCGAAATCATGTTTTAGAAATATAATGGAAAACGAATGAGAGCCCATCCACTGGGTCGGTAGAGGGGCGCGGCACAGGGCAGCCGAAAATGTTCCACCCTCGATCGTCGTGGGAACTTCTTGAGCATGGCGCAGCTTAACGCCGACTTGCACATCGCCGCCCCACCGACCTGATGAACGGAGGTCAGGGCGGAAAAGTTCCGACCTCGGCCATCCTCAGTACCTAACGCTCGGCACTCACAACGATTAAATTGAGTTCAGACAATTTTTCCTGTGAAATTCTGAGATATTTCATGAACTTATTCCTGTCTTTCAATTGGTCTTCAAAAAGACGGTGAAATTCTCCGAATTTTTAACGTTTTGTGTCGATCTCATGGACCCGTTTCTTCTTCCTCTTTACGTCCCTATTTTCTTCGTCTTCACGTCCCTATTTTCTTCCTCTTCAGATTCGAGTGCTGCTGCAAATACAAACATTTTTTCTTCATCTTCAGAAAACATTTTGTTCAAGATGTGCACATCTCGAAGATCAATGTGGTGCTGGTGAAAAGTAGGGTTGGTTGGGGCGGCCGACCTGATCCACCCCATAGTTTCGCCCTATAGTGGACAGACCTCGAGCTTTCGGCGCCGCGTCGCGCCACGCCGTGCCGCTCCGGCTCACCGACCTAGTGGACGCCCAGCTTTAATATTGAGGCCCATGGCGCTCGCATTTTGTACAAGGGAGGAGGGCTTTTCAGGTCGCTTTGCAAGTTCAGGTCTAAGATAAATTGCAAAAAAAAATCGATCGTACCTGATCAATGGTGTATCAAAGGTTTAAAAACACGGCTTTAAGCTGAAAATGTGGGTCAACAGTTCGTTAAAAATTCATTTCCACCTAGAGAAACAAAATCTGAAGTTTATTTTGGGGGGAAAACCTAGGTAGAAGGGTTTTTCACCATTGGAGAGTGCATGCAGACTTCTAGGTGGCGATTCGTGAGTCGAGTGAAAGGATCCAGAGTAGAAGGAACACGATCCGGTTTACAATTTATTATTATTATTATTATTTATTGAAATCGGTGTAGAATTGAGCCTCTCTGCCAACAATTGCTGCTTTTTGTAGGGGTGCAACGTCACTAGGGTTTGCATCTGCTGTGTGCTCACTTTAGCCGCTGTTATCTAGGTACTACTCGTTTTCGGAGTGATTCTGAGTGGGATGGTCTGCATGAACTCTATTACTTAATCCGGTGTACGATTGCTTTTTTTTCTTCAAATTTCTCTCGGATTTGGATAGGCGAGCGGTTAGAGCTTCAATTCGTGCTGTTATACTTATGCCAACTTTTAACAGGCTTTGGAAGAAATTTGAGTCAAAAGTGGGGAAAATCTAGTTTTGTGAAATTTAATCGATTTTAGCCAATTTGAAGAGCCAGTACTCCCTTAATTTACTATAGTATTTTTAGACTTGCTAACAAAGTACCAGATTCTCTGGTACACGGTAAAAATGGAAAAAAAGGATGTTCAAGGAAGTTAGGTGAGTAGCGCTCACAAAACGTATTTTTCGATACCTGGGACTATTTCTTTGATCTGGTTTCTACATGGAAGGAAAGTAAGTAAAGGTGTCTAGGACACCTTGTATTGTAACAAAAAAGAGTTTACACTATCATCTTCTACTTACTGCCTAACAATCGCATCGCCAATGACGAGTAAATTTACCGCTCTGAAGATTTACCAACTAACCAGGCATACATTTGGAAACCAAGAATGTTTTCATCGAATCATTCATTTAATAGCGCTTTGTAACCATACTGATTCTGCACCCTAGTTGTACCTCATAATCAGTTTAAAAAATCGTGTTGGTGGAGTGAAAATTACTAAAAACAGCTAAAACCACCAAAAATTAAAATAATTTATAAAAACATGGCATAGAATTATGGTGGCTCAAGAAATAAAAGTACCTACCGTAAGTACCGTATCAATAGTTAAGACATATTTATTTTATTTGTTCATAAAAATATTGGTCAAATTCGAGTTTCTGGAGGTCAAAATCTATAAAGGTTGCTATAAAATGGCCATCAGCAGCAAAACTTGACATAAGTCTACCAGTAGACGTAGGAAGGTACCTATAGACTGTATTGTTTCAGTGCATTCAAAAATACTTTTTCTCTTAAAAAACGGGTTGAGTTATTGGGGAGAAATTACTCATAATGATCAAAAATAGATTAGTGCCTACCTACTTAAAGGCACGAATTACGACAATTTGCTGTTATGGTCTTGCTGCACGACTTGAGGTTTTTATTGTGTGATTGATTTTTATTGCTGTTTATTGTTGACATTGGTAAATAGATTACAAAGCTCATCTTCAGAGTTAGATCCCATCAAGATATCTCCCATGTTTAACCTTGAATAACAATATACATAATTTACAGGAGGAATTGGAGGGAACAAGGAATACGATGATGAGCTTATGAAGAAGGTGGAAGAGTACATGAAGAAATGTTTCTCTGACTGTGATATTAAATTCCCATCCGAGAAGTAACTTCACGAAGTTCAACTTTGAGTTAATATACATTTATAATATTATATGCATATATTTTGATGAATAAAAACGAGAAAATTAAAATACCTACCTACCGCCACCTAGGTTTTTATTGGATGGGCAATTTCCATGTGTAGGAGGAATTTTTTATTTTTGATCTCATAATCGGACTTGGCATCCACTGCCAATTTTTGTCTCAAAACTTGTTTATCATCCACTTTCGATCATCAGATACCCCTCATATAGCACCTTTTCGGATAGTGTTAGCCGAGACTCATGGATTAGGCTACTTTGTCGGTACCTACCTTCTAGATGGTAGACATAATTGCTGTCCTTCAAAGGGGGATGGGCAGATCCAAATTATAGTATGTACGTTTCCACAAATTAGCTTAGACTTAGCATCCACTGCCAATTTTTGTCTCAAAACGTGTTTATCATCCACTTTCGATCATCAGATACCCCTCATATAGCACCTTTTCGGATAGTGTTTGCCGAGACTTTAACTAAAAAAAAGTTTACTAGGAAAATAAAACAGGTGAAATTGTCCATTCTAATAGTTTTGTAAGACATGACAATAAGGCCCTACCTATCTATATATATTATTATCCTATACGAAAAGCTCTTCTGCTAGCAAAAGAGCTTAGTCAATTCTCTGGAGTAGGTACATTTTACTCGCAGTACCTAAATTAAATCACAGGTCTCGTCTGTTGTAACTTGAAAACCATTTTGAGGACTATCTCATGGATTAGGCTACTTTGTCGGTACCTACCTTCTAGATGGTAGACATAATTGCCGTCCTTCAAAGGGGGATGGGCAGATCCAAATTATAGTATGTAGGGCAGGTGGGGGCAAAGACCCGCATTTTTCGGTTTTACATTTTTTGAGGGAAGGGAAAAGCTTATTTTAGTCAGCTCACGCATGGATTAGTCAGATATGGGTGTTAGCTAAATGCCCATGATACTAGCAACCAGATTGAAGCAAAACGTAGTCGGAAATTCAAGTTTTTGTGGAAAAAATAAATGCGGGGCTTTGCCCCAAAAAATGGGGCAAATCCCCGCAGCGCGTGGCTTTGCCCCAATGTAAGATTTTGGGGAAAAATATAATGAAACGCATCAGTGAACTTCTCAAGTCAACTATATTTTGCGAAAACACAGTCTTGGCTCACTTCCTTACTTAAAATAATCGGTAGGTACCCTACAACTAAGAGGTGGGTAACCCACATTCAGACTTTTAAAATTATTTTCCCTTTGAAGTTTCAGGGATCTCTTATAAAACTAATCTCCCTCCGGCTTTCCTTGGTAGGTAGGAGAGCACAAAGACATGAATATAATTAGGAACTCAAGTAAAGACTTAGTAGGTCAATTAGGAGCTTACTAGCTAATTAGTCTGACTTGTAAACGACATAGGATCATAGAAAATCTATAGGAATATAAAAGTATGAGAAGTAGCTCCTCAAACATAACAAAAAAATACTTCTTTAAAAAATACAAAGCTAAAATGTAGTTGTACGTGGAAGACTGTAACTGTAAGACTGTTGTTAGTGGATGCTGAACTCCGACAAGTCTTCTGAGAAAGATATCATTCTGTGAAACCTGGCGGTATTGTTTTCTGTCGGTTTAGATAGTTTCATCACAATATCTTTATTCTCAACAAAAGCATCCTCATTCGTTTCTGAAAATTTGAAAGTATTCTGTAGTCTTTTATAAAACACAACTTCATACCCATCAGGGTAAACCGCAATTATTCTTGCAACGGAACGAATTTTTTGTTTTACCTATACATCCCTCTTGCCAGTGGGAGCTACATGTTTTGGCAGTTTATTCGGCACTGTCTGGACACCGGTCTCATCCATATTATAAATTTGCTGAGGACCAAATTCAAACTTTGCCACAACATTATGTAAATTCTCAAAATAGAGGGAAACGAGCCCTATTAAACCCCATTGTGCGAGTAACACTCGTCTTTCTTGGGGCGCGCAATGACAGTCGGTGCTTGCGCATGAATTGGCGTGTGAAGTCCCTCCCTGCAAGTTTTGTGTTTTCATTGAATTGATTAGGAATATTGTTTTTCTGTGCAAATTGGCAAATAAGGAATCTGAGGGATTTTAGAGTTACTCCAAAATACCTTTTGTCCAGTTCGACACAATGGTTTACAAGTTCTTGTTCATGCTCGGGAGTAAACGTTGGTTTGAAGCGTCCAAGAATCCCTGGTGCTTTTCCATCACCACTATTATTGCTCTTCAATCTTGCTCTCAAAGTGGATTCATGAAAACCTATCTCGAGTGCTGCTTTTTGGATATCAAATGGCGAGCTCTATTTAATTGGTCGTCAGTCATTGGCTGGTATGTTGTTTTCCTCTTGTAGTTCCTGCGGAAGAAATAACATTCGTTGATTAGTACCTAAATGAAACAACAAAATAATGTAATTTATGTTGATGAGTTAGTTTGTAAATCAATACAAGCTATTTAGACCTTTATTTAACTGATTATTGTCTCTTACTGAACATGGAATTTACCGCTGCAATAGGGGCAAGTCCCCGCACTTTTAGGGCTGCGTGGACTTGCCCCTTTAAGAGTGGGTGGCTTTGCCCCATTTTCACACTTCCAAAATGGCTATTCCCCCAACAATGTAAACGACTGATAAGAAGGGATTTGAAACAGGAATGTGCAGCTTAACAACAAGGCTCATCACTGCAAGTTTGACTTCGACAATAGCTCAACCCATCTTTGAAATAATTGACAGACCTTGAAGAAATATTACATGAAAACAGAGAAAAATAAACTTACCGCATTTTCTCTGCGAACGTTACTGCTATCACCTCGAGTTTTGGTGTGCAACTGAGGGCAATCAAGACGAATCTGCTACCTGGTGGCCAACATATCAGCTACGATAATTCTATCCAAAACCCCCCTGCGTGTCTTTGCCCCATGCGGGTCTTTGCCACCACCTACCCATAGTCCTAGCCATAGTCTCCTGTTCTGTGACCTACCCTACGTTAGGGATGTGGCGTTCAGCACTGAACGGATCCGAACTGAACGGATCTTTCAGTTGAACGTATCCCAACTGAACGGGTTCCCAAAGAGTTGCCGTTCACCAGTTCATGAACTCCCTCTTGTGACGTCCTCACTCCTCGTACCTTGTACCTTCCTCCGATCCCACTCCTTCTCCTTGTCGCCACCCGTTCTCAACTCCTTTACCCTTCCCCTCGCCGCTCCTCTCTTTCTGCCCTTCCCTTCAACCCTTACCGTTCTTTCACCCCTTCCCTTATCCCTTGAGCTGAGAGTTGACTGGCCAGTTCATCAACTCCACGGAATAACAGAATCAAGTTCAACTCCTTCCCTTCCCTTCTTCACTCTTCACGTTCTCTTCACCCCTCCCTACACCCCTTACCGATCACATCACCCTCCCTTCATCGGTAGGGGGGGGGGGGGGGTAGAAATCTTGGCGGATTCTACCTGAACGGGCTTTGGAGGGTCAAACTTGAGAGTGAAGAACTGAAGAACGGTGAACGGATCCCAAAGAACTGATCCCGGAAAAGAGTGAACTGGTGGGAGTTAACTCCCGGAATTGAACGGGTCTTACACATCCCTACCCTACGTATCTACAAATGATGCTATGCTGATAATTAAGACTGCAGTGTTGAAAGGATCGTCATCAAGAAACTTACTCACTAGGAAGTAATCTGAGTGAATGGGCTATGGCAGGAACGTAAAATGGTTGTCAGCTAGGTAACAGCTCCTTATTAGTATTGTGTGCTATAGGACACAAGGTAGGTATGTACCTCCCTATGAAACATACAAGAAGTTTAACCGAGTGTTAAAAGACCAAGTGCTTTGACTCTCATTTAAAAAAAAGTACCTACCTACTAATTTTCAGCACATTCTGAATACATAGGTACCTAGATTTTAACATTTTTATATGATTTATGTTCATGCTTCATGGTAGGTAGGTAGGTACCTAATGGATATATACTTCGGAAGGTAACTACCAAAAAAAAAGGTGAAATGGGAAAACGGGAAAAGGGTGAAATGGGAAACCGGGCAAACGGGGATAATGGGAAAACTGTGAAACGGGAAAAAACGGTGAAATGGGCAAACGGGGAAAAAGGTAAAATGGGGAAAAACCGGTGAAATGGGCAAACGGGAAAACAGTGAAAATTGGGAAAAACGGGGAAATGGTGAAACGGGAAACCGGGCAAACGGGAAAAAACGGGGAAAATGGGAAAACGATGAAACGGGAAAAACCGGTGAAATGGGAAAACGGGCAACCGGGAAAACGGTGAAATGGGCAAACAAGAAAACAGTGAAAAAATGGGAAAAATGGGGAAATGGTGAAACGGGAAAACGGTGAAATGGGCAAAGGGGAAAACGGTGAAATGGGCAAACTGAAAAACGGTGAAACGGGAAAAAACGGTGAAAATGGGATATTGCTGTTTATTGTTGACATTGGTAAATAAATTACAAAACTCATCTTCAGGTGCTTGGTGACGATTGGACCTAATCGACTGTTGACTAAATGTTGGATGATTTTTTTCTTGGAAAATTTTGTGAATGCTTCAATTCAATTCAATTCAATTCAATAAATTTTTATTTTTCAAACACACTTTAAAAAAAAAAAAAAAGTAACAAGTAAAAATAAGTTCAAGTATAAAATCCAATAAAATAATATAATATAATAATAAAATCTAGTGGTGGTTTGAAATCCCACGAAGGCAAAGCCTGTGTGTGGGCAATCGTTTTTTTTCAACACAATTTTTATTAGAGCGCCTGAAGTCTCAAAACAATATAACTAATGTATTACAGGTACAGCGAGATGAAGTGATCAAATTATATTCATATATATTATCATCACTACAGTACGTAAAAAAGACAGAAAAATGAAATATAAACATTGGGTAACTACATGTAAACAGCAATAGGTATATAAACAGTTCAAGAAGAATAAAATAGGTCATTATAACATCACAGTCAAAAGTCTTTAGTTTTGAGCCATTGCTTGAGAATTGCTGTTGAGACATTTTTTTAAAGTGACAATAATCAGGATTTTCAGAGCTTCAGACCAATTTCCCTCACTTTTGTGTCCTCCAAAGTGTTTGCGTATGAAAGGAACGCACGAAAATTGCATGATGTTCTTCCCTCTGTGATTTTCCGCTTGGAGTCAGTCCAGCTTACCATCAAGATGTTGCCGTACATGGCGCTCCTAGCGGCTACGCGGGTTACGTCTTAGGTGATATCCATCACATGGATACTTGTAATACTCCTTCTCTGAGCTGTTAGCTATAACATCTCTGTTACCTCCACATTGTCGTTAGAGCAACAACGAATGTAATTTTGGGGAATCATCCTGAAAAACAGTTTTTCTAGTTCACCCGTTCATTTCCCCTGGCTAAGTCGTCTGTTTCGCTTTAAATTCCATTAAAAATGGCATTAGAAAGTTTAATGGGGTTCAAGGAAAGTTTTGTTAAGCCGCGGTTGATGGAAGAGGAAGACGTCGCCGAATCTTACGAGATACCTAATTTCACCAACAACATGATGCTTGCGCTTCCCCCTTTGGCGAATGTAAGTATTATAAGCCTAAGTACCTATTTTATCATGTTACTGCGTTAGCTGGCGTTATTAGTTTCGTGTTACAGTTATTGGAATGCTTGAATTCGTAATTTTCGACTCGACAGGTGAAGTAACTGCAAGTGTAGTCTTTGCTACATCTACCGAGCCAGCAACCTTTTTACCTACACAACATTCTATAATTCAATTTCACGATGAAAAAACGCTGCAAATCCCTGCACAACGGTTTATTATTTTGTATAGAATACCCTCCTGTTACAGATCACAGCTCTATGTATAGATAACCCTTCTATATAATATGATATGTACTATTCTATTATATACAACATATTATGTAGATCGCAGACCCTCCGTAGGTTAGTACCTAACCCCGTACTCGTTACTAGGTACCTACCTAAATCACGAGTTAAATGTTGATAAAATAATTCTGCCGATGACAAACAGTAGCTAACAAAAAGAAACACACATAATGAAGTTCTGAAAAGAAATTGTTGATGAGGAGTGAAAAAAGTTGCAAAAGTACCTACCAACAAACTCCAGCCCCTTCTACGTAGATGGTATAATGAACCGTTGTGTAATAATTTACCGTTGAGTAATGATTTACCGTAGTAATAATTTACCCATCAATAATACTTCAACGTTTGTTCAAGTTTCACTACCTACCAACAAACTCCAAAAGAGCCATCATTTTTCAAATTAAATAATATCACAGAACAACCAACTCGACTTCATACTCCGCCAATATAATCAGGTGATCCCTACCAATGATTGGCCGTATTCACAAATTCCTATTGTGGGCGCGTCTCTGGTTACGAGATTTGGTTTGAATTGTATACAATTGAGGAGGTGAGGAGCAAAACTCGCTCGTTCCATGCGAGCGAAATGTTCAGGAAACGCAAAAAACGTCCTGCAACTTACTGAATGGTCTTTTCCAAATTATTCTTTTTCCAATTCGAAGCTCTAGTCACCCTGGAGAATCAAGCCTAGTGTGAGAAATGTTGATATAATGGTAACCGGGATAAATGAGTTGAAAGTTTGGAACGAGCGAGTTTTGCTACAAAACGTTGCCAGGAGACATTTTTGCTGCAAGATATCGTGGAACGAGCAAGTTTTGCTTCACTAAGCATGAGAATGTCGACGACAGTTTTCCTACTATTGCAATGTCAGCTTTCCCTCAATAACGATGAAAATTGTGTTCCAAGGATGTTTTTCGAGGTACGTAATGTTAAAAAAAAGTAGTCGTAAGCTCTGAAAGTTTTTATTAACGGTGACTTGAAAAAATTCTGGTAACTTCAAGTTGATTAAAATAAGGAACTTGGGTTCACTCTTCTAAAAACAGCCTTTTGATAATGAAAACACCAGCCCTGTGCGAACGCTGCTCATACGCTCAGACCATTATCTTCTTCAGTCAAGTCCACAGGTTCTCCTTCTTCCTCTGGATTCCCATCGACGGTGGCAGAAACCCCATCATCTACAATCCTCTGGTAAAAGTCCAACGCTCCCATACACCTCCACTCGCTACCGAAGTGCTGGGTGAGCAAGTTGTTGACGTCCTTTAGCTTTTCCGATTTGATTATGACTCCGATCGGTAAGGGCTGAGGCTGGATTTGGCGCAGAGATTTTCCTTTTTTTAAGAACGGTCGCAACTCTCCCACGTCAATTCGATAAACTGAGTCCCCTTTCAAGAAAATCCGCTCTCGACCAGTTCTTTCGAGTGTAATGCGCTTCGAGGGAGCAAACTTGAAATGCAGCTGGGCAGGTGGTTTCACCACTGACGCTACTGCGGTTTTCCAGTCAGAAATTTGCACATCTACACCAATTCGACGGACAGTCCCGAACTGTGAAAACAGATCAAAATAAACCTGAGGGTCGATGATGGTGTCGATTTTCTTGATTTGTTTCTCAATCCGACCAAAAACACGGTCGGCAGGGAGGAATGAATGACCGACCACTGGATACGTTATTGTGATTTTTTGGACGCGGGGTGCTTCGGATAAAAATTTGGCCAACATGCCAATCATAGTTATATTTTTGTTTTGTCCAGGGCACCCATCACAGAAGAGCTTTATCTCGTTGATCATTCCGAGATCTTTATTTTTCAGGTGGTGGTACACGATTGATGATATCTCATTTGACCCTTTCATTCTTTCGTGTTCCAGCCAAGTGTAGATGAAAACGGTTTCGGTGTTTTGGTGGTTCAAAGAGTGTCCTTCGCAGATGGTAAAATTATAAACGTACAGCTGCCTGCTGTAGTAAGCGGCTTGGTCTGGCACACGGGGCAGAACTTGGTTTTTCTGACAGTCGAAGGACAGCTTCAGGATAGTTGGGTCCTCCTCCTTTTTTAGTAGACCATAAAACGCTGCCGCCCTCATTTTGTGGACGGTGAATTTTGCCATCAGTTCTTCTTTAGCTCTTCCCGTTTGCATCACAGAAATTTGAGATTTCAAACGAATGCACTCGGAACAGGCATCTGTAGCCGGTGATTTAAAACTTATGTTAAAATCATAATTAAAAACCCTCATGAAGAGCCAATATTTGCATTGCATTTCTGGAGGCACACTTTCATTGTAATTTTTCCAAAGCTTAGAGGCTGAGCAGTCACTAGGGAGGTACTGCCTGATACTCCTCTCTCTGGTATAATGAGACTCGACGAAGCTCAGAGACTGCAAGTAACGCTTCACGGATGCTCGAATGGGCTCGTACTTGGCCGTCTTATAGTCACCCCCTCTCCTCTCTTTTGGGGAATCACCGGTGATGAGGTATTTACGCGAGATGTTTTGCACCCGGAACTTGGAAATCCCTAAAATGCTGAGGAATGCTTTTGAGCATACTTGAACCTGCCCTCGTAGTCGAGTCCCCACATAATACAAAATAGTCACCTGCATTCTCCTCTCCCTTCTTCCCTCGTTTCCTGGGCGCGTCCTTCTCCTTTCGGGAACTTTCTGAACCGTATGCTTGAGTATGAAATGGTCCTGATCAATCTTATTGGTCGTTCTGTAAAATCCCTCGTGGAAACGTCTCACTTCTTGCATTGTTAAGGTTTCGCAGAGGAACGCAGTTTTCATTTTGGGGTGGCGACATGTAGGCAGCGAAGGTGGACGTTTTGGGGCGTGCCTGAATAAAAAACGAAAAATGGTGAGGTCCTGTGGTAAATTCCTATCATTAATAATAATTATTGCAGTACAAGGTTAGGTAAACAAAAAAATAGACTTACTTTTTCTTCTGGCTAATCGTGCGTTTCCACT
Organism: Leptopterna dolabrata; assembly: GCA_954871275.1. Lineage (NCBI taxonomy): Eukaryota > Metazoa > Arthropoda > Insecta > Hemiptera > Miridae > Leptopterna > Leptopterna dolabrata. The sequence continues at coordinate 11,039,763 of OX940983.1, read as the reverse complement.
TCTCCCGATCGACTAGTTTTTTCCTGCTCGGAGCCATAAATAATAGGGGGTAATAAAAAGAAATCACAAAATAAAAATAATCCTCGCAGGTCAGGAATAATATTGTTTAATGGTCGGATGAATTACAGAGGACAAACAGGAAAATGAATGGTCTACCGGCGTTGGAATTGGAACGAGCGAGTTTTGCTACAAAATTGGTAAGGAGCGAGTTTTGCTGCACATCAGCTGATGGAACGAGCCAGTTTTGCAACAAGCAGCTGTTTTCAAGGGCTAAAATCATTATGAAGGAGTGCGTTTACCTCAAATCTGACTCCAGATTCGAATAGAGCGAGAAAAAATCTTTCAGAAAGCATCTATACCTCATTTTCGGGAAAAAATGGAACGAGCGAGTTTTGCTCCTCACCTCCTCAATTTCATTCACACTGGAGTCGAAAATGCCTGTCGGTGCAAACTTCGGGGCCTTACTGTGAACGAACGGCTGGACGTACGATGCTCCGGATGGTCTTAAAAAACTCGCAAGTTCAAGAACTATTTAAAACCGTAAAAATATTTACGTAAAAAAATGGTATAGGCGTTTTGAAAATTTCAACCCCTATTTTGAACCCCTTAGAGATGACTCACAGTAACGTCGAGCTTCGAGGACCAACTAGACGCCGATCGGAACCTATAACCCGAATTTCATCAATTTTTTTTTCATGGTAACTAAGAAAAGTGGCCCGTACGGCGTACGGCGGACAGACAGAAATATTTTTATTGCAGTTTTGGATTCTACATACCATGAAACGTAAACCATCAAATTTTGAGGGGGGGGGTAAGAATTTTTTTTTTCATGCTCGATTCCAATGGTTCATTATTGAAAATAATAAACCAAAATATGGAATATAAACATGACAAGTTAATCTAAAACGTTGAGCATGACTATTTGAATGGGATGGGGGGTGGGGGGGGGGGGTAGAAATACTTATGTCACAGGTTGAGATGGATCGCAGGATAATACATACAGCCTACTACCTACCTACCTACCTACACATCTTCAGTATCAAGAAGTTAACAAGCATTGTCTAGCTAGAATATGTTTAGTTCCTTATTAGAGAGTTTTTGCAACACACTCACGACGAAACGAACGAAACGAAAGCAGTGCTGCGCATGCGCACTTAAGACACCGAAAAGTTTGACGAACCGTGACGACGAAAAATACCGGGATCTCGCGGTGTCAGCTTTCGTCGTGTTGATATGACGAAACGTAATTTAACCTTACATCTGTATAACGCTACCTACCTTCTTCTGTTTTCCTTGGAAAATAAAAATGTTGAGCGTCGTATTCACAGCTGCTTCTTGGCGTCTTGGTAGACTTGACGCCATGTGTGGACATAGATTTGTATTAACCATGGAGTAAAATGGATGAAAGAGAGGTTGACATAACGTTAGCGTGACTCCACCAGCCGGTAGACGCCAAAGCTGAACGAAAACTGAACCGAAAAAGGTTAGCATCTGACTTCGGTCGCCCTATCCGCCATTTCCGTTTCGGTGTCGTTTTCCGTTTCGTTTCGTCACGAGTGTGTTGCAAAAACTCTCTAATATCTATTAAAAATACCGCCACAGTCCATAATAAATAGGTACATGCGCAAACAAAGAATATCGATGTTTCAAGACAATGCGATTTTAAATAACAATATTGTTAGCTATTTTTCACTCACAAATCCACCAAGTAGAACCACTGTTTTGTATCAGAAATTGCTCAACTACAAACTCATCCTTTCGTTTGCCATTACCAACAATCGGGCGAAATTTGGCATTTTTTGCTTCCATACTACCGAAGGTAGGAAAGCCTTGGGTTCGTGATAGAGTAAAAAAAAATGTATGTCCTCCAAAATGAAAATTTTCACTACCGTTTTGCGTTTCAGACATCAAGGAATATTTTTTGTTCCGTGTCAGTCTGTCCGTCCGCCCATGCTGCCTGTCTATGGTCAATTCCTTGTAACGCGCATATAACTATCCGAAATCATGGTGGAAATGGGCTGAAATTTGGAGGGTAGGTGCGGGTTGGGTCACAGATAGACCCATACCAAAATCATTGAAAAAGTACAGTAACTTTCGTCTGCACATGCGGAAACGTGAAATAGTTGAAACGCCCATAACTACCTTAAGTATAGTTGAAATGAATTCAGACTTGGAGGGTCGATCAGGAATAATACTTTGACAGGTCCATAAAATTTTTATTGGAATCTTACTGCAACTGTCTTCTGCGCATGCACGAACATGAAATGTGTACCATTTCCTTGAAACGCTTCTAACTACGCGAAAAATAGTCGGAGAAGTGAAATAATGAGGATACAAATACACGAAAAATGCAAAAAACACTGTTATACCGGTTTCGATGATCAAACCGTCGTCAGTAACACAAATTACTGTGTGTTACTGACGATTTGAGGATACACTCGGGTTGGATCGCAGATGGCCCCGTATCAAAACGAACCTACCCAACTATTCTTATACGTTCATGTGATTCAAGTGAGGAACCTATACTGCCTAATCGAACTGGCAGACGTTTTTAAATCTCGTACCTACGTAGGTTTGGTAGGATAATAATATAATATTATTTTAGTTATGTAAATAGTTATCAACTGGCCAAGGGCCTAAAGACTTTCAGATAAATTTCACATGGAGGTTGTGACAGTGGCAGTTCTCGAGTCGTTTGTTTTTCCGGTGATGATGGGGTCGTTTTGGCTGAAGCTAATTGATCCCTTCTTAACTGGTGCCAATATCGCTAGTCTAGGACGGAGACCGTCGAGATTCCACCGACACTCCTGGCACTCTTGTCACAAGGTGCATAGTTTTACAAATTTACTGACATTTAACTTGTGCCAGTGGTAAGTTATGCCTACTTATTCATTGTATTGTTTTATTGCAGCCGAGGTCGTCGTTGGCAAACTTCGAGAAAGATCAATACGGAAAAGAGATCAAGATAAAAATGGATCACGGCACAACCACTCTTGGGTTCCGTTTTCGCAATGGTGTTATCCTGGCTGTCGACTCGAGGGCCACCGGAGGCGAATACATTGGTAGGAATTCAGTTCGTAGTCAGCTAAATCCAGTTAGAGCTGTCATATCAATCAATATTTGTTCAGAATTCAGTGCTTTGAGATGAGTTTCCAGCATCAAAACGTACGTTCCCTCCCACCGACTAGGGTTAGAACATCGAAGCAGAAACATCATCAATGTTACTATCGATGTCATCATCGTTCACCAAACATCGTCACGTTCAGCATCGATGTTTTTCTATATCTGTATTATCGGCCTCTAACATCGATGTTGGAATACCTATAATATAATCATCAAAATTTTTTCTTTTTTCAATTTGAAAAGACGGTATCCACCTATAGGTCGTATCGACATGACATCATGATCGGCTAGCAAGAGGTTCAAGTTACCACATCAGCATTGTTGTTCAGCCTTGGTTGAATGAGTTTCTATTAGGAAACGACGAATTTCGCTCAGATCTTTCTGTTTTATGAAATACAGACACGATGCTTGTAATGTGCAATGTACAATTGTTCGAGCGAATGGCAATAGGAAGGGAGTTGTTTGACCTGCCGTCGATCGTAAATCATTTGAGTGATAACTGGGAAACCTTCAGGAAAAAAAATCGAGCAGAGGACTCTCATCCCTTTACAACCCCCGAACCTTGAAAACGATAAACAAGTAGGTAGATACTCATAGTCAAAAAATAAATACCTACACGAAAAAAGGAAGTGGGCTGATTGATGAGAGAGCGCTTAGCAGCCCTGTGGAGATATGTCGGAATCATGGTTCAAATGAACATTTTAATGTTCCATAGGGTGTTCAGTGTGGTTGTTGTGGCCCCACTGAGGGGAACCTTCCTAAATTGTACAACCTGTCAGTCCGGTATTAACAAGTTTTCTTCCGCGATCATATCTCGTTTTTCATCCTAATTTACCCCAGTTCCAAGTAGATAATTTTCCAGCTGAGGATTCTGTAGATAATGCAGAAAGATAATCCCAGGAATGTAATCCCAGAAAGGTCCCCATTTGATTCAGTAATTTCCTAGGCATTCTTAGTAGATTCTACTATTTGCCAAGGAGTTCCAAGTCACAAAACAGAATTGACAAAAAACAAAACCGACTTGAAAAAAAAGCGGCATAAAACTAAAAAGTAAAGAATACTTTTTGTGCAGAACAAAGTACATAATTGTTCAAAGCCAATACAACAAAGTCTGATTTGTTTTTTGTTTACATTTTTTAAAATGGAAATATTTAAAACCTTCAAGTAACGCTGTGCTTGACACTTCAAGAAAAGTTGATATTATATACCCAAATGTGATTTCCTCATCATTGCGCTGTCTGATCTTACTCATTTATTCCCCACCAAGTCTCCATTATTTAGGGTCTACTCATTTATTCCCCTCCAAGTCTCCATTATTTAGGGTCTACAAACAAAGCCACAATACCAATTTAACCCAGTCTTTTGGAAGTATGGAGGGGTGGTAAATTATAAGTTTTAAATTCGTTATTCATTATTCAAAAACATGTTTCTGTTGTTGAATTATTAACAGAATATCAGTAATTTAATATGAGAATAGTTAAATATACCACTTACTTTTCCCAAGGCATACAATTCCCTGACTTTTTTAGGTCTTCTCTGGCTGGCGGCCACACTGTGTGTTCACGTATATTTTTCAATTGTATCATCCAGGTTCTCAAACCATGAAGAAGGTTATCGAGATCAATCAGTTCCTGCTGGGAACGATGGCTGGAGGAGCGGCCGATTGCGTCTACTGGGATCGTGTTCTGGCCAAGCAATGTCGTCTCCATGAGCTCAGGAACAAAGAGAGGATCACGACAGCGGCCGCCTCCAAAATCATGTCCAACATGGCTTATAGCTACAAAGACATGGGACTTTCCATGGGAATGATGATTGCCGGTTGGGATGTTAGGGTAAGTGGTTATCTTCTGTCTGGAAGGTGATTCTAAAGACATTGCTAAACTCGAAGAAACAATAATTTCTGTGCTATTTTCAACAGATATTCGGTAGAGCCATTGAAGCGCTCTTTTCGATAAAAATCTGCAAATACCATTGTTGGAACTTACTAGGAAATTCGCTTTCAATAATTGTCGGTATAGGAGATAAACTGTTGAACAGAAATTAAAAATTTACGTTCTGTATTTGCTGAATGTGCTGTATTTCTATGGCAGAATACAGCTATTTTGCGAAATTTGAAGTGGGATTCAATTCATAGGCTGTTGATCAAGCTTAGACTGATTCCCCCCCCCCCCCCCCCACATTGCTGCTCCGAACTTCTTTCCTACAATTGACTGACTAGTCATAACCAACAATAACCTTCCGAATACCACTGTCCCGCCGGAACATTAGATTGGAGGCTGGGGTCTTTACAGGCCCCCCCTGGAAGGGTAATTTTTGTAGAAGTTGGGATTTTTGAGAAGTTCGTAAAACATTATAGGTAGTAGGTAGGTAGTAGTAGTAGTAGGTTGTAGTTGCTTTTTCCTAATGAGTTTTCTTAAAGAAAAATACTGGTACCGACTTACCAATAACTCAGCTGAAGTGCCTAAGGCATTCCCACCAAGGGGCATGACAGTGATTAATTTGGTTATCAACTAACGATCATTTCACTACATGGAATACAGGAAAACGAAGATAGGTCTGGTAAATTGTTTGAAGAAATTTCGCAATAGACGCTAGGAAAATTGGTTGAATGGTTGATTTTGCTGTCATGTGGGGGTCAAGTAAATTGCAAGAAAATTTTTAAAATCTAGAAATTTGGAATCAAGAATTTTGCACTATATTCCATAAAAAATCTTGACCTGTTATATTCATAAGTATATCAAGATGGCGTAGTCGAACGGAAATTGGGTCAGTGTCTGTAGCTTTGTTCGCACTGGTTTTTCTGACAGTCAGCTGACTCCTACAACACTGTAAGGAACCGTCCACGATCCAATACCGTCTTGATAAGCGTTTGAGAAGGGTTTGAGTTTGATAGCGGTTGGTAGTCGAGAAGGCAGTGCCTAGTCAGTTCCTGGTCTGTCCTATCTTCTGTGTACTGGAATGTCGATCGGAAAACTGGCGTCGGATAAGGGAAACACTGTGAACGGCCGGTCATGGGTACTACATTGTCAGAAAAGAGTCAGAGAATCACTGCGAATGGCCAAACGCCTTTCGGATAGTCAGATAACCATCAGATAGTCACTGCGAAGAAACCTTGTGTACCCACAAATCCTCACTTTATTTCCTCGATTCGGATCAGATTTATGGTCCACTATGAATTACAGAACGGCAGGAAAATGATGAACTGTTGTGTACGAGCGTTTTTTAAATCTCTGTGTCTTGTGATGGATGGGGATGGGAGATGTGAGTGGCAGGGGGCATCCAGATTACACATCGACCAAGAAGGGATTTAAATAGGAGCAAGGCATTCGTTTTTCTCTTGAAATTTAATATTGCAAACATGTGGGTGGAAATCCATAGAAGTTAAATTACTATGTTTGTTTTATATACTATCAATTGTTTTGTGTTCGTCACTTTTCTGTAATAATTATTGTGAAAAATGCTTGGACTCGAAAAGGTTAGCTGGGTTACGGATAAATCATATAAAATGGGTTCGTGATGGGTGATTTTGAGAAACCAACTCGGTTCCAGTTTATATATGTTCAGTTCAAGTTAATATCGCTGTAACTTTCTTCCAGGGTCCTGAACTGTACTACGTGGACTCCGAGGGTTCCCGGACCAAAGGCGATAGCTTCTCTGTGGGCTCTGGCTCAGTTTATGCCTATGGTGTGATGGACGCCGGCTACAAGTACGATCTGCCGGACGAAGAAGCTTACGAGCTGGCCAGGAGGTCCATCTACTCAGCCACATTCCGTGATTCCTTTTCCGGTGGTCTCGTCAGAAGTGAGTTACCCATAGTAAAAGCCATCGCATACATCTTGAGGACAATTTCAGCAATTGTTTACTCCGCGATTTTACTAGTTTGAAATGATTTGAGTATTGTAACCTCTGACCCTTCTTCCACAATTTTCACGATGAGCACTAAGAATCGTGGTTGCGGCCGTTGTGGGCAATGGGGAATACCCACGACTTTTTTTATTTGTCTATTTGAAAGTAGACACTGAGATCAGAAGGTAGGTACATAATTTATCATTTGGACATGACATAAGAATCTACTTGAATTTTGGTTTATTATTTTCAATAATGAACCTTCGGAATCGAGCTCGAAAAAGAAAAAAACATTTTTTTTAACTCATGTTTTATATTAATTCACTACGTTGAGGCGAGCTGTGACATTGAAACTACCGCCCAAGAAATAGCGGTGTCGGTTCTGCTATGCTTAAGCATGGAGGAAGAAGTGTGACGTCATTGCTGCACTCCACGTAATCTTAGAAATTAACAAATAGGTAGGTGTGTGCTAATCGGGCGAACTGATTTTTCTCATCAACACAAAAAGCATTTTTGGATGAAAAAAAAACAAATTGGCAATTCCAGAACCATGGGGTGTTCCCCATTATTGATGTATAAAAGACAGACAGTAGGTACCTATCATAAAATGAGTTTTTCTCCAAGAAGAAGAACTCTTTAAGAATGTTCTGAAATTGGCTGATATTTTCCCTGAATCATGAATCGAAACATGATGTTCCAGTGGTTTCATCAACTTAGCTTCATCGGTCTACTTAATTATATTTGTAGTTTACATCCACCTTGTTAACGCACCAAGAGTCATTATCTTTGCTAATAAACTTGAACCAGTGTTGTGGTCCTCCTGCCTCACCCACATAGATTCTATTTGCCAAGCATCCACCAGTGACTTCTTCATAATATTTTTACGAAATCTGGATGAAATGACAATTAATGTCTGGTGCAAAAGTAGGTAGGTACTTACTATCTTATCTCTACTTAAATAGAAAAAATAGGAGGGCAGTTGAAATTGGGACTGTTTCATTGTGCCCTCTTTTCGTTGTGCCTTCTTTTTGGTTTTTTCTTTTCGCGGTACTTCAACCGAAGCTGTGATGTTATCTCACTTGCGACAAATCCATGTGCCCAGTCCCTACTAGGCAAGTAGTCAAGTCCCTGTGAGCCAAGTGAGTCATTAACTAAGCTGATTTTTTGCTAATTATTATTAACCTCGGATTGGAATTTGACATGGAGCCTCCGTGGAAGTGTTGGGTAGGAATGCCTTCTTGGATTCACCACAGATGACAACACTGAAGGTTCAATAACAATCTTCTCTAAGTATTATTTTCAAGATAGGTTCCTTACTTATATGCCTACCCATCTGTTATCACCTCGAAAATAATCTGGGTGAAAATCAGCCAACCTCAGACGCTTGAATATTCTCCATTGTTTGCGGGCAATCTAAATTTATATTGGAATTTTGGAATACCTGCCAGTAAAAGTACTTGAAATTGAATGTCAGCTCTTAGTAGACCCTCACCTAATTCCGTGACAATGATAAAATTGTTTTTCTTCTCCACTGACGCCATTAAATTCATTTAATAAAATGGTTGTTGGTATTTTTTGCAGTTTACCACATGAAGGAAACAGGATGGGAGTGCATCTCCGTTCAAGATTGCAAAGACCTCCACTATGCGTATTACCCAAACGGAAAGTAGGAGGTTTCTTTGTCTACTGCTAATGCTGTGTTTTTCTTAATTTTTTAAAACATCAATAAACGTTTATTCATAATAAAAAGCAGTTTTTGTTATTCTTCATCGATTACCTATTTTAATTAGTCGATAACTCTGTGTCATCTCAAATTGTTCAACTGGGGAAGGAAGTCAGCATCCTTTGTGATATTGGTACAGTCACTCCCACTTCAAAAATCCGTTACATTTTTTGCAAAACCACTCTTAGGTGTAGTACTGGTAGTAGGTACCTTGTCAGTTAGTTCGCTAACGACCAAATGGCTACATACAAGCTTTAAGCGGGTTTCTACCTCCCTCTGCCTGTTAATTCTATGTTCACGAACTACGATAGGTTACTTGATGGTTTAAAGTGAATTCTATCAATGAACAGGTCATAGTTGTAGTGAAGTAAGAGATAATTTCGAGCTTTTTAAAGCAGGGTGGAAATACACCCTACCTACCACTTTCAGAGATGTGAGGAGAGAAATGTAGAATAGGTTGTTACTTTACTTTGCAATTTTTTGGTCTTGATCGCCATCACAGATAACGAAGGTTTTTTTTAGATTAAGAAGGGAGGACTTTATGCGGTTGGTACTGCCCGAACAAGATAGGGGTTACAAGTTTGTTGATGATTAATGGGATGACCGGTAACTGCTTCTCTTGCTGTTTTCCCTATTTGAACAGGTTGAGATGTCACTTGCCAGTTATGAATGTTTCTTGGTACGTAATCGAGCGGCCATCTTGCAATCACCCATACCTCTCGAGTTTGAATTGCGTGCTAGGCCTATAGGGAGGTTGTTAGAAACAACTCCGGGACTTTTCCTTCCCCTAGACGATAGTTTTCGGTGGGTTGAAACTAGAGATGTTATAGCGAAAAGTCTATTAATTGGAGCCTAGGCATAGTGAGTGACGTGTTCTCTTACAGGTTTTCCCTGATACGGATTCGGCTGTTCCTGAATCGTTAGCTTTGTTCGTGCAGTCCCTCAGAGCTTGTTCAGAGCAATCGGGGCATGCGCAGTAAGGGTTAGGCAGCGGTTTGCTGTTCGTGCAGACCCAGGGCGAGCTCCAAGCTAAGTGGTCCATTGTTAGTGCTGTCCCGGGGCAGATGATTCGGTGTTTGTGCTGGCCACGGGGCAAGCCCTGAGCAAGCCCTCCCGTGCCCTCCTGAGCACTGCTCTTCCATGCATGCACCCTCGACCCGTCCGAGCTGCCTGTGCTCCGAACAAGCTGCAGGCTCACCCTGCTCCGAGCGAGCATGTTCAGGGCTCACCCTACGCCTAGCCAGTTCGGTTCAAGCGAAAACTGAACCTGCTCGGAGCTAGCCCCAAGGGGACAGCACGAACAAAGCTAGTTATTTAATCAGGTCTGTGGTTCCCAGCCCATTTGGGGCTTCTCTAAGCTAATGAACACCACCCTCTCAGCTTTAATTGTGGTTTTATAGTGGAAGTGGACATGATATCAGTGTTGGTATAACAAATTATGTCGGTGGTACCTGAAGCGTATTTGACCTCTCCTTGCCCCATAGAAAGTAAGTAACAAGAAATCAAAAATATGAAAGAAATTAATTTTGTAGTTGGAACATACTTAGTTCAAGGGAGTGTGAAAAGGAAGTAAACTGTGCGAAAAAGGTGATAATTTCGTAAGTATACGAAACCGAGAAGCTCGGGAAAATCCGAAAATGGGGAGAGCTCAGTCAGAGCTCCCGGGCGCGTGGAGACTAAGATATTGTGATATCCATACTGATCCAGATCCATTACTGGCGAGAGCGTGCTGTTTCAGCCCATTCTCGATAACGAAACTATCAGCTTCGTCACCTCCTTTCCATCGTATTTTTCGTCTGATATCCTTTAAGGCACCTATATTTTCTTATTCATGTTTTGTGTGTGAAAACAGCAACTGACAGTGATAGCAAACGAATTTTGTCATAAGAAAATGGTGTATATTCATAATAAGCGCCATCTCTCCAATCCCTAACTATTTACGTACCAACGTACAACTAAATACGTACCTACCTATGTAGTAATAAGTCTCAGATAGCCCCGTGGTACCCCTGTGACCAGCACGGTCAGTGTGCTTTGCGGGTTAATCTAACCAAATTGCAAACGGAGTTTTCTGGATTTGATTAAAAAATACCGATTTTGGCTTTTATGCTATCTTGGATCTAGTAGATACCTACCTAGCTTCGCTGCAGTTACCTGTGATGAAATTATACAGAAGTCTTCAGTTGATTCACCCTCCAAGTTTCAAATTGGTTACCTTCAGTGTATACTTAGGATCTAAGATCCAAAATCAGCTGTCCTCATGTTGCGGTATCAGTAGAGCTGGAGCTGTACCCTTAAACAATAGATTCATAATCTAGTAATCTAACGATTGCTAACTATATAAATCACTTGCGATGAAATTTTGAAAGTACATTTTGGGGGAAAAACCCAAGTTACTGAAACGTTGTCTATAGTTCCACTAGAAACAAGTTACGTTTAGCACTCATTCTTGGTATCGTTTTCGGCGAGACAAAATGCTAGTCCACCACTAGAAACACAAGTTATGGCAATCATTCTTGGGATCGTTTTCGCCTAGACAATATTAATGCTAGTTCTAGTAACGCTGAGCCTCACTTCGTTCAGCAATACGATTTCATTTGAGGGGTTTGACGAAGATACCTACCAACTCTTTTAGTTACGTGTTGGGGACAAAGTGCTAGATTTGGCGCTTTAATTGACTAATAATAATGTATAACTTGGCCAGAAAACTTATTAGCCATGATGTATACCTGTTCAAAACGGCCGATTTTGTTTCACCTAGTGGGTGGTGGTTTTAATGTTTTACGAAAAGATGAGTTCAAAATTAGGTCACACCAGCGTCACGGACAGAAAACTCGGGTTCTTCCTATACAAACGATACTTGGACAGAAAAATAGAGTCAAGGGCGGCGTGGGGGCAACCACAGGCAGATTTAAGTCAGCGCCAATGTCTGCCATTTGGAGGACGCGGAGTTGCCCAACGCCATACCCGTTGCTTGTGTCTATCAATTATTTTTATTAATAATAACGAACATTTATTGAGCTTTAGACGTACATAGTCCATTAGTTGCTATCTCGAATTACATAACATTAGTTGAATAATACGCGAGGCGAACGGCAAAAAAAGTAGGTACATACAGAAATATACATAATAAATAATGGACAAAATCACAAAATCATATTGCAGAGAAAACTTACTACAAATAAACTAAGATATCAAACGTTTCAAGTACTTATAACAAAGATGAGATTAATGGGGGGGGGGGGGGGGGGATGCACATAAATATATAAGTTTAAACCCGATCACTACTACCCATGCGCTCAGTAGCAGCTACCAAAAATCGACCGAGAGTAGGCAGAGATCGAATAAACCAGAAACCGCAAATGACCTGGACATCATTCGAGATTGATGGCGGGGAATCATAGTGGCACTGGGCCGAGAAGAAGAGGCAGGGATAATTATACATTTAGGTAAGAAGTAGCATACTATGCAGAATTTGAAACATTAATTTAAGGTGTCGAAGAGAAAAATGTTTGAAAAGCGGTAAAGGAAAGAGGTGGAGGGATCCTACAGAGTGCCTAGGCTTGGCATTATGTGCATAACGCGAGCAGGCATTACAAGCAACGAGGAGTTTCTTTTTCAAGGCAAAGGATAAGAAGTAGGAAAAGAGAAATGCATATTACAGGAAATGGGGGGTCATAAGAGCAAGGGCAAGTTTGCGTTTTAGGTTTTCCGGAGTTAGTTCCCTGTCTTCCTCATGTGCAAGTCCCAATTCAGTTGCAGGAAACTTTGATATAATTTTTTGCTGGCAGATTTGCTTTCTAGAAATGAGGTTCATTTCGGGTGGTAGCAGGATTGCTGGCATAGGTGCATTTGGATTTTGCATGTATTATCCTCTCTGAAACCTAGGTGTATGATCCACTCTGAAACCTAGGTGTATGATCCTCTCTGAAACCTAGGTGTATTATCCTCTCTGAAACCTAGGTGTATTATCTTCTCTGAAACCTAGGTGTATTATCCTCTCTGAAACCTAGGTGTATTATCCTCTCTGAAACCTAGGTGTATGATCCACTCTGAAACCTAGGTGTATGATCCTCTCTGAAACCTAGGTGTATTATCCTCTCTGAAACCTAGGTGTATGATCCTCTCTGAAACCTAGGTGTATTATCCTCTCTGAAACCTAGGTGTATGATCCTCTCTGAAACCTAGGTGTATGATCCTCTCTGAAACCTAGGTGTATTATCCTCTCTGAAACCTAGGTGTATGATCCTCTCTGAAACCTAGGTGTATGATCCTCTCTGAAACCTAGGTGTATTATCCTCTCTGAAACCTAGATGTATTATCCTCTCTGAAACCTAGGTGTATTATCCTCTCTGAAACCTAGGTGTATTATCCTCTCTGAAACCTAGGTGTATTATCCTCTCTGAAACCTAGGTGTATTATCCTCTCTGAAACCTAGGTGTATGATCCTCTCTGAAACCTAGGTGTGTTATCCTTTCTGAAACCTAGGTGTATTATCCTCTCTGAAACCTAGGTGTATTATCCTCTCTAAAACCTAGGTGTATTATCCTCTCTGAAACCTAGGTGTATTATCCTCTCTGAAACCGAGGTGTATTATTCTCTCTGAAACGTAGGTGTATTATCCTCTCTGAAACCTAGGTGTATTATCCTCTCTGAAACCTAGGTGTATTATCCTCTCTGAAACCTAGCTGTGTATTATCCTCGCTGAAACCTAGGTGTATGATCCTCTCTGAAACCTAGGTGTATTATCCTCTCTGAAACCTAGGTGTATTATCCTCTCTGAAACCTAGGTGTATGATCCTCTCTGAAACCTAGGTGTATTATCCTCTCTGAAACCTAGGTATAAAATGTTTTTGAATGTCGATATGAAATGGGTCTATACCTAGCTAGAAACAATAGGTACTTACCGAAGATTAATTTAAATTGCCTCGTCCAGTTCAGGGATTCTATAACTTCAGCCCTTGATGTCTCCATATTAATGCTTGTCACATTTCCTTTCGTCGTAGATCTCAAGTACTCTTTCTGTTCTCCCAGTTTCATTGCTTAATACTGAGGATTATTCATGTTCGAAAGAAACATTTCTTCTTCAGCATAACTTCCCGGCGCAAACTCTGACCTAACATGAAATTCGTACCAGGCTCAGAGTGAGGTTGCCTAAACTGTGTCTCAGACATATTCTTTTATTATAATTCATTTTTTCCACGATATTCATGCCACTGAAATTTCGGGTGATTTATTTTATCTCCGTTTGCCCAGAATAATTACATGGCCGAAAACACTCTTCATCATAAAAATAATATATGAACGGTTTTTCTAACATATTGAAGATCTGCTCATTGATCACCTCTTGAATCCAGAATTCTTGAACTGAATTGAAAGTTCTTGAATACAATTCGAATACAAAGTGTAATTAGGTGCCTACCACCTACCTGTTTCATCCGACCGATGAGGACCACCCTTCAGAACTTTTCTTGATTTACCCAAACAACTTTTATCTTATTTTCACTTTCCCCAACAGTTGCCCCCAAACAACATATTTTCATTGTTCATTCACAGATCATCCTAGTTTATAACCGAGTTCAATAGCTTAAGATATAATATAAGGAGGATAGGTAGCAAGTAAATTACCGTAATTATTACGTAGTACTTATTTTGTTTACCTATTTGGTGGCTCTGGCTAACCCCATAAACCGTCTCATGAACCTCCTCATAAACAAACCGTCTTATAAATCTCAAATCGTACAGTTATTTATTAATGGGAAATACAGAATACTGCTTCCGATCTCCAGTGATGTTCCTTCCAGGTAGCTTGGAGCAGGAGGGTGAAAGCGTCAGTAATCGCTCGCCCTGTTCCGAGGTTTAGGGCCTGCCCGTCTCTACCTTCACACTGGCTCTGGAAATCAGGTCACGTTCCAGTTTAACTTTACCTTTCGACAAGATTTACAATCCATGTTCGAGCTTCACTTAATAAAGTCTCAACTTCTCCCGAGCTTTTTGTACCAAACCTCCAGGGAACGCTTGCCGCGTTTTCCTTTGAGAAAGTTCGAAAAAACTACTACAAGCTTCTACGTTCACAGTAAGTTTTTGTGAAACGGCATTTCTGTACATATTACTAACATGTAATAAATTACTCTTATTAATCATCTTATAAGTGGCAAGGTCGAATGTGGCTTCACTGGTGATCAGGCATTTACGAGTAAAATACAGTAGGTAGGTACCTACTTAGGCAACTATACAGGTTGATTACCGTATACCTAACTAACAGTCATGGTCTCTACCCAGTGGCGTAGCCAGGGGGGGGGGGGGGTTAGTGGGGGTCATAACCCCCCCCCCCCCCCCATTGGCTCGAAAACTTTATCACAAATTAAAATTAAATCTTAAGAATGGTAACAATCACAAAAGTAACAAACAAATACAACTATAACAGATTAAACGGTAAATCAAACATGATTAAACAGTTAAATAATATTACGTTTATTTGATTACTAATGATCTGTCCCAAAAATGTGATCCAATCTTTTTGACAAAAATGCTTATAGTCCCTCACCGTCACCATCCCACACTTCAGGTGAATAATATTAATTTTAGCCCTTAATACCAATTGTTGACCCCCAAAACTCCTAATATTAGACCACCATTCTGTGTGAAAAACAACTGAAATGGTGTTTTTCTGTAGTCACTAATATAGGTAATATCAATTTCAGCCGTTTTTACCAAGTTTTGACCCCTAAAAACTCAAATTTGACTCCGTTCGAATTTTAGAAAATTGCTCTTCCTTTTGTTTGGCAATAAGAACATTTTGGCGAAATCTGGAATTTTTATCACATACCCAAGGTCAGATATCGTCTGGAGTGACACAAATATATATATATATATATATATATATATATATATATATACATCCTGGTATCATTGTGGCTACCACACACAGAAATGTTGCATTTAAAGTGGCACCCGTGTGCATGCGACATCCGTATAAGGGTGCCACTTTGAAATCCCTACGTAGTTTGGAGGTTAATAGAAGAAAAAAATTGAAACGCTTCGGAAGTGCTGCAGGTATCAATTATCAACAACTATCGATACACAGAAGGGGGTAAATCGATAAGAGGAGTCAGATATATTGATTTGAAAATTGTCACATGGGTGCCACAAACATAGCAAGATGGATAACAATTATACGGCGATAGTTCCCGGTTTTTCCAAACGCAGCGCTGGTGCCAGTCGAGAATATACACAGTATATCATAAAATTGACGAAGACCTATCATTGAGACCTCCGGAGATTTGGCAACACTGTTATCAGAGAATCAGTCGACCAGCCCAAGCCCCTCGTGGGCTGTAGGGCCATGGGGGCTTGTCAGAAGAGCACTTTTGGAGTATCAACTCATTTAGCCCAGTCAAATTAGAAAAGAAAAAAGGTACCAGTGGGAAAAAAATCCTAAAAATTTGAATTGTGGCATGCTTGTTGATTGGTACATCATACAACCGTGAAATATTGGCACTTCGTGCAGTTTTGGGCTTATAACATCCAAACGATGATTCTTACAGAAAATTTCACTCGAACAAAAATTAAAGAGCATTAAATTCTACTTAGAATGATTGTCTTAAACATCAAATTTGGTTCAGCCGTTTGGCTGGAATTGGCGGTCTAAACTCGGAAATTTTTTCCATTTTGACTGAAAAGTGTGTTTCACACGCCTGCAACTAAAAATGGGTATTCCAAATGAAACATATCATATAACTAAAGTTGTACATCATTCAATTCTGCGTTCAAAGCACCCATATGTTTTATTAAAATAGCAATTTAAAATTTTAATTGATCTAAACTTTAATATTTCAATTAAATAGTTTGAAGTCCATCTTTGGCATCGAACATGGTTGGAGGGGGGGGGGGGGGGTAGCCCCCTAAAAATTTTATGGTTACGTTTCAAGACATGTAGAATCCAAAAATATATGAACCAATAATTTCTGTCCGTCCGCAGTACGCTGCGCTGTTACCATAAACCAAAATTAATTAAATTTGGTTGGTAGGTTCCAGTTGTGGTCTTTTTGATCCGCGAAGCTCAGCGTTACCGGCGGCGGTCCGCTTTTGTTCAAATTCAGTAGATAGTTGGGGTGGTGTAGCTCCTAGGTCGTCCCCTATGAATTTGGTGCTCTACAACTTTAGTCACCTATATAACACTTTTCATTTCGAATAATCGTTTTTGAGTTTAGGACAACTTTTGTCTGCCAAAAAACCTCAAAATTGTAGGACTTTTTCCAGTTTTTAGCTTACCTATCTATAAGATTTACCTGAACGGTCCATCTTACATGAATCATCTTAATGAAGTCCATCTTTGGCATCAAACATGAGGGAAAAGAAAAAAGTTTAGCCCCCTCAAAATTTGACGGTTTCGTTTCAAGACACGTAGAATCCGAAATTAAACAATAATTTCTGCCCGTCCGCTGTACGCCGCGCCGTACCAGACACTTTTCTTTGTTACCACAAACCAAAATTAATGAAATTTGGTTGGTAGGTTCCAATGAGGGTCTTTTTTTGTTCCGCGAAGCTCGGTGTTACCGGCGGCGGCCGCCCGATTTTGTTCAAATTCAGTGATAGTTGGGGTGTTGTAGCTCCTAGATCGTCCCATATGAATTTCAAATCGCTCGGATCATTAGTACGACCACTGTGCTTGCGTAGACGCAAAATCGAGGTACTTGATTTCTCATTAACCTGTGTTTGTTCATGTTGCTGTCTGAGGACAAGTACGGAAGCCTTACCTATTAATAAAGCGTTACCTATTAATTTTGAAAAACTCACGACTTCTTTTCTCCCTATTTGTAGAAGTATTCGTAGAAGCTAGGTAAGTACAAAGTTGGTTATACAGTCGTATTCTATCATTCTTTGACCGCCCGATTTCGATGGCATTTTTAGGAACGGTTCTTCAAACTAGGCGTAGGAATTTTCGTTCGACTATTTTTAAACTACACATTATGCTTCACGCATTACAGCAAATAACTGTAGATATAATTTTCGACTCTACCACATATTTAGGAAAAGGACCTGGCGGGAAGAAACGTAAAAACTCTGCAAATATTATTAAACAACGGTTTATTATTTTCCTATAAGGATGCCCCATATCCGAGCGGATGGGGAGCCCAGCCCGCAAATGTTGCCAAAATCGGATTCGAACTGAGGATATTATGCGCGTGCCAAGGGTTTGCGGACGCAAACGGATAGACATACATCGAACCAAATTTTTGTTCAAGTTGCTTAAGTATGTACCTATCGACCAAATCGAAAACACCATCTTCCTCGAAACGAAATAATATTGCGGAACAACCAACTCGGTTTCATGCAGCAATTTCTTTTCAACCAATTAAAATTGTGAATTGAATATTTCAATATAGGAACGCTGCAAAGTCCTTGTCGCATGGGTTTATTATTCTTCTGGACTTACCTACAGAAATGTTGGCTGTTCATTTATTGTTTCTCAAAAACACGTTTTTTTTTTACAAATTATCTTTGATCAATTATAGTGCCATTCAACTGTCTTGATTCACCTGTTGATACTACTTTTTTTGTTATTATACAAATTTATGGTGATTTCAGTCAATGTAGCAGGTTCGTTATCTGTCTCCTCCCGGTTTCGGCCTTACTCCTCCCAACGTCCTTCTTTACTGCACCGGATAATGCTTGATCCCCCGAATATTCCGAGTGCCAAAAAACGGAAAACCCAAAATGATAATATCATATCCCCAAACCCGTTCGCCCCCCTGCAGGATATGGGGAACATGCCTTCCGATTCTGAAATGTCATCTGTACCCAAACCTGAAGAAAAAACACCTAAACCACCTCCTATATTTGTTAGTAATGTTACAAATATGAACGTCATTATCCAACAATTGAAACCATTAATGCAAGGAACCTACAAAACATATAACAATGGGAAATAACACAGTCAAATTCCTATTCGATGAGATAAATGACTACCGCACAACAGTTAAGTTCCTAGACCAATCCAAGGCAGAATACCACAGCTTTCAACTGAAAACTGAAAGATGTATGAGGGTCGTAATAAGAGGCCTACACTACAGTTGCGACACCAATGAAATGATGAATGAACTAAAAGAACTAGGATTCGAACCAACACAAATGTTGCCGGTATATCATCCTGTTACAAAAACGCCCCTCCCGTTGTTTTTTCTCGACTTGAAACCGAGTGCAAACAACGAATCTATTTACAAATTGGAACGCCTATACGGTGGTGTAATTAAAGTGGAACCCCCTAAGCCCAGGAGAACCGTAGTTCAATGCTCAAACTGCCAAGGTTTTGGCCATACTAAAAATTATTGTCATAAAACGCCCCGTTGTGTCCGTTGCGAAGGCCTCCATGCAACAAGTAATTGCCCGAATGATACAAATATCCCACCGGTTTGCACGAATTGCAAAGGCCAGCACACAGCAAATTATAAAGGCTGCCCCATCCAAAGGCAGTTGCAAAAAATAACCCCGTCATTTACAACATTACGCGGAAATCCAGTAATAAATCCTACTGCCCCGCATGTAAAATTAACCGTAGGCCAGCATGAACAACCGACTGATCTCCAAGCCAACCGACCTCTGCGTCCATACCCAACCCAAGAGAGGGCATCGTATGCAAGTATTACTAGGAAAACAGCTGAAAGCGATAACACCATAGAACTTAAATCAGTTATCAAGAAAATAGACTCGTTAATTGAAATGCTCACCCCACTCATCAACATGTTTGCTCAGATTCTACCTACACTTATTCAAAACAAAAAATGAACACGCCATTAAATAAAGCACTCAGAATCTGCACATGGAATTCACAGTCACTCTCCGGAAAATATCACGAGCTCTCACACTTTCTTCAAGTCCATGATATCGACATAGCTCTTATATCTGAAACTAAGCTCACAGATGGGAAGTTCTTCTACATACCACAATACACAGTTTATCGGGCGGACCATCCCAGCGGGACTAGCCAAGGGGGTTCAGCCCTAATAATTAAACGTACAATTCCCCACGAAGAGCTGCCTCCAATCATAGAAAACATTTTCCAGATAGCAAGAGTCGCTGTACTGATAAATAGTACTAAATACCAAATTGGAGCCTTCTATTCCGCCCCTAAGAATAAAATCGTACCGGCCGACTTTTACGGGATGTTCCACGAAATGAGCCTACACTTTATGCTTGGGGGAGACTACAACAGCAAGCATCCACTATGGAATTCGAACCTCATAAACCCACGCGGAAGAGTGCTCCACAACATTGTGCACCTACTATCTCTTGAAACTATAGCTCCAACTGAACCAACATTTTTCCCTACGCAGCAAAACGGCATACCAGATATATACTAGACCTGTTCATTGGCAAAAATGTTTCCCACCTGTGCGGTGTACCACTGACCGTCAGTGACCTATCTTCAGACCATAAACCTGTAATAATTGATGTTGGCACTGAAATCCGGTATAATCAACCAAACAAACTAATTAAAACACCGTTTAACTGGGAACTCTACTCATCTACCCTTGAATCACTCACAGACCTTCGTATTCCATTGAAAACGAAAGCAGATATCGATAAAGCGGTTACTACACTAACCAGAAATATTCAGGAAGCATCAGCGACTGCGAGTTCGCAATCAAATCAAATCATCCACCCACGAAAACGTAGTTACCCCCTCCACATAACACAACTCCATCATGTTAAAAAAGAAGCAAGGAAACTATGGGAAAGGACAAAATTTCCAGGACATAAACAAGCTCTAAATCGTGCTAATGCAGATCTGAAAAATGCCTTAAGGGTAGAACAAAATAAAGAAAAAGCTTCCGAACTAGCAGCCCTAGAATGCACAGATGGGACACTATGGAAGAAAACCAAAGCACTCACGAGAGAGCCTAACCAAATACCACCCTTGAAAATAGGAAATGCATTCATCACGTCAAATGTTGATAAAGCTCAGGTCTTTGCGGACATACTTGAACAACAATTCAAGCCGAATGATATTGAGGATCCAGAATTCTCAAGAGAAGTACGGGAAATAATTGGAACTCCCCTTCAATTATCCCCTTTCAATCTCCATTTCACCCCCGGACAAGTCAGAAACGCCATCCAGCGGTCACCCACGAAAAAAGCACCAGGGCATGATATGATCGTACAACCGCTGCTGAAAGCAATGAAAAGGAAAGCCCTAGTATATTTAACGCACATATATAATGCGATGATGCGATTAGCTTACTTCCCTTCTAAATGGAAATATGCCATCATAGTTATGATCCACAAACCTAACAAATGCAAGAAAGATCCGCATAGCTACCGACCGATCAGTCTACTCACCCTGTTCTCAAAGATATTTGAACGGCTCCTACTACCACACCTGCTCAGTCACCTCGAAAACCTCATACCCAATACCCAGTTCGGATTCCGCCCGCTGCACTCCTGTACACAACAACTACACAGAGTAGTGGAGCAAATTCTAAGTGCCTTCGAAGAAAAGTCTGTGTGCGCAGGTCTATTTCTGGACACGAAACAAGCCTTCGACCGGGTTTGGCACGACGGATTGTTAGCTAAGATTAAGCCACATATGCCTGATTCACTATACCTTATCCTCCTGTCATACCTGTCAAACCGCACGTTTTCTGTCCAATGCAGTGGAATACTTTCTTCCTCACGACAAATCCAAGCATCGGTTGCCCAGGGAAGTGTTTGGGGTCCAATCCTGTACTTACTGTACACATACGACTATCCATCACCACCGGACGTGAAAGTGGCTCACTTTGCTGACGATGTGGCAGCGTTAGCAACAGGAGACTCAAGAGAAGCAGTACGCGAACTACAACGTTTCACTAACGACGTAGATGTGTGGTGCAAAAAGTGGAGAGTGTTGGTAAATCCAGCAAAGTCTAGGATGTGCTTCTTCACATACAAGCGTACCTATGAAAGACCACTATTAATGTTAAGCAGTACAAATATACCTGAAGAAGACACTATTAAATACCTAGGAGTAAAACTCGACAAAAAACTATTATGGAAACCACACATATCCCACCTAGTCCAACTGTTACGTTTGCGCCTCACTAAACTGCGATTCCTGCTTCAACCAACCTCTACCGTCCCTCTACATCTCAAACGCAGAATCTACCTTTCAATTGTACGACCCATCTGGATGTATGGATGCGAAATATGGGCTTCTGCTTGCGACACGCAAATCAAGAGAGTCCAAACCGTCCAAAACCGTGCCCTCCGTTTGGTTGCCAATGCACCGTGGTATGTGACCAATCACAACATCCACAAGGACCTGGAAATACCCACTGTGAAGGAAGTCCTACAGACAGCAGCTGATCGCTTCTTCGATAGAATCGTCGAGCACCCGAATCCCATCCTCTCCCCGATCGTCCTGGAAACTCTCCCACCTCCCTCCGCACGAAGGCTCAAAAGAAAGTGGCACAGTGACTTGGCACTTTGAATCGTTGTGGCACTATGAATCGTTGTTGTATGCGACCATAACATAGTATTATTAATGTTATAGTGAGGACTATCGCTGGATAGGGACCTCGCAACACCTTCCATGTTTATTATAATTTTTATCCATCACAACTAGAATGTAATGTTGTTACAATAAAGTTATCGTTATAAATTAAAAAAAAAAAAAAAAAAACTCTTTGGTCTTTAGGAGAATCAACTTCATATTCGGTCTTCGTGCTCTGAAAAACATGGAAAACGATACCTCGCAAGCTCATGTTCACCAAAACCTCAAACACTGGAAAACCCCTATTTTTACACCCATCCCCCCCCCCCACCACTAATAAACCAACAGGGGTCCTCAATGAATTCAGCATGACTTTGCTAAGGTACCAGGCTTTCATTGAAAAATATGATGAACAATACCATCGAAGCTAGAATTTTAAAAGAAACATTTAAAGGAGAACTTGTACTGTTGCCACATTTCCCAATGATTCAAACAGGTGCCATTCGAAATCAAACGTTTGCCGTTTCGGCGCGACTCGCATTTGCAGTAATAGTCAACAAATCAAGGAGACAATCGCTAAAATTGTGTGGATTAAATTTGGGAATACAATAGTCTTATGAGTCAGATGTTTGTTTCCAAAATTTAAAATTTTAATATTTGTCTCCCGAGCCTATGCGGCCTTGACAGTTGACATACAAGTGTCTTTCAGTTCAGGATATAGTGTAGAATCAAGAAACAGAGGAAACAAACGCGGTAAAATAAGTCAGAAGTTGGTTGCCAAATAGACTTGACATTTTAAAATTTGTCTGCTGAACCTACTAGTTCAGTTGGCAGACAAGTGCCTTTCAATTCAGGATATGATGCAGAATCAGATAATACTAGTGGGTCCACTGACCAGACGCATTTCGCATTTTTGAATATAAGCTCACTGCCTATAAACCATGCTCAATAATATATATTTTTCGGAGCGGTTTATGGCTTAATATTTAGCAGTTGCTGTAAGGATGACTGGCAGAGCGTTCAAAGTAATTGTATTCGATTCAGCACGCCGGGAAACATGAAAAACTATACCAAACACACATTTTCTGACAGATGACAGGCGTCGTTCCCTGGTACCATGGTGGCACCAAAACTACACAGAAAATTCTGGAGGCCTAAACACATTTTTCTGATAGATGGTACCACTGGTAACATGGTGGCACCAATAGCAAATTTGGAAGGCCGAATGAGGCTAGCCTCAAAGTTTCAAGCCAAAATACCCAAGATTGCGGCTTGCAGCGCAGTACAGACATACCCCGAAATGTTGACAAGTCTGAGGCATCTCTGACGTTCGGCAATAAGACGCAACACGCAAACGTGATCGTAAGATTTAGATTCCTAAATTTAAAATTTCGGAATTTACAGAACGTTCCCACCCGAATTCAGCCGGCACATTTCATCCCACTTGACATTTATATTGTTAAAGAAATTGTGGTCAAATTGGTCAGATTTCCCCCTTTTTTATTCCCATTTTCAACATACGCCACTTCCGAATAAGACCAGATCAGGTCATTAGACTCAAGAAATTCATCTCATACAAGTTGAAAAAATTAATTCGAAAAATACACCTTACACTTTTGGTAGAGGTCTTGAATCTGAATCCATCACCCATTTTATCAACTGAAATGGCCCATTTGGATCCATTAGGCGATCAGGGCTTACCTGGGAGACGCACGAGGGTAGGTTTTGACCACAGAATTCAGTGGTCTTTAACGTAGGTGTTTCTGTACCGGTAAGTCATAAACCGTTGTGTAGTAATTTGCAGCTTTTTTCTTACCATTTTCGGATTCTATGTAGGTACCTTGAAACGCTTTCAAAATAATTGTATTAATGCTCGATTCCAAAGGTTCTTTATTGAAAATAATAACCCGAAAAAATAGTACTAATTTATCCCATAGATAGAAGAACATAATCGCTGCAACTTATTACAGAACGGTGTATAATTTAAATCACTGTTTTCTGTGGTCAATACCTACCCTCTTGGACCCCCAGGAAAGCACTAAATCAAGTACTGGAGCCGGCCGGGCAGTTACAGTTTCATAAATATGCAGTGGGTTCAAGAATGCTGTGATTAATAAGTTATTTGTTGATATTCATGAAGCGTGTGTTAAGCTACAAAAGTAGGTACCCACCAATTAGAAAAATAATAAATAACAATAATTCTTCCGATCAAATAATATCTTGGAACAACCAACTCGACTTCATACAGCCATCCGTGATGGATGCATACCATTTCATTCACGATCATACTGACGAAGGTTTTCGGTGCAAAATTCAGGGCCATAATGTGAACAAACGGCTGTACATACTCCAGGTGGTCTCAAAAAATTCCTAAGTTCGAGATCAATTTAAAAACGAGCCCTGAAATAACGGAGCCCTGAAAATTTCAACCCCTATTGGTTTATTATTCTGTGAATAATACACCTATGTATCCGCTCAGCAAAAAATTTTTATAACACCCCCTCAAAATTTTTTCTTTTCCGTTTCAAGGTGCGTAGATTCCAAAAATGTCATGTCCGTCCGCCGTATCACATGTACCGGCTTCATTTTAGGTCTAAAAATTCGATCTTTCGCACACATGCTCCATTTAGGCCCTAGTTGTGTCCCGAAACTTTTCAGCCCGATCGGAATATACCGAGGGGTGTTATGGGTGAAAATGTGCACAAAAATAGGTACTTTTTGTGTTTTAGTAACATGTTAGTAAAATGAGCGAATTAATTGGTGAAAGAATTGGTGAAAACAATCAGAAATACTTATCTATTTAAATTATTTCACATGAGAGAAACAATAAATGAACAGCCAACATTTCTGTAGGTATGTCCAATAGAATAATAAAACCATGCGACAAGGACTTTGCAGCGTTTTTTTCTCCCCTTACAGCAGAGCTCCATGTACCATTCAGACCCCAAATAGGACCCACAAACCGAATTTCATTAATTTGGGTTTATTATTATGAATAATGAACCTTTGGAATCGAGGACGAAAAAATAAAATTGTTAACCCCCCCCCCCCCCTCCTACAACCCATTAAACTTTGAAAGTTTCCATTTCAAGGTATGTAGTATCCGAAAATGCAATAAAAAAATTTCTGTCCGTCCGCTGTACGATGTATTTAGCACTTTTCTTCGCTACCATGTGATTCGATGCCAAATTTAATGATCTTTGGTTCTAGTGGTGGAAGGTAGGATGTACGGTTTGGAAGATATACCTAACTAAAAATTTTAGAAAGTGCCAAAATGTCGGTGTTTTTGCTCTCAAAATTTAAACTCACTACCTGTGACCGTGCAAACGCAGATTCTTTTACTTAGCATCAACTGAAGGTATTAAACTTTTATTTAGCATCATCTGAAGGTACTAAAACGATTTCCGATTTTTCGTCAATTAATTCCTGGAAAAATCCTAATTTTATTGGCCTAGGATGTTCCTTATAGGTACGTATACAAATGTTTACTCTAATGAAACAGTGACGTTTTAATACATACACAGCTCAATTAATTTCCTTGCTGCAAGTTTATCCATCCAGAAATAGGTAGGGGATATGTGGGAGTTGAAAAATCGACCGTATTGGGTACTGTAGAGATGGATTCCGACAATTAAATTAAATGTCTTTTATAACCCTGAATTTTACCTCAATGGGTATATCCCGGGGGGAACTTTTTACTCGGACCTTACTCAATCTTTAGTCCCTGTAGACTTCGCATGATTACTATGAGAGGTGAAGAGCTAATCGCTGGTCGAGTAAGGACAAGCTTTGAAAAGCTTGCATTGGTGCCCACCTGAGACGAGGACCAGTTGCCGCCAACTTTGGGGTTACTAAGATCTACATGGTCACCCCGGGCCACGATTCTACACTAGAGATTTGGCAACAGCGCATGGTGCCATATTGATAGCACTATGTTCAATGTATACACAAGTGGGTTCTGCAATGATGTGAATTCGGATAACGTATACTTCGGGTGCCATATTGATCTAAGAATGAAAAGATGCCATAATGATAGCATTATGGGATTTCATTTCTGTTTGCAATTTCAAGAAAAAAATTACACCCATCACTTTCTATCAATGTAATGGACCAGTATACGCTCTAAAAATTCGATATATATTATTGGATTGCAAGGGTGCCACAATAACGCGTTATGTGTGGATGCCACTATGATAGCAGGATGTAAATATATATATATATATATATATATATATATATAATATACGTATACATTTTTGTTGAAATCTACAGATACATCAGGATGCTCTGAAACGGATTTGCCTGTAACATAATTTCAAAAACTTATTTTCTGAAAATTTGGGACCCATTGCAATAGCTTCATTCCTTGAAAATTCTCGAACATTGTTGCCAAACAAATTTTTTATTTCATCAATTTATCTTACCTAACGTTACCTGTAACATTTAGTGCTTTGTTAAATTTAATTTAAATTCATCTTTATTTGTAATGTCAAACCTTATCAACGAATTTTTAAAGGAAATGAAGCTATTGCTATGAGTAACGTTTTCAGAACATGCATTTTTGATATATTTTTACAGGCAAATCCGTTTCAGAGCATCCTCCAGTTCATCCCTAGATTTAAACAAAAATGTATGTATTATGTATATATATTTATGTGCCACTCCAGATGATATCCGTCCTTGGGTACATCATAAAAATTCCAAATTTCTCCAAAACGTTTGTGTTGTCAAACAAAAGGATGAGTTCGAAGATGAGCAATTTTCAAAAATTCCAAGGGGGTCAAATTGAAGTTTTTATGGGTCTAAAGTCGGTGAAAACGGCTAAAATTGCAAAACAGTGACGTAAAATCACTGGAATGGTATGGAAGGGTGAGTAAAGACAGAAAAATACCATTTCAGTTGTTTTTCACACAGAGTAGGGGTCAGATTTTGATTTTTGGGGGTAAAAAATTGATTAATGGCTAAAATCAATATCAATTCACCTGACGTTGTGTGGGATGATTATTCGCGACGGACGGACTGTTTGGATGGTAAAACTATTTATCTCAAAAACAAGTGGGTAAAATTTGACTTTATTAGGGTCAAACATCGGTAAAAATGGCTAAAATCACGAAAAATTATATAATTTTAAGAAAAGTGGTATGGTTTCTCGCTGTATCATCTTTTTACACGATAGCAGGAATATTTCTTTGAAAATTCGCTCTTATAGTCATGCTGCATGACAGGAACTTTTTTTCGTTTTCCGATAACCCCCCCCCCATTCAACAATCCTGGCTACGCCACTGTCTCTACCTGTTCTGGTAATGTGCAACGATAAAAATCATTGGACAGAAGAAAGATGGATACCTACTCATGATTATAATGCTCCCAATCATAAATTTAGAAGTAGGTAGTCGGTTTGATGACTCTGTAATATGTAATTCTGTAATGATTAGTCAGATTGTTGAGGGTCGATCAAAAGCTGGAGACGAATCAAGCAAACGATTTCAGAATTTTATTACCTTCAACTTCAGGTGTACTGGTTAGGTATGACCTGACAATTTTGAACAAGAGAGCGTAAATTGATGTTGCATAATATGTTACGCAATACGTTAAGCTTGTTTTGAAATTCAAGTTCATTAGTCATTACCATTTAGTCCAACAATTTTTGTTATTAGGACCTACAGATGAGCAAATGAAATTCTTGAAACATTGGCATATATTGGTTTATTATTTTCAGCAATAATCCTTTGGAATTGAGCATAAAAATTTTTTAAACGCCCTCTCAAAATCTGATGGTTTCCGTTTCAAGGTATGTAGAATCTGAAAATGGAATAAAACAGTTTCTGTCCATCCGCCGTACTTCGCACTTTTCTTAGTTACCATGAACCGAAATTAATGAAATTTGGTTTGTAGGTCCTATCCCGTTCGGGGCCTAGTTGGTACGCGAAGCTCAGCGTTACTGTCAGTCATCTCGAAGAGGTTAAAATAGGTGTTGACATTTTGAGAACACTGTAGCTCAAAAACTTTCAGTAGAAGGGTATGGTTTTTTTTAAACGTTTTTAAACTGATCTTGAACTAAAGCATTTTTTGAGACCACCCGGAGCATTGTACGTCCAGCCGTTCGTTTGTTTGCACCGAAAAGCTTCGACAACATGATCGTAAATCAAACTGTATAAATCCGGCTCAGATTTCATTGCTAGGGATCACCTGATTATAATCACGAATGGCTTGTATGACATCGAGTTGGTTGTTCTGTGATATTATTTCGTTTGATAGTGTTGATTGTGTTGATAGGTATTTGTGCAACTTGAGCAAAGAACGTTATGTTTCATGAATAACAACAAATAATACATATACAGGTAAATAATAAACCGTTGTGTAATAATATCTATATAGGTAAATAATAAACCGTTGTGTAATAATTTGCAGCATTTTTCAATCTCCAAATTTTATGCTCCCAACTCTCGCTACCTACATTTATCTCAATGGTCAACCCATCATACATTATGCTACTCAAAACCCCAGGTACCGGTGTCATTAGTTACAGCAGGTGGTGTTATATACTGTACTATGTACGTATATAAAATCTTATAGTAAAACTGCTTGTAGGTAGGTATACATGCAACTATACATTTTAGGTGGTATGTAGGTAACACCGTACAGGTACCTTCGTAAAAATCAACAGTTCAAGACAAATCACACGTTCTCAACTCGATAGTCTCCTTATACTCAACGCTTAGGGGCCATTTACGGTATTTTCACCTTCCACGCCACCTTAACTGTCGGACCAGTTAAAATTTGCCCTCTCTAGATCAAGTTTTATTCACCCCCAACGTATCAGGCCTTTCTGAGCCGTTGAAGGGCCTAAAGTTGCCGTAAATGTGCCAATCTGCTTGGCCTGTTTTGACGGCGATATTTCGCACCCTTTTTGGGGACATTTTTACCACTTAAATTTGTGGAAACCTTCCCACGATACCAATCACAACTGATTGTTTCTTAATAATTCTTCAGGTTTCGTGACAAAAAGATCCTTGAAGCTGAATTTCATGTATAGGAAGAGACCCTGTTTCGGAGCAACCGAAGACGATTTGAATGTAGGTGCCCTCAATCCGACCAGGTTTATCAGAGACGCTCTCGCAAGGTCGGTGATGTCCTCTGTTACTTCCATCAACACATATTAAGTGACCGCATGTTGAGTCAATAGGGCCACTCACTTACGACACCTACGCGGCTCAACTTCCATACTGAATATTCGCGAGCCCCCCCCCACCAATACATGCAAATCACTTCATAATCTTGTACCACAATCCCCAGATCAGAAAGAAACCTGTGGCTTACCTGAAGATCGTCCACTCTCTCCCACTAGAAGCTCCCAAGGTGACGTTAAGCAACCGAGCTATAAACGTTCGCGAACTTTTTTCTTTTTCTTTGGATGTCAAGATCCGAGTTGTAGGTCAACGGTTGAGCCAACTCGCAAGGTCGAATATCGCGATTTTCGGCGGTCCCTTCATTCTCTGTCGTACGAATGGGATCTTGCAAAACTCGCATGACAAGCGGTTTTGGAAGGTGTCCAACCGCCAAAGTGGTTCGCCCCCCATCGATTGGTATTCCGGAGGAACGCCATAGCGCACGCAAGCCGGCCTCTTGACACGTCACGGTACGTACCAACAGTTTTCCTCATCACGTACCAGTGATTTAGAAGAAATGTGAAAGAAATTGAACCAAATCATTCGAATTCGAATGTCTTTTCCTACATGCGCGGACGAGACCACCATTTGCACTTTTACAGACAGTTTTGCCTGTATGATCACATCGCTTCAGCTTGGTAGCCTCAGAAGATAAACCAAGTTAGCGGTGCTACCATAAACCAAGGGTAGTTTATAGCTGCAATGGCACTGAAGGCGATACGAGAATAATATTAAATTTCTCATATTTCTTCCAAGGTATAATCCAAATTGGGTCTTCCAAGGTATAATCCAAATCCATTTGCATTTTTACAGACAGTTTTGCCTATATGATCACATCGCTTCAGCTTGGTAGCCTCAGAAGATGAACCAAGTTAGCGGTGCTACCATACTCAGCTATTATAAACCAAGGGTAGTTTATAGCTGCAATGGCACTGAAGGCGATACGAGAATAATATTAAATTTCTCATACTTCTTCCAAGGTATAATCCAAATCTTCCTTCAAGACCCTACAAGATTTATAAAGATTTATAAATGGCGCAAGGGCCTCAGCCACCTGCTCAACTGTGTATTTCCACAGATTCTGATAGGGAACAGAGCCGCTGAGTTCATTTTGCTTCCGAGTCTGCGAAGCAGCGGAAGCCTTGTGTTCACTTTCGTGAGCCAAAAAATTTTTGTCTTCAGAAATCAAAATTTCCACTTGCATTTTGCGTTTCAAAGCCTACTGAACAAATTTGGTTCCGTGTCTGTCGGTCTGTGGGTCTGTGAGTCTGTGAGTCTGTCCGCATTTCCTTGTTACAGCCATAACTTCCACGATTTTGAATTGATTCAGCTCAAATTTTGAGGGATGGTGCGGATAAGGCCCCTGGAGGTCCCATACAAATTTCAACATGATTGATCCAGCGGTACGCCCTGCGCATGCGCTAACGTTAAATTCAACAAACACGCATAACTTTCACAATTTTGATTCAATTTCGCTCAAATTTTCAAGGGTTGTTTGGACAAGGCCTAGTGAGTTCCAGTATGAATTTCAGCATGATCGGACCCTCGGTGCGCTCTGCGCATGCGCTGGCGTGAAATAGATTCAATTTCCTTGTTACAGCCGTAGTAACAAAATATTTCACCCAATTTCAATGCAATTCTCAGGGATTAAGCGGGTAGGGCCCATTGAGGTCCCATATAAATTTCAACATGATAGAGCCAGCGGTTCGCCCTGCGCATGCGCTAACGTGAAATTCTTCAAACACGCATAACTTTCGCAATTATGTATAATGGACGTAATGTATTATGGACGTCATGTTATGTAATATGTATATTTCATGTAATGTTATGCAATCTTATGTAATGTTATGTAATATGTATGTTTCACGTTATTTAATGTAATGTAATGTAATGTAATGTAATGTTATGTAATGTAATGTTATGTTATTTTGCTTCCGAGTCTGTTCTATTTCATAATGGGTCACTCTGATTGTGACGAGGAAGCTCCTGTGCCATCACCTTGGCAGTGTATTTCAGCTAGCATCCATTCAGGGTTGAGGCCCGAATTCATCCGTTCAAGATCATCGGTTACACTCATCAGCAGTCTGAACTCCGAATATTTGTCTATTTGGCGGCAAGAACCAGCATAATGTTTATAGTTACCTATCTTAATTAACATGTAACAAGTCCATAAGACTTATTTATGTACAGAATCGTCAGTAAAGGTCTACTAATACTAACGGTATGTATCTTAGGTTTCGTTATCGAATAGCTTCGGCGTCCGCTGTTAAATATCTTGGTACTTATCGCATCGGCAGGAATGTTGACATTTTCATGTCTTTACTTTGGTACACAAACTCGAAAAGCGTTGCGTTATAAAAAAGCGTTACAGTTGATATTCTGATGATTTTCGTTTACAACCGATTCGTTTCTACGGAACTCCATGTTTGCCATTTTTCATCGTACAAAAATCGTTCACCACTCGTTGCAATCGTGCGATTTTATTGAATATTTTCTTGTTAACCGTACCACTATACCTTGCGCGGTATCTGAGCTGAGCATGATGAAAAAAAGGTGGGTAAACAAGGTAGTCAGCAACATAGGTAATGAAGAAAGTCATTGTTTACCAGTATCGAATGTGGTAACCTTGCACCACTGTGTAACCCGGATTGTGGTAATCTTGCATCCCGTAAATGATTCCGTAGTACCACCTATTTCCTTTCAAGTCCTAAATCAAGGTTAAGAAGAGGTTCCTTTGTTAATTGCGATGACCCATTTTGTGTGTGAACAGGTTCCGTTGTAAAAGAGAACCTGTGTTTCTGAAGTAAAGGTTCCGTGTGTGAAAGAGTGCAAAATTAAGAAATCACACCAAACAGCGTTACAATTCCTTTTCTGATGAAGAAAGAACAAGCGAGAATGATTCTTAGTTACCTACCTACTGTCAAGATAAAGCTTGTGATACAACATGAAAATGTCTTACTGTGTTGCGGACTTGTACGCAAGCGTTTTAACCCTAAAATCGTGACTGAAATCGATTTGTGCTTGTTAATCCCATTTATGTGTTTTTCAATAAACCCTTTTTTAAAAAAGGCTCTCCAAATACATAGCTGTGACCATCAGAGTTTTTTGATTATTCGTTTACAGTATGCGGACCTCTCGCACTAAAAACGCGGAATAGGAAGCGAGACGAGGTCGAGAGTGCTAGACAAACTAGATGCCGTCCGTGTGGAGGCAGGAAGGGGCTCATGCCCACCCGCGAGTCCAGATGATGAGCTCTGGGGAGCGACTAAAAATGAAAAAAAGCCGCCACTGTGTCATGGTCAGCCGTTAGCGGGTAGTAGTAGGCAGCCATAGCGGGGCAACAGCCCTAGACAATAACCCAGTTGGTGCTCCCTCAAGGACGGCTCCTTGGGCCCGATACATATCCCATTCGACGCCACCGAGCAGACCTGCTATCACGAACAATCCATCAATTTTGCACACCGACGTTTCAGTCGCTCTATCAAATAAGAAATGGAAGGATGAGAGGAAGAAATCACTCAGCAAAGGGTTAAATGGACGTTTTAGTCTTCCTGATACCATCACCTTCCGGTCAGCTGCCTATTGCGGCGACTGGTGTGACGAATGACTCATTCTAATTTTTCGGCTGGTGGAAAAGTTTCATAACTGATGGGGACGCCATGCTCATACCCATCTCAATATACATGTATCTTCAGTCATCCTAAGTAACGTTGTTTCACATGAGTGGTACCTGATCGGAATGGCTGATACCCAGCAATGGAGGGGGGTTGGACCCAGTAACCTGGTCAGACAAGCAGCTCTGAAGACTTGGATAGAGCCGGTAGCTGGGTAGTACTTTGGAAGGCCAGAACGCCGAAATAGACGATTTCAGCACAACTCTAGAAATAAGACAACAGGAGGTCTCTCATTGAACAGGGTGATTATGTGGATGTTCTAAAAATATATACCTATATGGGAGAACGAGTGATAAAGACGGCATTATGTTTTATCCTCCGGATAGCATCGGCCACCCAGGATTCATTAACTTCACTGAATACAGGCTCATTCAAATCACAAGCCATGCTTCGTGCTGAATACTGGAGATCAACATTCAGCAATTAAGTTCAGTAGACAGCTCTGGAAGGGATCAATAATAATATTGTCTGTGGGAAACGTTATTCACCATGTGCACCCGCAAAACCCCCCGCAAATCTTGAAAACTTCGAAGGCAGATTCTAATGTAGGTAGATTCGCATCTTCTTACCGAGACAGTAGGTAGAGGTGGTGCATGATGAGTTGGCCTAAATGAACGACCGGCGGTAAATAATCTTAAACCCATCCTCGTTCATTTAGTCTGCTCCAACTCTACGACCGACTCACGCACGCAGTCTGGTGACTATTCCTTTGTCCCGCAAAACTGGATAACCTCGACGTCACCTTTGTGACCCAACCTAACAGCACATTTTCGCGAACGGTCTTCAGGTCGAGGACCCGTTTCAACCGTTCACTCAAAAATATGAGCCCCCAGGGTGCAGTGATCGCTAAACGGAGTAACGGCACTCGCCCTTCAACCCTTCCGAAAACCGACCGTAGACCAGGGCAATGTTTTCCGTTTGTTGTGACTCGTGCGAAATTTATGGTACCAGGTACAAAACTCATTGCTACAAGTTCGGCAATATCCTGTAGACGATATGACAGAGGGTGGGCACAAGGGCTTAGCGAAGTTCTTGGGGTTTACAATGTGCAGTACAGGAAGAAGCGCTGCGTTCCCCAGGCTTTCTATTTATTGCCAGTAAGAATCGGACCGTTACATGTGAATTGCCAGTTTGGCCGAAACGACGAAGAGACCGATGAAGAAGTACCTTATTCTATATTTTCAAATAGTGTTCCTGTGGCAAGACTTCAGAACGCATTGCTCCTAGCCAGAAGAGAGTTTAGGAGAGTTGGAACTTGGAAAGAGTTATCTTCAAAAATGTCTTCGCTGTTTCCCAATTATACATGGGTTATCTGATATGGTGGGAGTATTATCACTGGACAGTATGGCAAGGTACAATAAACCATAAATATATACTGGTAAGTGTTTCAAGAAATGCTTGCAATACAATTCATTCATTTTTCTCACTCTCATTTTCCTCTCGAAAATTCTCCAACATTTGACAGTGTTGGATGGACCATACATGTTTGTATGAGACGGGTAAAGGCCCGAATCATCGTGATCATGAGCACTGAGGATAATTTCTCAACTTGTGATGCTGAAATCTGATGTGTATGGCACATGACACTTCTTCAGAAGTACTTACTGGGTTGGATGAAAAGAGCAACCCCAATGATATGAGGCTCATTACTTCCCTATTCAATAGAAAACGCCGAAATAATACGGTTTAAGTGGCGCTGTTGGATAAGTATCGGCCATAATCGACAAACAGCAACCTTGATCGCGATTTATTTTACACCTAGTTGATTATTATTTAGCTTGCAGGAAAAGGAACAAAACAAATTTATTCGATTCAACACTTCTCGCCACAATTTCAATGCCTAAAAGTCTCATTAAATAAGCCATTTTAACAAAAGCATAGACAATTAAAAAAAATTGTAGGGTCGGTATTGAATTTTTGTGATATTGTCAGGTAGGAAGGTATGAAATATACAATAGAGACCCCACAGTGGACTGGTAAAACAGAGGCCCCAGAAATAAAAATGTCCTAAGCTAAGCTTGCGCCACTTCTCGCCAAATTCCGGGCACACGAACAACTTGCGGATTGGCACACCGCCCCAGGGCCCTGTTAGCCAACCCTTTGTCCTTAGCTACCGCGCACTCCTCTAATCTTCAAGACTAACCCCCCCACCCCCCCCGAATCTCCCAAAAGAACAATGTAGAAGTTGGGGTTTGAATGAAAGAAGCAGCGATTGTTGGCCAACAGATCGTTCATTACACCCAAATTGTCTCGTCAAGGCTAATTATTCAGCGTTGTTACGTAAAGCGATATTATTTTTGCAAGATCTAGTTAGCTGGACACAGAGTTACATAGGGCTAGTTGATCGAACCCCAAGTTGAACCGGCGGATAGCTAGAACTGGTGAATACCAAATTTTTTTAAATGACGGACACCTATGGATTCTGCAGAAATAGGCATTGGAATACTGGAATTATTTTTATCCAGTACCCAAAAAGAACCTTTCAGTTCTAGGTACTGGTTATGTTGTTTGTTGCAAGTAATTTTTCAACGGTTGAGAAAAAATGCGATGTTTGGTACAATAACAAATGGAAGGTATTTATTGATCAAGTAGAGAGAATTAATAATGATTCTATCCTATCTATTATTATGAAAAATGAAGCTGAGTAGGCTCAGGTCGGTACTTGTAGTTATAATATTATTAGTAGTTATAATCTATCCCACATTTATGAAATGCAATTGCGCGGCTGGCTCTATTACTCAATTTAGGGCTCCTTGGGGCACAAGGGTAGGTGTAGAAAAACTTGATCTACGCAGAAGCATCTATCTATACAGGTAAATAATAAACCGCTGAGTAATTATACTATGCAACGTTTTTAACCTTAAAAAATTCGAGTTCAAGTGAAGAATTAATGAAGATCAAAAAACAGTCAAGAGGGGGATTATAAAGAAAGTCTTGGCAGTTATAAACTAATTTATTCTCATCAACTAGAATTTTCAAAAACGTTTCAAGCGTACTTAGCAACAATTATTGACATTGTTTACTGTTACTGTATTACTTACATTGTACATTATTAACTGTAGTTATTACTTAGAATGGTCATAGTTTTTTGCTTGCTAGGTATCCGGGCCATTATTCTTAGGCATTTTTTAACTCTGCTTCTATCCAACCCGTAGGTAGCTCCTCGTTGGAGCTATAATTCCAACCCGTAGGATTTTTCAACCCATTCGAGACATAGAATTAGTGGTAGTAATTCCCCTTTCCAATAAGGTTTAGACATCGAATTATACTTCGATGGTTTTAGAGAGGTCCCTCGTTCCCAGCCCCTCTCTACTTTCTAAGAGTGCGTTTCCAGTGCTTCCAACGAGGATGGCATTTCCTTTGGGAGGGATCTTTGGAGGTATTTCGAGGCCACATCGAGGGGCGGTAGGTGAATCTAGTGGTAGAAATGGGGGTACCCAAGGGTTGGCCATGTTGCTCTTGTCTATTCTTATTCTTATTAGTCTACCGACCCCTTCCATTGGTTAATTATTTCTTGCTTCTCTCGCGTTTTTCGTTTCACTTGTGTTAAATTATAATTATTTTTGATCATACGCCTCGGTTTTGGTTGGAAAGTGATTACTAGAATCGTTCGGGAAGATTGTATGCTCGCAAAATCATTTCCTCATTGGTCGAGTTCGGATGAATCAGTAGTTGATTGTGGAGTGCATCAGTTTGAGCTTCTGTTTGCTGCGAATACTGCTTGAATCCTTCTACGAACAGGATTTTCGAGAAAAGGTCAGTTTTATTACCTTAATATGGTAGGTACTAGCTAGCTCCTTGCTAATTAATTTTCTCCTTATCCGACAAACATGGTGGATAGTTGAGACAGAAACCAAGGCCACCAACCTGCCATCAGAGAAAAATGGCATAGGTGCTTATAGTCCTAGCCAGTTTTTTCTTGGGGGGTGGGCCAGATGAAAAAACGCAGCAAATTCGTACACAACAGTTTATTATTTCTCTGCACTTTCATTACACTTTTGCATAGATCACTGTTTTCTTTTGAGCGTAATCGGATCATTTATCATTACAATAATTCAATCAGTCTGTAATTCATAGGGGACTGTCTAAAAGCTACACCTCAACTACCCATAAAATTTGAGTAAAATTGGACCGTTGGTTCGTAAGAAATGGATTACCACGGATCACGCGTTTGTGTATGAGTAGTGGTCATACCAATGATCCGAGCGTTTTGAAATTCTTAGGGGACCATCCACAAATTTCAGCAAAATTGGATTCGGATTGAGGAAATTATGCATGTGGCTTGCAGACAAAAGGACACCGAGCCAAATTTGTTCAAGTTACAAAAGTACCTACCATCATAATCCAAAATAACCATCTTTTTTCAAATGAATGGTCACGGAAGAACCAACTCGATTTCATGAAGCCATGCGTGATTATAATCGGCTGTTCCCTATCGATGATATTATCTTGGCTGGCTGTAGGTATTCTTATACTTACCTATACCGTTTGTACTTGTACCATACCTACCTATATGGTTCACATTAATGTTGAAACTTCTCTGTTCAAACTTGAGGGCCTGTTTACTGTGAACGAACTGCTGAATTTAGTGCTCTGGTTGGTCTCAAAAAATTTTCAACTTCGGAAATACATTTTAAAACGTCGAAAAAACTATACCCTTCTATGGCAAGCCTTCGAGGTATGACGGCGTTTTGAGAATTTCATCCAGGGCCCGATGAAATCTCGGGTACATAACATACCTGCCTAGACCATAACATACAGTTTTTATAGTATTCTTCATATTTCTTATTCAACTCTTTTCTTATACTCTCACTTTTTTCGTCCTAGAGACATATAAATATACTATTTTTCGACAGAGAAACGAAGAAAGTCCCCCAGGAAACCGGCCAAGACGGGTGTCTTCTATTTTTTTT
The DNA here is from genome assembly GCA_954871275.1 of Leptopterna dolabrata. Taxonomy (NCBI): domain Eukaryota; kingdom Metazoa; phylum Arthropoda; class Insecta; order Hemiptera; family Miridae; genus Leptopterna; species Leptopterna dolabrata. Next base: position 11,001,841 of record OX940983.1, on the reverse strand, counting down.
ATTCGAGTTATATCTGAGTCCCAGGAAAGAGAGTAAGGTACCTAATTTCGAAATATTGGTCGGGACCTAGGTAGGTACCTAATATTCACTAGCGATCGACGACGAAGGTGATGAACTCTTTAGACAGTTTCCGTTTGCTTGTAGTTATGGGCTTTTGAAGGGTGCATATTGCGTGCAGAACAGTGACCTAAACAGCAGGTTCATCTACTTTGCTACTGAAAATAATTTAAACAGTTGTGGAACAATTTGCTTTTGGTTTATTGTTTTCAATAATGCACTTTTCTGTCTGTCCTCCGTACACCGTACTTAGCACATTCCTTAGTTACTTACCATGAACCAAAATTAACAAAATTTGGTTTGTAGGTCCCATTTGAGTTCTAATTATGTAACTAATTGCCGAACGTTAGAGAGCTCATTCTTCGGCTCTAATCGCATTTTTGTGGTGGCTCTGGAGGTGCGTGGGTTTCGCGTTGTTTTGGGAACAAATTTCTTATGGAAATCGGGGATGATTATCCTTGAACATTTCCTCAGGACTTCAGTCTAACGAACAACGAAAACAAAAATTATCACCGTTGAGGAATGAAAGATGTGATAGAATTTATGCAGACAACACCTGAAGCAATAGCAAGAATTTTACAGCCTTGTTCAAATTCTTTTAAACCATAAATATATTTATATTATAGGTTTGTTCCATCCGCGTCAGTGCGAGTTCATCAGTGCGACACCCGCCAGTACGGAACCGAATGGGGTGGGGGTAGGTGCAGATACGAGTGCGAGTGAGTGCGAGTTCGAAAATATGACGGTAGGAACGCAAATTTCGTTCTCAGTCTTCTTTGGCTCTCAGAATTGAATTGGAGCACAAGTCACGGTAACGGCGGTCACGACACGGCACCAACAGAACAAATGAATTTTGGGGAGGTTACAGACTGTTACCTCTTGGGTTCACTTCAAATAACTCGATCGCCGTGAGTGCGGAAAAGTGTCGCACTCGGTACAGGACTGTTCTGCACTTGACGCGGAAGGAACACGGTTCGGTACAGTCGATGTAGAAAGTAGAAGTTTGGGTTCATGGAACCGACACGGTAGGAACACAGTTTTATGCGCGGATCGATCTGCGCATAATACGTTCTACTGAACTCGCTCGGATGGAACAAACCTTATAACTCTTTCAGTCAACTTATTTAGTGGTTATCATGGATTCAGAACTCGTTGTTGAGAATTTCAAGTTGTGTAATGACTAATGATTGTATGTTGAGAGAGACTTACAGTTTAATGAATTCTCAGGGTCACAAGATTAAATATGTAAATGTCATGTACATTCCGAGCTGAAGGTGGTTTGAGAACAAACAAGGCTGAATATGGAAATAATCCTATTCCAACGCTTTCCTAACCCACATCAAGTATTTGATGAGAACGGACTCCTAGTCGCAAGATTTTCTCTCGCAAGGCCGTCAGGAAGTTTTTCAATCAATGAACTACCCACTGATAGACAAGGCAAGGAAAGGAAGTCGCAGAACAGCGCCCAGTCTTAAAAAAGGAGTCTGATGATTCCAGAGGCTGGGACCGGTTCGATGGAGGTGATTGTGTCAGGGAGGCGACATTGGCACACTTTAGTCACCCGACGGACATTGCCAGGCCCGAATTTGAATGGAGTCGATTAACATTTGACCTGCCCGACCACCTTTGTCAATTCGCGAATAAGACGGAGGTAGGTACTCAAACGTGACTCCGGATTTGAATTTTCGAAGTGGGGGTATTGGATCAAGGGCACTCGCATCGCGAGTTTTGCTTTGGTGATTCCTTAACACCATTCAATCCTCCTCGGTCATTTGAATTTCCGTTTTGGTTTATTATTCTGTGAATAATACACCTACCTATGTATTCGCTCAGCAAAAAATTGTTATAACACCCCCTCAAAATTTTTTCTTTTCCGTTTCAAGGTGCGTAGATTCGAAAAATGCAATGTCCGTCCGCCGTACGCCGTATCACGTGTACAGGCTTCATTTTCGGTCTAAAAAAATCGTTCTTTCGCACACAGGCTCCATTTGGGCCCTAGTTGTGTCCCGAAACTTTTCAGCCCGATCGGAATATATCCAGGGGAGTTATGAGTGAAAATGTGTATACAAATAGGTACCTACTTTTTGTGTTTTAGTAACATAGTAGTAAAATGAGCTTTTGAGGTATCGTTTTCCATGTTTTTGGGGACGAGAAGACCGAATATGAAGTCGATTTTGACCAAGGAGTGGAAAATTGAGATTGTACCAGATGTTCAGCTCCCAAAATTGATTTTTATGAGTCAAAAACCTGCGAAATCGTCTTAAATCACCATCAATTTGTATAATAACACTAGAAAAAGTGTCAACACGTGGATCAAGACGATTAAATGGTACAATCAATGATCAAAGGTAATTTGAAAAAAAAGGAGCGTAGTACCTACCTAATTCAAGTTTTGGGGGCCAAAAGTTGTAGAAACCACCAGAAATAGCTATTTCAATTATATTGCATGAAAGAAACAATAAATAAACAGCCAGCATTTCTGTAGACCAATAAAATAATAGAATAATAAACCCATGTGACAAGGACTTTGCAGCGTTTTTAGAATTGTGAGTGTCGATTTAATGTGATAGAAAGGATGTTTTCAGTCGGAATTTCGTACACTATCAAGTTCTCTCATACAGTAGAATCTTGTTGCGTTGTTCATAGTAAACTCAATTTTATGTTTAACGACACTCTTTAAGCTTAATTTATTTTCATATGAACCAAATCGTTATTATTCTATCTGAACATATACATTAATCATAACGAAATTTCCATGATTATTTTCCGGGTGGCTCTATTTGAAGATGATTGCCACCGCTATCTATAGTTATCTCTATGTTTGATTGCAAATCACCGAATTGAGTGACACTTGGAAATACGTCAAAAGTGGTCCATCCTGCAGTTTGTGACCATCTGAAATTTAATGATCAAATACATAACGCGCACAGGAAATCTACACAATAGAAGTAAAATGCCGACATATGGATGGTGAGATTTCTAATGAAAAGTGATGAATCAGGGGCCCCCCAAGGAATTGACAAATAATGAAAATGACTACTGGAGTTATCTAGAATATCATAGCCTTCTTTTAAAAAGTTATTCTTTTAAAAAGGAATATTTTAAATGAATATTATTGGAATGCAGCAATGCTAATTTAATGAATTGAAAAAGGGTACTTTGATTTTGTTTGTATTTATTCTTTTATTGAAACTTTAAATATGTAAAAGGAAGCATAAAATTAGCCTACATCTAAATGTAATATTAATTTAAACAAATTTGCGGGGGAAAAAACCCTGGACCCCCTTTCCTTAGTAGATATATCATACCCCCATACCCCCTGGTGTTTGCCCCCCCCCCCCCCCCAACAGTTTGGTGAAATGGCGCCCCTGTGATGAATACACCGAAGATGGTTGAGTTTAATGTTATGAGCATTGGCATTTCAGAAATCCCCAGTAGCCATTAGTTTTGGTGACTTTACAATGTCTTTTTGTAAATAGCCGAACTTTACAAATGGAGAAAGGCCAAAAGCATGGTGTTGATGAAAATCGTCAAAAATAATGAGACTAGATTAGGAACATAGCACATGGGTGTATGTAGAAGCTGGATTGGTCTAATTAGACGCAAAATTTCGTTGATGAACCGACGGAAAAAATGTTGGTCGATTCTATTGGTTAAAAATTTTTTTTAACGGATTTCAGCAGCAAAATAAGCTTCTAATCTATTTTAGAACTAGGGAGCGGATTTCCCCAGAAACCCCACTTGCACTGACATCTATTGCCGGTTAGATTTGAATGGAGCTTGAGCAATCTACAGTAGTACTATATAGAACTTCATAATATTTAGGCCGATCGGAATACTGAAAATAGAGCTAGAAGGAGAGGTATCAGTGATGTCTTAGACAATTATTTCCTCTTGTCCATCTCAACTTCTTTATTTGCGAGTCAAATAATTTTTTAACCAGTATAGGTCAATAAAATATCAGAAATTCACAGATGATTGAACAGGAAGTAGGAGTATGAGGGGGCTACCTAACACATCCGTGTACAGTCCGTATGAGCAAAATATTCGACACGACGTACATATGGTCATTTTTTCCCCCCTCGAGGAACTGGGAAGTAAAAAAAGACCCATATAATATTTCAAATGTAGTTTCCGAACTTTCTTTTTTATGTGTCCGATAACTGGCAGGTAGGGATGTTCTTCATCTTATTCTTGAAAACGTTTGTTAGGAATTTGAACAACCCCTGTCGAAAGAGGGGGAAAAGAGCGGTAGCCGCGGTGAAACTACACCCCGAGTTTTCTATTTTATGGTTTTACTGCCTTTACCCCGACGCGTCCTCGTGTCATAGTGACCTACATAATGGTCACGGATGCTATGAGCACGAAAAACGCCCTCGACTTTCCCCACTTCACATTCGGTTTGAAAAGGGGCGTAAATCTATCTTTGAGGGCCTCGTCTGGTTCGGTTTTCCACGAAGTGAATGCAAACTATGTTTGATTTGGTACCTACCTACATATCTGATGAAGACGCGACATCATCAGTCCAACTTCTTTTCGACAAAAGTAGTAATGTACGATGTAGGTGCACAGGACGAGGAGCAGAAGTAGCAGTAGCAAAAGCGATAACTCAACCTGAACTTACTGACACGCAGTTTCAAGGATTTTCAGCCGTTTTTCATTCAACGCCACGTACTCAAGACTTGTCAAAACCTCAGAACTGTCACAAGTCAGTGTAGTTATTTTTAGAGCTCGCTGCGGCCTCTAATTACTTATACCTAACGAAACAAATAATGAATTAATATTACCTCAGTTGGCGCAGGCTCTTAATTCGGAATTTAATAAAACCGGAATGATTTTCAAGGTGGAAATGACCCATTTGGACATTTTCAATATTTACGTAGGTATCCCGAAGAGTAGTAGTTTTGTTATAACCTGTCTAGGACGTCCTATCCCATGTTCATTATGTTATTCTCTTTCTGTGCATGTTTTCACATTTAGGTCGAAGCACATAATTATAGTCCTTAGGTACATAAATGGGAAGTATTCATACATGAAAATATCAAGCACAGGTAGTTTATTCTTTGTTCGCCTCTACAATGAGGGTTATATTTCTTGTTTGACAATACATTTACCTTCTCAACCCAACGCTTTCGGACCATCGGTGGAGAGGAAAAGCCGACAGTTGACCACTGATGGTGAAAGCATCGAAAGTCAAAGCATTTTTCTCAAACCATTGACCATGGATGCTCGGTTGAGTCCCGCAATTCCATGGCAGTTAAGCATCCATCACTTGACCCCCAGTATTGTCCTTTTTCGATCGAAATGTTCATGCAAGTATAGGTTAGGTAGTTGAAACGCTAATGAAAAATTAATGAGGATCAATAAATTATAGAGTAGGTAGACAGGTATGTATTCAAAGAAAAACGGAGTTAATTTAAAAAAAAAACCACAGTCATGCAGCATGGCTATAAGAGCGAATTTTCGAAGTTTTCGGCATCTTCCTCCTCCGCCTAAAATTTTCTGAAAATTAATTTTCGGCCAATGTTTTCCCAACTTGATACCATACAAAATTAAAACAGGAGTAGTTTTACGCAAAGTAAAATTTGGGGTGGAAGGAGGGGGAGGGGGAAATCAAAAATGTTTTGAATAGGTACCAGAAGAGTAGGTATGTATTGGATACGCAACAAATTTTTTGTTCCATTTTTTGCCGAGTAACACCTCGGTTTGTAGATTTTCCAACGCTGAACACGATGGTGAAGTCAGAATTGCGATATCCCATTCCGTTATCAGATTAGAGCAGACGAACCAGGAAGAACATCTCAAGAAATAACCACGTTTCTTCATCTTCAAAGTGCTCCAGTTTGAGAATGGAATGAGATATCGCAATTCTGATTTCACCATCGTGTTCAGCGTACAAAAACCTTTAAAATGAGGTGTCACTTGTCAGACTTTTTCATTTTGGGAATTTATGGGTAATTTCCCCCCCCTAAAATTCCCCAAAACTCCCCCTTAGAGTGACCCGATTCTGCCCATCTTCGAACTTAGCCTGTCGATTGCCAAGACAGATTTTTCGTGCAAATTTGAACTTTTTATCTCAATTCTTTCGAGAGTTATCGTCTGGAATGACACATAAATATATAAATATATAAATATATATATAAATATATATATATATATATACATATAATTTTTGGTGTCTTTCGGCAGTGAATTCAGGATGGTCTGAAACGGATTTTGGTATAAAAATCTTTCGGAAATTCGAGTTTTAAAAATTTTGGACCGAGAACAATAGCTTCCTTTTCTTCGAAAATTCGCTAAAATAGTCTATTTCCACTAATACACGAAAAACTCAAAAAACACTGTTATACCGGTTTCGGTGATCAACCCATCGTCAGTAACACACAAATATATAACGAAAGCAGTAACACACAATAACACAAATAAGTTATTGTGTGTCACTGACGATGGTTTGATCACCGAAACCGGTATAACAGTGTTTTTTTGCGTTTTTCGTGTATTAGTGGAAATATACTATTTTTTCAATAACTCCGTTTTTCTTTGAAATGGGTTTCAACGATTTCTTCGCGAATGATTTAGTTCGTAGGAATGTATTATCTGTCAGTGGTAAGGTAGGAACTCATTCCTTCATATAGTAAGTCTGGAAGACTGGATAAAATGCCATTTATTTGTGCATTCATATATTAAAACCGACCGTCGATGCCCTAACTTATCATAAGGGTTTTGGTAATTGATGGTAATTATTGGACCTTTCATCTGCAATAGAGCTCTGATAGAGATGCTTAGGCAAGTAGAACAGTCGATACATTAATGATGAGAATTATGATTCATAGTGAGCATTGAAATACTTTAGCAAATTGTAAATCAAGTTATATTGAACACTAATGTGCTAACTGCTAACATTAAAAGCTGGTAAATGTAGAACCTGTAAATCAATCATGTGTGTCACTTCGTACTTTTGTAAGCAGTTTACAACAATAAAGAAGTTGTAATATAGTACCTGAATCTGACGAGGAAGGAGATCCCTTCTTGATGACATTGGCAGTTGATTGTCTGAAATGTAATATTAATGTACGTTGATAAAAACTACCAATTCAAAGCAACCCGAATCATCATAGTTATAATCTTATAATTATAATTCGCGAGTTTGCGTGTGTATGTGACGGCATCAGGGCCAAACGGATGAACGGATTTTCATGAGGCTGGTCTCATTGTGATCAGGTTCTGGGCCAAATTATAGGCTATCGCTCGATCCTCCAGACCTTCTCTTTGATCGCCCTCATGTTCCTTGCCGTCCCTTGTGATTCATAATAAGATCGTGAAAATATGTGTCCAGTCTTGAGAATGGAGTGGTTGGGTTGATGCGGAGTTGAAGATTTCACGAGGGGCTCCTGGGTAGCGATGATATTAGCTATGAGAAATTTGTGAAACAGCCATTATCAAGTGCGAATTTTTTGTGGCTTCCCTTCGATGCCTACCGCTCTAGAGCCCTTTGTATTTAGTACAACGGGTTTTCCTGCTAGTACAGCCATAATAGTTAGGTATGTGAAGAACAACGGGTGGCCGAGGTGCGTCCGCTACCCTTTAATTTCCTGTCGACACAGTAAATCAGCTTACAAGAGAAATGGAGATGATCCGGGTTCATTACAACATCCACTACTCGTTTGATATTAACGCCCTGGAGTATGTAGGTACAGGCAACCCCTTCTCTCACGACTACATCCGTTTTCACCTCGATCTTCTTCAGGAACGGATGTCGCGTGGGTGGAAGTCAGGGGCTGACCCAAATCCGTCCCGTCTGACCCAACTCACCGTTGGAATGGGGTCGCCTTTTGGAGAGCTCTCATCTTCGAGTATTCCATTCGGTATTTTCCCGTTTTTCTTTCGATGCCGCAAATTTGAATAGATATTACTTACCTGAGGGTTCAAAACTGGTAATAATCGTGAAATTGAAGACTAAAATTATGATTAAATTGAACAGAAACTGTACCTTATAACTATACATTCTTACTGATGACTTCAGATCTACCTATAAGGCGACGAAGATATCATCTGGAAGATATGACTAGTAATTACTCAAATATTTCCTCTAGGTGACTAAAAGAGAGTTCCTCATTGCATTTTTTTCCCTCCTCGTTGAATTTGTAGTTTTATTAAGTCAAGTTGTTGGAGAAAGGACAAGAAAGGACAACGATAACATTCGATATCAGGCGAGCAATGTTTCCCACAGACGCGGATCCCACAGGAATTCTTTTGATTAATCAAACTGATTTTAACATTTTATTACTTAAATATTGACGATGTGTTACGATTGATATTGTGGCGATATAAACTATTTGATACTGTTGAACTGTTGAGTTGTGTCTCCAGTAGGGTTCAAATGTCTGATCGAGTGGTTCACTCGACCTTAGCGACTGAAACCGAGCCGAGTTCGTTAGACCTCCGCTAGGGGTAAAACAGCGCTGTTCACTGGGAGCCGAGCCCGCTCAAATTTAATTCAAACCACGCCAGTTTGCTACCTACTTAGTATTGCAGTACTAAATGGTACAAACCAGGCGCGTAGCGTCAGGGGTACCGGGGGTACCGGCGCTACCCTACACGAAAAATGAAAAAAATTACATTCCGTAGGTAGGTAGCAATTTGAATTGTCCACTCATAACTCCATCCTCCATAACTCTCCCTCCATGAACTATCCTCCAACCTCCATGTCTGCCAGTCATGGACGAAAAACAGCCAAGTATCGATTAGTCGATTAGAATCATATGGTTTTCGGCAGGTTTCGAATATTTGAAATCTCAAGGTCGCTGGGGTACCCCTACCAGTCCTGCGGAGGCCCAGAATCCGATGTGTGTGTGTGTCTCTACATCGTCTGTGTGAGTGTGTTTGCGTGTGTGAGTGAGTGTCTTACACATCTTCAGGAGACTGTGTTAGTAAGTTGGGCTAGCGCAAATATCCAGCGTATCCAATCTTGGTGAGGAGGGATACTGGCGTATGGATCGATTGTAGCTATCAATTAAAAACTCGAGAAAAAACTTTGACAACTTGTCACTGTCATCCATTTTGCTTTTCGGAAGCTATTCTTACGACGGCCTGTTTTCTCATAATTTTATTACTTGTAGTTTTCACAATAATTGTTCCTAATTTCAGGTTTAGTTGTTTGAATTCGAATCTTTCCTAGTGTCCTAGTCTCCTCCTAAAATGGATAGTTGTTGCGTTAATTGTTCCGTGGTTCGGCGTTCGTTTAGTTCTCGTAGTTTTAGCGAAAAGAACGACATCATTAGAGCCGGCCGGTCAATCTCAGCGTTGCCTGATTTCAAGAGAGTTGTGAAGGAACGTAACCGTGAGTACACTCGGCATTTCACTGTTGAAACATACAATAGGTACCTACCAATGGTTATCAGGCTGTAGTTCGAAAAACCTTTTATTTTGTTTGCAAGGGAATGTTATGAATTATTTCTAATGAATTTGGAAGATCAATAATATCATAAAATTCCTTTGACAAACAGCTTGCTAAGAACTGCTTCACATTATTTACATTTTTAGAGTGTGTGAGGAAGTGTGAATGTTGGTGGGGGGGGGGGGGGGGGGGGGTGGAATTCATTGCGGTACCCCCGTCACCAGAGGCACGCTACGCTCCTGGTACAAACAGAAAATGTTAATTTGACATCATGAGAAAATCTCCCGCCAGATCATCTCATTGATCTCTCCGGTACCTACCTATTATCTGGCGGACAAATATTCGAATTTTGTCTGGGTAATCAATTTTGCGGCTACAGTTTTCTCATGGTTTTTAGTTAGAATCAAACATTAGCACCTATATTTCTAGGTATGTACAACTTCGTTGGTTTCTATCACCCAGAAATTGTTCACAACTCGTTGGAGAGATGCCAGATAATAGATCACAGATAAGTCGAGGAGGAGTTCCTACCGCTACCTACCTATAATTGAGGAGCTCTCTATCAAAATTGAACATGTCCATTTTCACAAAATGTTCAGGGACTGAAAAAAACTGCTGCGGATGATCTGTTTCCTTGGGTAAAAGTGGTTTGTAGCAATTAACGTTCAGTAGTAATATTTGCCTTTTGATTGAATTTTTAGTGATTAGTATTTGCCTCATAATTAGCATTTGTTTGTTGGACATGTTCAGATTTGCTATAAAACGATGGACATGTTCATTTTTGAAAAAAAAGCTGTGTCAAGCACTTGAGATCTGGTATACAAAAACAGCTGTTAGGATCAACAAAATACGAAACAAATTTATTTTTTATTAAAACTGCAGAAAAATTCTTTATAAAACCTCAACTTTTTCTAGTCCTCCCCACTTTTTAAATTTTTTTAAAATTTAATTTTTTTTAATTCTTCATAAAACCTCATACATTTTCCAGTCCTCCCCCACTTTGTTCACATCACCAAAATCTTTGTAAATAGCCTCATATTCCTCAGCACCTGCAAAAACCGATGTTTTTTTTCAAGCTTTTTTCGAATCTGCCAAAGGCCCTGTCGGCTAAGGGTCGATGAAGGATGATGTATGGATACTATATCAACAACAAACAAGTTGGTGGTGGTTGGTAGTGCAGTAGACATGGATGGAGAACGTTTCAGAAATCACAGAGGTGAGAAGAAGATAAGCGGGCACACAAGAACGTGAGGTGAAGCCACCTAGCGGTGCTTCTCCTCCCGCTATTAGGCTGAACCCTGGGGCTCCAGCGTGACAACGAGCGACCCTAAGCGGAGATTTTGGGCACTAGAAAGTATGGAAAGACGTCTGTATAGAGACTGCAATGCTACCTGTTGTGAACTGGAGAACTAAATTCTAGAAACAGTCACAACAACAAACGAATGGACATGTTAAGTTCTGAAAAAAAATCATTGAATGGATCCCCAAGTGTGTGGGACATATTCATTTTTGCTGAAAATGTATGTAGAAAAAGTGAGATTTCCTATTGATGGACATGTTAAGTTTTGCTGAATAACCCATATTTTGACTGAGTTTTTAGGTAGGAGATAATCACATTTGGTAAAAAAGGAGCTTGGAATGATAGGTATGTAGTTCTGGAGAATGAACCAGAATCCGTGACAAAAAGCAATATGGTCAAAAGTGGACATGTTCAGTTTTGGTAGAGAGCTCCTCAATTACAGTATTGATAAGTACATACAGACAGTATAATTCGACCTTTCTCGAAATCTCTCTCAAATGCATCTCGCTGATCTGTCATGTACCTACCAACGTAATCTGGCGGACAAATACTCGAATTTTGTTACGGTAATACATTTTGAGGCAACATTTTCTAATGGTTTTCACTTAGCTTCCATTAGTTATATATTCGTAGGTACGTACAACTTCGTTTGTTTTTGTCGCACAGAAATGTTCACAACTGGTTGAAGAGATCTCAGATAACAGATTGGAAGATAGATAACAGATAAGCTAAGCCGAGGAGCGCTGTCTCGCCCCTAGCGAACATCTGACCAACCCGGCTCGGTTTCAGTCGCTAAGGTCGAGTAGTGGTTCAGGCAAAATACGAAGTTCAGGGAAGTAATAAGGAGTTGATGCATTGATAATGAAATGACGAACTTAATGGCGATTGAAATATTAGCTAATGTTTTATTCAAGTTGCTAGCATTTGAAAGCTCTTTCTGAAGAGGGTGCACGTAGAACAAATAAATCGATTATGTATAACTCCATACCTTATCACTGGAGATAACATGTAGAAGTTATATAATTATATATTACGTATGTACAACTTCTTCATAGTCATAGTACCATCTAATAACTAGAAACTGTGGTCCTAGAATATGGTTTTCCCTTAAATGTGTCTACTTTTGTGTTTATTTGGTGGAATTTGTCATGGATGTATAGAATTGTCACGGTGAATTCGCATGTCCTATCTATTGAGAGTGTAGTACTAACCATTTTTACTACTTTCTACTTCTTTCATTTCCTCTCTGACCCAGTTTCACGATGTTACGGTTAGTCACACATTGGACATACCTACCCAGACCCACCCACGGTAACGTATAAACTTATACCAGCACTCGACTGACCTAGTTTCGTATTGAAATGAGGTACAAGGGGGTCAGTGGTTCAGTTTGTCAACGTCAGAAATGGTTTCAACCTTTTTTGGAATCGTCAAAACGCAAAGAAACGGTTTTCAGTGGGGTTGCGATTGTTTAGTAAGAGTACAATGCACGAACTCCATAAATATAGTTCGGTTTTCGTGAAGAGCAAGATACTTGAAAAGAACAGTCAGTGACCTACTCGTACAATGGCGCTGAAGTTGCTACCTACCAATATACCAATTCAACGGTAGAATAGGTGTCTTTGTTGATTAGAAAAAAAAACACTTTCTCCCTTACCTGAGGCTTCACCTTACGAATTCGGCCTGTGGGTAGATTCTGAGAAATGGGGATGATTTTCACTGTTCAATTATTGTTAGGTATAGCGGGTTCATACCTAATAGAAAAGAGATATTTGAATACCTAAGTAAATTGTAAATAGATTCAGTAAATATTGTCTGAGGAATATTTTACAGGTTCTATAGGCAGAGGAATATTTGCCAGTACAACAGTACGCGGCTGTCGTCCAGTTGTAAGGATCATATCGTATATTTGCAATAGGTCACAATCCTGATTTCTTCAGAGATTTACACGTTCTCTCTCATGTAGGCTACCTTGTAGCTTTGTATTACTCATTATTCTTAATAGTTAGGAACAATATTTAACTTCTAATAACCCTAAATATATACCTTCTAATTATTAGAAACTCCATCTAGGAGGAAGGTTCCCAAAAGGGCTTCAAAAAATGAAAATGATGATGGGATATCTTGAATGCTGTACGCCATCAAGTACCTTTTGGCTTACTATTCTGTGAATAATACACCTGTCTATTCGTTCAGTGAAAAAACATAACACCCTATCAACATTTTTTTCTTTTACGTTTCAAGGTGCGTAGATTCCAAAAACGCTGCAAATTCGTTGTCACATGGGTTTATTATTCTACTGGACATACATACAGAAATGTTGGCTGTTCATTTGCTGTTTCTTTCTTGTGCAATACCTAATTGAAATAGGTATTTTTGATGGTTCTCACAAATTTTGGCCCCCAAAACACGAATTGGCTGCTATTTTTTTTCTTTGCTTTTTTTCAAATTATCTTTGATCATTGATAGTGCTATTTAGTAGTCTTGATTCACCTCTTGATACTACTTCTAGTGTTACTATACAAGTTTATGGTGATTTCAAACAATTTCCCAGGCTTTTTAATAATAAAAAATGAATTTTTGGAGCTGAGCCTTCGTTACAACCTCAATTCTTCACACACTGGTCAAAATCGACTTCATATCGGTCTTCTCACCTTAAAAAACATGGAAGTCGATCGATGCATCACAAGCTCATTTTCACTAAAACCTCGAAAAAACCTATTTGCCCACCCGTTTTCCCGCCATAACAACCCCTGGGTGTATTCCAATCGGGCTGCCGAGCTTCGGAGCACAACTACCCAAAAGCGCTCCCAAACTGAGTACCTACTGAAGAATGACGATTTTCGACCAACATTTAACGTAAATTTAAGGCTGAAACTTCTTAAGAACCTCAATTTTCTACTCTTTGGTCTAAATTGACTTCATATTCGGTCTCCTCGCCCTAAAAAACATGGTAGGTAAGTACTAGTAAAGCCCTTTTGTTTAAGGCACTAGTGTGCGTCAACTGGTAGGTAAGTATGAACATTAAAATAATGTATACGATTGGTAGAGTATGTTTTTATAGTCCAAAATGTGGGCTGTAGTATTATCACACATACTGTGTGAATAGAGCTCGTATGATGATACGTATATTTCATAAATCTCATCGTCTTCGGCTTTACGATGCCTCAAATGACTTGCTGCTCACGAACTTGCCTCTCGAGTACCTTCTTTATGCCATTCGAAGGCCTTCCCAGAGAACTTTTACTCCCGACCTTCTCTTCTTCGGATGGAAGCGCCATAGAACTCATCCGCCATAGATAAGCCACTCCAGCCCGAGCAACTGGACGATTTTTATCCCTAGTGACCCCGATTCCACAAAGCCCCCCTCCACAATCTTCTCGAAACTCTAATTGGGTTCCGCACTTACCCAACGAAAGGAACTTGATTTCACTTCAACTGCTGCATTTTCCTTTCGTCAGGATGACATCTAGGACGGTCATCGAACCCTTGCTCCTGCCCCTGGACGGCTGCAGGTTTTCACTGCCTTCTCTACTTCTACAAACATATTCACTTTCTTGCGGTGGCCCCCTCCTACTCTTCCGCCAGACCTCCATCCCGTCTTTCTCCTTTCCGCATCCTACTTTCTTCGTGAACGTGAGGGTGCGTGTTTATTTGTCTACTGACCAGTAAAACCGAGCAAAATTATTTATTTATTTATGTGTGTACATTTCTTTTATATTAAAAACTTTTCACAATATAGGCACATAAAAATAATATTGGAAATATACACCCCTATTTGAGCTCGGCCTGGGTGGAGGATGAGTGTCCATAAACACGAGAGGAATACAATGTAATGTATTCCCAAAGAGGGGCCAAACTGCGGCAGAACGGCAATTTTAGACCATAATTTAACGTAAATTTAAGGCTGAAACCTCGTTAGAACCTCAATTTTCCGCTCTTTTGTCAAAATCGATTTCATATTCGGTCTCGTCCTAAAAAACATGGAAAACGGTACGTACCTACCTCACAATGTCATGTTACTAAAACACAAAAACCCTATTTTTACACCCATTTGTCACCCGTAACATCCTTGGCAAAGTTTCGGGACACAACAAGGGCCCAAATCGCACCTGTGTGCCAAAGAACGAATTTTGGTTTATTATTCTGTGAACAATACACCTATGTATTCGCTCAGCAAAAAATGTGTATTACACAATCTCAAACTTTTTTCTTTTCCGTTTCAAGGTGCGTAGATTCCAAAAATGCAATGTCCGTCCGCCGTACGCCGTATCACGTGTACCGGCTTCATTTTCGGTCTAAATTCTTTCGCACACGTGCTCCATTTGGGCCCTAGTTGTGTCCCGAAACTTTTCAGCCCGATCGGAATATACCCAGAGGTGCTGTGAGTGAAAATGTGTGTAAAAATAGGTACTTTTTGCGTTTTAGCAACATGTTGGTAACAGGAGCTTCTGAGATATCGTTTTCCATGTTTTTGGGGACGAGAAGACCGAATATGAAGTCGATTTTGACCAAAGAGTGGAAAATTGAGTTCTAGTAAATGTTCAGCTCCCAAAATTGATTTTTTATGAGTAAAAAACCTGCGAAATCGTCTGAAATCACCATCAATTTGTAGAATAAGACTTGAAAAAGAGTCAACACGTGGGTCAAGATGATTAAATGGTACTACCAATGATCAAAGATAGAAAAAAAAGAAGAAGGAGCGTACCTTATTTGTGTTTTAGGGGCCAAAATTAATGAACCATTGGAATCGAGCATGAAAAAAAAAAAATTCTTACCCCCCTCAAAATTTGATGGTTTACGTTTCAAGGTATGTAGAATCCAAAACTGCAATAAAAATATTTCGGTCTGTCCGCCGTACGCCGTACGCCGTACGGGTCACTTTTCTTAGTTACCATGAAAAAAAATTGATGAAATTCGGGTTATAGGTTCCGTTCGGGGTCTAGTTGGTCCTCGAAGCTCGACGTTACTGTCAGTCATCTCTAAGGGGTTCAAAATAGGGGTTGAAATTTTCAAAACGCCTATACCTTTTTTTACGTGAATCTTTTTACGGTTTTAAATAGTTCCTGAACTTACGAGTTTTTTAAGACCACCCGGAGCACCGTACGTCCAGCCGTTCGTTCACAGTAAGGCCCCGAAGTTTGCACTAACAGGCATTTTCGACTCCAAGGTTTATGAAATTGTATACAACAGAAGAAATCTCGTCATCAGGGACGCGCCGATTTTATTGATGGGGTACCTAAGAAGTCGAGTTGGTTGTTCTGTGATATTATTTCAATTGAAAAATGATGGCTCTATTGGAGTTTGTTGATAGGTAGTGAAACCGATTTTATTGGTGGGGTACCTATGAAGTCGAGTTGGTTGTTCTGTGATATTATTTCATTTGAAAAATGAAGTGCGTTTCTTTTTGTTAGGTACTGTTTGCAATCGACAGAATTATTTTAGCAACATTTACCTCGTGATTTAGGTAGGTACGTAGTAACGAGTACGGGGTTAGGTATTAACCTACGGAGGGTGTGCGATCCGGCTGGATTTTGTTGATAGGTACTTTTGCAACTTGAACATTCGATGAAGTATTATTGATGGGTAAATTATTACACAACGGTAAATTATTACACCACGGTAAATTATTACACAACGGCTAATCTACCAAGAAGGGGCTGGATTTTGTTGATAAGTAGGTACTTTTGCAACTTGAACAACCGTTGAAGTATTATTGATGGGCAAATTATTACACAACGGTTCATTATTCTATCTCTGTAGAAGTGGAACCTATACAGGTAAATTATTACACAACGGTTTAGGTAGGTACCTAGTAACGAGTACGGGGTTAGGTACTAACCTACGGAGGTCCGCGATCTACATAATATGTGTAGAATAGTCCATATGTTATATAGAAGGGTTATCTATACGGAGACCTGTGTTTTCACACCACATCAACAGTCTCCCTTCAGGACTTCATTATTTGCGTTTCTTTGTGCCATTTTAGGTAGGTATACTATTTGTCATGTAAAGAATTATTTTAGCAACATTTAACTCGTGATTCGGTTCATAACTGCTCAAAACAGTTAAAGAAATGTGTAGGTAAGGTAGGTAGGTATGTCTACGTGGCATGGGGTGTGCCACCAGAGGATCGATTCTCCTGATTCAGACAGGGACTCGGAACGATGAGAACACCGTCTGGGTCCCTTATCAGTAGTTTTTGGAAATTCCAGATCGCGCTAATCACGAAGTTCAATCAAATATGCAGAAACTCCCAAGTGGATACCTTAATTCGTCACTTTACTACTACACTCACGTTTATCGTTATAAGGAAATATTACTTAAACCAAGGGAAATAACAGAAAGGTACTTACCTTTAGTAGCGGATGATCCGGGAATGAAGGTGGTAGAACCCAAATCGCATCACTAATAATTAAAACACAATCACTGATAATTCAGGCTAACCTGCACTCACGTGAGGTATCGGATTGCCGATATCACTTCTCGCGGTTATTCGGCGGGTAATACCGAGGCAATTCCAGGAGAAAACACACAAAAATGTATAATCTAGTCCAGGAATTATTGTTTAAAGATCAATTTTGACGAAAAACTACCGCATACCAACCAGCAGCGGGCGATCGAAGGACTTACCAGAAAGTATCAACAGGGTGGGCCTTGGTAGGTTTTTACTTAATATTTTCCCCTTTCATTTGCCTGAATTCTCATTGTATTTGTCGGTTCGTAACTGCTCCAAACAATTAAAGAAATGTGTAGGTAAGTTAGGTAGGTATGTCTACGTGGCATGGGGTGTGCCACCAGAGCAACGATTCTCCTGATTCAGACAGGGACTCGGAACGATGAGAACACCGTCTGGGTCCCTTATCAATAGTTTTTGGAAATTCCAGATGGTGTTAATCACTAAGTTCAATCAAATATGTAGAAACTCCCAAGTAGATACCTAAATTCGTCACTTTACTACTACACTCACGTTTATAGTTATAAGGAACTATTACTTACAATAAAGGGAAATAACAGAGTTGTACTTACCTTTAGTAGCGGATGATCCGGGAATGAAGGTGGTAGAACCCAAATTGCAGCACTAATAATCAAAACCACAATCACTGGTCAATATGGGCCAACCTGCACTCACAAGAGGTATCGGATCGCCCATATCACTTCTCGCGGTTATTCGGCGGGTAATACCGAGGCGATTCCAGAAGAAAATACACAAAAATGTATAATCTAGTCCAGGAATTATTGTTTAAAGATCAATTTTGATGAAAAACTACCGCATACCAACCAGTAGCGAGCGATCGAGGGACTTACCAAAAAGTATCAGCAGGATGAGGTAGGTTTTTACTTAATATTTTCCCCTTTCATTTAACTGAATTCTCATTTATTTTTCGGTTCGTAACTGCTCCAAACAATTAAAGAAATGTGTAGGTAAGTTAGGTAGGTATGTCTACGTGGCATGGGGTGTGCCACCAGAGGGTCCTCGACTTTATAAATTATAAAGAAAATATTACTTACAATAAACCTAAATAACAAAATTTTACGGTACCTTTAGTACTGGATGGTCGGAGAATGAAGGTGGTGTAATCCAAATCGCAGCACTGAACACAATCATCATCGGCGCGGGCCGACAATGCACCCACGTTGGTTTTCGAATTGCCCATATCACTTCTCCCGATTAAATCGGCGGATACCGAGGCGATTCGAGGAGAAAACTCACAATAACACAGTATAATTTAGCCCAGGAATTATTCTTCTATGATGAATTTGGAATAAACCAGTCATGCAGCATGACTTAATGAGCGAATTTTCAAAGAAATATTCGAATTAATGGCTATGGTTTTGTTTTGCTTCGAACTCTCGTCTTCAATTAATACTTCTCACATTTTTCAATCTGACCACTCTAAGGGGGTGGGGGGGGGGGAAGATTATCCTAGTTTTGGGTAATTTTTGCGCACTTTAAATGCTCTAATTTAAGAACGGATTTAGATATCTAAAATCCGATTTCACCATCGTGTTCAGCGTGCAAAAACCTTTAAAATGAGGGGTCACGTGTTAGAAAATAACATTTTGGGGATTTTTGGGTAATTTTTGCGCACTTTAAATGCTCTAATTTGAGAACGGATCAAGATATCTGAAATCCGATTCCACCATCGTGTTCAGCGTGCAAAAACCTTTAAAATGAGGGGTCACTTGTTGGAAAATAACATTTTGGGGATTTTTGGGTAATTTTTGCGCACTTTAAATGCGCCAAAACCCTCCTTAGAGTAGGCCAATTTCGCCCATCTTCGAACTTAGCCTTTCGATTGCCAAGATAGATTTTTTGTGCAAATTTGAGCTGTTTATCTCAATTCTATCGAGAGTTATCGTCTGGAGTGACACATATATATATAAATATATATATACATATAAAAAAGTGTTAAATTTCAGGAATCGTTTTAGAATGGTCTGAAACGGATTTCTATTAAGAAAATTTCCAAAAATTTATATTATTTAAATTTCGAAGCCATTGCAATAGCTTCATTTTCTTTGAAAATTCGCTAAAACTACCACTTACCTACCATCCGTCGCGGTTGATGGGGCCAGACTGACTAATAAAGAGGGGTGGCAGGGTGGGGAAGGTGATGTGGCTGGGCGTGGTGGGGTAGGTAGGTATTCACTCGATTTTTTTAAATTTATTTATTTATTTAATGTAACTTTTATTTATTTATTTTTTTACATTTACCTGAATTTTCTTTGTTTTTTTTTCTTCTTCTAACTGCTTCAAACAATCAAGGAAATAATAATTATACAACTTACTGATCTATGTGGCACTGGTTGTGCCACGAGGGCATCAGTTCACAACATGATTTAGTTACATGGAACGATTAAGACGCCAACTATACAACTATTGGTGGTTTATGGAAATTCAAGATCGCATTAATGACCAATTCCAATAAAATATATGGAAAATTCCAAGTATTAACCTAAATCTGGAGAGTTTAAGCTCCGGTGGGCAGACCCAGTGCCACGTAGATCGGTAACTTCAATAATTTCGTGGATTTTTTTGGAAAAGGGTAAAAACAGGTAAAGACAATAAGTCAGGTAAAATGAAGGGAAAAATAATTAAATTTACAAGTACCTAAGTGCCTACTTTCCCCTCCTCGCCACCTTCCCCACCCTGCCGCCCCTTTCTATTAGTCAGTCCCTCGATCACCCGCGACGGATGGTAGGTTTGTGGTAGTTTTTCGTCAAAATTCATCTTTAAACAATAATTCCTGGACTAAATTATTGTGTTTTTGTGTTTTTCCTCGAATCGCCTCGGAATGATCCGCCGATTGACCGCGAAGTGATATGGGCAATCCGATGAATAACGTGTGTTCACTGATTGGCCCGCGTTGATCAGTGGTTGTGTATGCGGTTTGTGCTACAAACTGGATTCTATCTTCATTCTCGGATTGTAAACACTACTAAAGGTAACGTGCAACTTTGTTATTTTGATTTATTGTAAGTAATATTTCCTTAAATAACTACAAAGTCGAGGGTAATAATCATTAGGTAAACATACAGGTAATTATGAACCATATTAGGTAGTAAAACTACTCATAGCAACATTGGGGGTAGGTGCATTTTTTCAAAACTAGATAGGTATTAATTTATTATCTTGTTGCAAAGTGATGAGTCCCTTGACGATGAGATACGCACTTTCTCCTAGGTGTAATTAAACTATAGCAAATGGTAGGATGTGGAGGTGAAACTGGAGAATCCAAGTCAGGAGATCCGACTTTGGTGGCACAGCCAGTTCCAAACTGTTCATTTTCATGATTATTTGGAATGGTACGAAGATGAACAGGAAAATACAACAAGACAAGTCAGGTCAAATAAAACGGAAAATTTCGTTCCTACCTATCAACTCGTTCAATGGTTGTGTGTTGTGATTTGGTTTTGTACCACCTTCATTCAAGATTCTAGCACTGCTAAAGCTCCGTACTATGCAATATTTTCGATTATTTTTATTGCAATAAATATCGAGTTGACGTCTTCTTCTTATGCTTCTTTGTTCTTCTTCTCTTCTTCTTATGCTCATCGCTTAGTGGGCAGTTACGGTATTTCTTCCCTCCACCGCGCCCTAATTGTCGGAATGGAGTCAAATTTCGAACATGCCCTTTCTAGAACCCAACCCCAAGACCTGTCCGCCCCCGAAACTCAAACCCTTTCTGAGCCCATGAAGAGAGAAAGTCGGCATGTTCCCATACCTGTGTACTTTACCAATAAAAAACTAGGTTTGTAGGTACTTGAGATTAAAGAGATTGAACTAATCTACATCACAAAAATATTATTACACTTTTTCCGGGTAGTTTTTTCTTAAATTTTTGGTTTATTTTTTCAATAATGAACCATTGGAATCGAGCGTGAAAAAAAAAAAAAATCTAACCTCCCTCAAAATTTGATGGATTTGGTGGTTTGATGGAAATTGATGGTTTCAAGGTATGTAGAATCCGAAAATGCAATAAAAATATTTCTGTCTGTCCGCCGTACGCCGTACTGGCCACTTTTCTTAGTTACCATGAAACAAAATTGATGAAATTCCGGTTATAGGTTCCGTTCGGGGTCTAGTTGGTCCTCGAAGCTCGGCGTTACTGTCAGTCATCTCTAAGGGGTTCAAAATAGGGGTTGAAATTTTCAGAACGCCGTAGCTCAAAAACTTTCGATTGAAGGGTTTGGTTTTTTTACGATATTAAATTTGTCTTGAGCTAAACAATTTTTTGAGACCACCCGGAGCACTGTACGTCCAGCCGTTCGTGTGCACCAAAAAGCTTCGTCAACACGATCGTGAATCAAACGGTATAAATCCGACCGGGATATCATCATTAGGGAGCACCTGATTATAATCAAGGTTGGCTGTAAGAAGTCGAGTTGTTTGTTCTGCGATATTATTTCATTTGATAAGTGGTGGATTTTGTTGGTAGGTACTTCTGAAACTTGAACAAACGTCGAAGTATTATTGATGGGTAAATTGTTACACAATGGTCAATTATTACACACCGGCTAATTTTACACAGTGGTAAATTATTACATAACGGTAAATTATTACACAACGGCAAATTATTACACAACGGTTCATCTACTAAGAAGGGGCTGGATTTTGTTGATAGGTACTTTTGCAACTTGAACAACCGTTGAAGTATTATTGATGGGCAAGTTATTACACAACGGCTCATTATACTTGACCACGAGGGTAGGTATTGACCACAGAAAACAGTGATCTACGCAGAAGGGGCATCTATTTCACTCCACATCAACAATTTTCCTTTAGAACTTCATTATTTGCGTTTCTTTTTGCTGTTTTAGTTACTGTTTGCCATCGACTGTATTATTTTAGTAACATTTAACTCGTGATTTAGATAGGTACCTAGTAACGAGTATGGGGTTAGGTACTAACCGCTACTACTATTGCGATTCACAAAATATGTATAGAGTAGTACATATTATATATACGGGGTATCTATACAGAGAGCTGTGATCTGTAACAGAAGGGTATTCTGTACAAAATAATAAACCGTTGTGCAGGGATTTGCAGCGTTTTCATGCTCGATTCCAATGGTTCATTATTGAAAATAATAAGCCAAAAAGGAGCGTACCTAATTCGTGTTTTAGAGGCCAAAATTGGTAGCAAACATCAGAAATAGCTATTTCAATTATTTTACATGAAAGAAAAAATAAATGAACAGCCCAGATTTCTGTAGGTATGTCCAGTAGAATAATAAACCCATGTGGCAAGGACTTTGCAGATTTTTGTGTTTTAGTAACATATTAGTAAAACGCTGCAGAGTCCTTGTCACATGGGTTTATTATTCTATTGGACATACCTGCAGAAATATTGGCTGTTCATTTATTGTTTTTTTCATGCGTGATAATCGAAAGAGCTATTTATGGTGGTTTCCATCAATTTTGGCCCCTAAAACACATATTAGGTAGGCTCCTTTTTTTTTCTTCAAATTATCTTTGTTCATTGGTTGTGCCATTTAATCGTCTTGATCCACGTGTTAACACTTTTTCCAGTGTTATTATACAAATTGATGGTGATTGCAGACGATTTCCCAGGTTTTTCACTAATAAAAAATCAATTTTGGGAGCTGAACATTTGGTAGAACTCAATTTTTCACTGTTTGGTTGACAATATTAAATGTCATGTATCATTTTCCATGTTTTTTTTTTTAGAGCCAGAAGACCGAATATGAGGTTGATTTTGACCAATGAGCGAACAATTGAGGTTTTAACGAAGGTTCAGCTCCCAATATTCATTTTACATGGGTCAAAAACCTGGGTAATTGTCTGAAATCACCATCAATTTGTAACACTAGAAGTAGTATGAACAGGTGAGTGTAGTTATAGTGAGTTGAAATTAGGAGGCCAAGCGCGGGTAGGAGCACAGATGATCCCACATCGAATTCATTGAAAAAGTACTGTAACTTTTATATGCACATGCGCCAACGTGAAATCCTTCAAACGCCCACAACTAACCTAGTAACTTGTCTTGAAGCGATGAGGTTTGCTGGGTAGGTGGGGGTTGGGTCACAGATAATTCCATATCAAAATCATTGATAAAGTACAGTAACTTTCGTCTGCGGATGCGCAAACGTGAAATCCTAGTACAGCCCATCACTACACTAGAAAATGACATGTATTTTGAATTAAACTTAAAACGACATGTATTTGGATTTATTTCTCAATTTTAATTAGTTTTACTCATTTGCTTCAGTATAAAATCTTGTAACGTACCTATTGTAACTTGCTTCGACACTTTTGAAATACCTATTCTTCAAGTGGTATGATACCACAAATATTCAAAACAAATATATGAATGCCTATATAATAATCCAATTACGCTTATCATTATTCCTATTACTACAGCTCTTATTCCGTCCTACTATTCTGTCATTTTTGAAACTCTCCGTTTCAAATCCATACGCGTCAATTCTCGATTATATCCACCAAATGGACCCACGAACTAATTATATTCGTCCATGTTACATAAATATAGGTGAGGAGGGTCTGGGCCTACCCGACTTGGCAGACGATTTTTCTTCATCAAGGCAAAGAGAAATGGACGTGGGTCGCGTGACGTCATCTGGTATGTATCTCCCTCTCACTCGGTTCCCACTAGCGGGAGCGAGAGGGCAAATGTACACTAGATGACGTCGCACGGTTTTTCTTTCCCCTTTTTCACCCACTTCCACTCATTTCCGACCCATCATATAGCACCTTTTTGGAAAGCTCTCCGTTAGACCTACAATTAAAAAAATAAATATATATATTAAAAAAATAAATAATAGGTAGGTACCTAATTTAAAAAAATGCACGTCCAGTCCTCATTTAGTGTAGAATAATTATGGATACGGATTTGCCTTACATTCAAATAAGAATACCTACCTAATTTGTTGAAAGAATTGGTACCTACCTAAATGAATCAATTTGGATGCGGAAAGACCATCAAATTAACGTATATAGGCAGCAAAAACACTCATGCAACTGATTGGTTGTAATTAAAATTTTACTTTCTAACTGAGTAGGTACTTCCCCGCTCCAACTGTCCTAATTACTAATGAGCCAGTCCATCCATAAATTACGGAAATAGCTATTGTCTCTATCGGGAATACCCGTAAAAGTAATATAAGGAGCTACAAATACGAATTCCAATTTGCGTCTTGTAAAGAAATAATGAACTAAAATACATTGAAACCTAAGGATGGCGTTGACGTAACTCTAGCTTGCGGCCTAAAGGTGAATGTATTTTGAAAATATTTAAGAACGGAAATTTACTGGGCTACTATACGAAGACATCTAAAACGCAAAGTGCAAAATTTATATACAATTGCAGGGGCCATCAGCCCTACTTAACGGAATTTTCTATTCACTACCTGGATGAGGTTATTTTCAAGGGTCCTACGCGTTTGGTATAGTAATGCTGAATGGCTTCTCAGCCCTGCGTACCTCAGTGCAACAGTAGACGCATATATGGCGAACTAGGGCTAGTGATAAATTTGATAAGACACCCGCGGACCAAGCTCCTATTCTCTCCTCTGTGGGAGCCGGCTGAAGTCAGCAGCCTTAGCCTTTTCCACTGTTCCCCGCTATCTCGTCCCATTCATTTTATCACACGAGCTTATCGTTGGAATAATATAATACGTAGGGGTTTAGAATTACTCACATCCTGTTTCTCAGTGGATCTACGACCCTCCGAAACGTTACTCTGCAGTGCCCAGGTCGTTTACAGTATCAACTAGATAGATTATGAGCCTTCTGTCTCAAATATGCTCGCATCTCTGAAACCCGGCGAACTCAGCAGGTTTCGTTTGTTGAACTATGGACTGGAAACCTGACATGAGTTGAAGTGAATGCTCCATTCTGGTTAGAATAAGAAAGTAACCACAGCCGTTTTCCATTTCCCCTGGTGAAACCAAAGAAAATGTAGGAGGTACCTACAAACGTAGAAAGGTTGCTCAAGTTCTATTCATCAGTCATATTAACTCAAACTCGGAAAGAACCAAAATGCAAAATATACCTCGTTGCAGTTCATGGATTAAAAATAAATTCCTACATTATTATGTATTTTGGTCATTATCTAGTACCTACCCTATTTAAAATATGGAATTAATAGTGAAAAGCCACTAAAGATGAAGAAATTTGTTCAGGAAAATGTTACTAAAATTATTTTCACATTTCTTCGGAAAAACCTAATTTCTTCGGAAAAAATATGACAGCAATAGGCAATACAATACAGTTTTGGAAAATTAGAATAATGTAAGTAGAGGGACCAACTGATAAAAATTCAAATTGAATATTTTGGAGGAACAGTAGTATAGGTAACTTGCAGATTATCACATTAGTACGATTTTTGTTTCCGCTGCGCAACTCCTAACTTTCCACTCCCCTTACTTTTTTTTGCCAAATCGGTTTCTTTTGTCATACAATCGTTGGTATCCTCCTAAATTTCGACTCCTTTAAATCTTGAAAAGCATGTAAGAGTGCGAAGTACCTAATGCTGGTTATGTTTGAATTGAACGAAAAGTTTGTATTGTCATATAGGAACAGTATGTGAAGTGGAACTTGGTTCAGTACATAACTTCGCTTAACCAACTTGGTGCTCTTGTTGAATTTAGAACTTCTTCAACGATCATAGAGCGATCAGTGCATTCAGCTGACGATTTATTTAAGAAAAATTGGCCATTGAAACTCCCCAAATCAAGTGTTCTAATATACCATAAAGTGTCGAAGAGTATGTCGACGGTCCTAGTTAGGATCAGCGACAATGACATTCATGTTGATGAAGCTTTTCGGTTCAAACTTCAGTGCCTTAATGTGAACGAACGGCTAGACGTACACGTACATAATACCTCGGGTGGTCTCAAACAATCCTAACGTTTGGAATCAAATTAAAAACCTCATAAAATCCGTAAGTACCTTCCCTTCGACTGAAAGTTTTCTAGCTATGGCGGTTTGAAAATTTCAGTAACACCGAGCTTCGCAGACCAGCTAGACCCCAAATGGATCCTACAAACCTAATTTCACTAATTTTGGTTCATGGTAACTAAGGAAAGTACCAGTAATAAGGTGCTAAAATAAGACGAAAGCACTGGAAGAGTATGGTTCCATCGAGCCATCTAGTTTTGAGTGGGATTTGGAACATTTTTTCATGCTCGACTCCCAAAGTTCATAAAACCAAGATTGGTCAAAATGGTTAATTGGCCAAGATGGATCAAAATGGTTAATTTACCAAGAAAGGGGTAAAATGTATTTCTAATGCCTAAAACTGATTACTAGATGCCAGTTTCCAGTTTCAACGTGTCAGTTAATAGTTTCAAAATTTGCATCATCGTCGTAAAATCTACCGATTACTAAGGGGGTAAATTTGAACTGCGGCCTCTGACTTGGGCATATTATATTTGGGGATGAGGGATTCATATTGCGTTCGCTGTGGAATGTTTCCATTATTATTACATAGATGATTTAATACTCAATCGCAGTTTCCTTTGTATAATAATTATGTTGTGGAATGTTTCTATATGTTTCCAGTTTAGGTGAAGGATGGGGATCTTGAGGTTCGGTCGAGAAATAAAATTAGATGGGTTTAGGCCGACGTTTCGATGTATTTGTACATCATCTTCAGGGCTACAAGAAAGAACCGAAAAAGGAATGTTACACTTAAGACTATAGCAAAACAGAAGTAGGTGAAATGCGATACAAATGTAGGGAAATTGCAGTAATTTGCAATACAAACGTAGGTAGGTACCTTATGTATCATGTGCAGTTGTTCACAGTGATGATTATATGAACGGCTGATGAATTTTGATACTTAACTCACATCGATGTTAAAAATATAATAATGAAGATTAACGTGTGCTGACAGTGGATGCGCAAAGATAAGGAGGATATTAACATTATGGATTATAGTAACAATACGGATGCTATAAAGTTGCAGATGTTGTTGATTGTGGACTGGATATTTCGGATGATGCAGATAATGTTTGATGTAGGTAGGTATATATGAAGGCAGAAAGAAAAGAGAGAAAAAAAAATTAATAATAATGATTTTAAAAAAAGTCTGAATATCAACGGTCAAAAACCAAAATCTCCTGTTTCCAGTTTCTTATTGGGTTATTTGAAGTCCCTACGAAGTGAAAGTTACCTTGGGGGTGCGGGAAGGCCCTTATAAAACGGAAGGGTTCGTAAAACCGGCTAACGGGTCTTATTTTCGCACAGGATCGTTTCAACAGAAGAAAATCGTCGTAAATTTTCGAAAGCGAAGTCCCGCTATATCGGGGGTACCGTTATCAACAAAAGGAACCCCCTCAAAGGGTTCGGCCTTACTGTATAGTTGTATTCTCGAAACGCGATGTCAACTGACGTTATTTCCAACTCGAGAGGTCCTCGCCCTCAACCAAGGACACCGGGGTGGCATCTTCCCTTTTATTTTGATTCTTCAAAGCGAAAGTTGTTCCATAATGGGCTTTTTGACCCTTGATGCGGAGAAAATATTTCTTAATGGGTGTGTCGAAAGAACTGCGTAGGTAACTCTTCAAGGTAGCTGTATCTTTTAGAATTTGAGTTCATCGTTATACAAAGAACATAGAAAGTCGATTGCAAAATAGGATTTTTCTGAACCAAATATCCTTGTCATATAATATCTGAACATTATTAAGAATACAATTTCGTACCTACCCAGCCATTCTATGATGGGTGGGAGGTAAAGGGTGGTTCACCCCTTTTTCCGGGCTTATTTCGCACTCAAGAAAAGAGCTAAAAACGCCTACCCCACTAAATCGGTAATTCTCTATCGATTTAGCTTATCGCCGACCGTCCAGACGGGTACTAACTTTGTCATTTCAAATGGGAACCCCCATTTTGGCTCAGTAAAAAAATGTTTGTAACACCCCCTCAAAATTTTTGATTTTACGTTTTAAGGTGCGTAGATTCCAAAAATGCAATTTCCGTCAGCTAACTACTTCATTTTCGGTCTAAAAAGTTCCTTTTTGTCGCACACAGGCTCCACTGAGGCCCTAGTTGTGTCCTGAAACTCTGCAGCCCGATGGGAATATACCCAGGAGTGTTATGGGTGAAAAATGTGTGTAAAAATAGGGGTTTCCGGTGTTTTAGTAAATTGAGCTTTAGAGGAGTCTTTTTCCATGTTTTTTTAGGTCGAGAAGACCGAATAAGAAGTCGATTTTGACCAGAGAGTGAAGAATTGAGGTTGTAACGAAGGTTCAACTCCCAAAATTCTTTTTTTATGAGTCAAAAAGCCTGGGAAATTGTCTGAAATCACCATCAGTTTGTATAATACCACTAGAAAAATTGTCAGCAGGTGAATCAAGACAATTAAATGGCACTATCAATGATCAAAGATAATTTGGAAAAAAATATGCGTAATTCGTGTTCTGGGGTGCAAAAATTGGTGGAAACCATCGGAAATAACTATTTCAATTATTGCACATGAAATAAAATGAACTGCCAACATTTCTGGAGGTAGGTATGTCCAGTAGAATAATAAAGCCATGTGACAAGGACTTTGTAGAGTTTTTATTGCAGATTCGGATTCTACGCAAAACTCCATGAATAATAAACCACTTACTCGGTTTTTACGCCACTTCCAAAACTGGCTAAAATTGGACACTTTTAGGAAGTTTTCACCAACTTCAAGTGAAGCACATGACTTTTGACTGCTTTTTCACGCTGAATTCAACGGTAACAATAATTTTGAAGTTTCATATCACTTGAAGAAGAAGGATTTATTTTTAATCTTGCCATAGCCGGTCCCAAGCCCAGGTTGAGAAAACGGAGAGGGAAAATAAATTCGAATAACACCAAGATCTTTCGCCTGGAAATATCTGCTTTACATCCGGGTTGGAGTTTGCAACAGGAAATTTAGCATAACAATTATGCATAAAATTGAGTGCAGCGAAAAAATTTTTAGTGTTAAAAATTGTTAAAATTGCTCTAAACGCAAATTTTGACCACAATATTGCAATTTAAAACCTCAAATACACTCAAAATTCAAAATAATTGTTACTATTGAATTCGGCGTGAAAAAACAGCCGAAAGTCATGTGCCTTACTTGAAGTTGGTAAAAACTGCCTAAAAGTGTCCAATTTTGGGCAATTTTGGAAGTGGCGTAAAAAATCGAGTAAGAGGTCTATTATTCATGAAATTTTGCGTAAAATCCGGATATGTAATAGAAGCGGGTGGTTCCCATTTGAAATAACGAAGTTAGTACCCGTTTGGACCCTTTACCTCCCACCCTATAGCAGAAGTCCATCTGCACTCATCCATCCTTCTTCTTCATATATTCTTGTGTCACGTCTTGGTGTGACACTGTAATTCCGTGTCGTCTGACAATCCAAAAATTATTGTTACGTGGCAGGGTAACTCTGAAAATGTGTAGGTAGGTCATTTCAATCGTAAGATGAAGTAAACCCATTTGTATTGGCCATCACGAGTAGACCTACTTACTGCGCATGCGCCAACATACATACCTATTTATGTACTGCAAACGCCCGGGAATCTTACTTATGCCATTTGAACGATTTTGCCGGATTTGGAATGGAATGGAAATTCTCAGCTTAACTGTCCTCCTTTCATGTCGGACATAGGCAGTGATTTGTCGGATAAGTTCCTAACGGCCCACATGAACTATACTATGTTGATCCATGATTGGATCCGCCAGCATCAATAATTCTAAGCATTCCTTCAAAATGCCTTGGGGTAACTTCTTAGGTACCTAACTTCTTTCCATCCTTAAAGTCTCATTCAGCTATTATTCCGTCGAGTGAAAACGGCCAAGGGCATGCTGATTTCACTTAGAACACTTTCATTTGTAATGGCATTCAAGATTTCGTTCAGTACTCTCCTTGAAATTAGAAATCTTTTTTTTGCACAAACTTTTGCAAATTAATTCACCTACAGAACCATTTCGCCACATAGAAAGTAAAATTAACATAGAAAACCTCAAAACCTCGCGAAAAAAAGGTGTGGACGTGACGCGATTTTAGAAATATCAGTTTTGTGCCGGTTGCCGCATTTTGTGTTTAAAAATACCTGGTATTCGAAGGTAGCGGGAATCTAAGTTATGTACGGTCCTCTCTATATTCGTTTTACCATGAGTTATTCTTGTTTTCTAGTGGAGAATTCCTTGATGGGCAGCAATAAAAAGCAGTAAAACTAAAATGCAGTGAATTTGAAGGATGTTTTCTATTATGCCGTCGCATGGTCTTAGACGGGGTTGATGTATGTTTAAGTCCACTTCAATTTAAGTAGGTTGTTTTTCACTTTCGATTTCGTAATAGAAATTTACTTGAATTTTAAAGATATGGAGGACCCTTCATTGGCATGAAACATACAGTAGATAGCCTATTCATTTTGCTTAAAATGAAGGTGAAATCGAGATGTATTTGATTATGAGTAGACCGCTACCACTTCTCAAGTACGTTCAATCATGCTGAATATTATTTAGTACAGCTATTTCCAATTAACCAAACTCTTATTGGTCAGTGATAATTTGAAGTCACCGTTCCACATATGTAGGTACGTGGGATGGCTTTTTATCTCGTTCAAATCAACAACATTCTCAAGGACCAGCGGCGGGTCAGGTGTCAGCTAGAGGTTCGTACCTCTGAGTAGGTATCCTCATGGTCAACTGGATTTTTCAGGTTTATGATTCACCCAAACGAGCGCAAATTCTTGTCCATATTTACACCGCAAGGTTGCCGGTTCTGTAAATAAATTTACGAGTATCAACTTTTAAAAATATGTTCCTGTATGAGTTAACTGTAACAACAACTTTAGGTTTATGGCCTGAGTCCTTTAACAACCACTGACATGGCTGGAGTTCTATCATATACGGTTGAAATTATTCAACGATCCTATTAAACCTACTGACGTATGTAATGGTCCAAAATTAAATCTACTGATTTGTCTCCTCGCTAGCATAAAATTATACCGGAGATACAATTATGGCTCTTGTACATTATAATTGGAGGATGGTACATTATAATTATGGCTCTTGTACGTTACGCTAGGTGCATTAAAATTGGAGTAACTACAGCAGACACAGGAAGAATCATCTTATTTGTCGTACCTCCGGTATAATTGTATGTTAGCGAGGAGACAAATCAGTAGATTTAATTTTGGACCACTACATACGTCAGTAGGTTTAATAGGATCGTTGAATAATTTCAACCGTATATGATAGAACCCCTAGCCATGTCAGTGGTTGTTAAAGGACTCAGGCCATAAACCTAAAGTTGTTGTTACTGGTAAAGTATAAAATGCAGACAATGTTATGCGATGCATGAGCATTATAAGTATCCTATGTACTTTGCCTGTCTTTCTCAGTAAACTATGAAAGTTCACAATTTATTGAGCCATTGCCACAGGTAAACTGCATCGGCATTAGGTGGTTAGTTGTAGAGAAAAATGCACTGCCAAGGACATGGCACAGAAGCTTCCTGGCCTTCACAGTATGTCACCATTAAATTTTCAGAAAACTAGAAATGACCAGCAGTTCGCCATGTTCATGACGATAGAATGCTGAGCAACCAAAAATTAAAAAAATCGTTATTTTTGGGCAATAAAAAGCACGGGGACGGGGGCAAAGAAGATTTAAACGTTATTATGGAATTCCGTAGCCATAGAGAGCCATAGAGATGGTGGACAGGACTGCTCGACGTTTGGAATGTACGCGGTGCCAGTGCCACGTGCCACTGCCACCGCTGATTCAATCATGATGAATGTCATATGGGACCTCAAAGGACCTTACGCGCATCATCCCTGAAAATCTGACCAAAATCCGTTCAAAATTAATAGAGTTATGACCGTAACAAGAAAATCTCGTTAGCGCCTGCGCAGAGACTACCGTTGATTCGATCACGATGAAACTGATAGGGGGCCATCTAGCGCTAAACCCACACAATTTCTTAAAATTTGATTGAAATCGGATCAAAATTGTGGAAGTTATGGCTGTGGCGAGGAAATGTGGACAGACGGACACGAAACCAAATTTGTTCAGGAGGCCCTGAAACGCAAAATGCAAAAGAAAATTTTGATTTTTGAGCACAAAAAAATTTTTCATTTCGAAAGTGAAAACAAAGCTTCCGCTGCATTGCAGACTCGGAAGCAAAATCCTTTTGGGCTCTCCGTGCTCCAGGGTGAACCCGTAGCACCCTTGTCATTCTGACGTCATTGTGTTTTCATTCTACGTATTCGTTTTTCTGGTTTTTCAAACTGATTTGGCTACTGAGGGTTTTTCAAGGGCGCTAATTCCGATCCTGATGTCAAAAACTAGACCCGAAATTGCATGCAAAATTTCGTTAATTGTGGTTTAGTAGTTTCGGAAAACGGACGACTTTTATCAAAATTCTATTTTTGGAGTCTGCTGACCTTGTAGCATTACACCACATTGCCAGGGAGGGTAGAGAATTTTGTTTAGTGCTGCTGAATTCCATTTAATTAATGAAAAAACGCTGCAAATTATTACACAACGGTTTATCATTTACCTGTATAGATCACTAGAATCACTAGAATAGATCACTGCATAGATCGCTTCTGCGTAGATCACTGTTTTCTGTGTTCAATACTCCTAAATGGGGTACTGGAGCCCCATTAAAGTTTCGGGAATTAAAGTTTCATACGAATGCGCGGGATTCAATAATTCAATAATTAATTATTTGTAGTTATTCAGGAAGCATAAGGTAAATAATAAACCGTTGTGTAATAATTTACCTGTATAGATTCCCCTTCTGCGTAGATAGTATAATAAACCGTTGTGTAATAATTTGCGGACTCTTCCACGTAGATAGTATAAGTAGTAGTAGTTGCAAAAGTACCTTGGCAGGGGACCATCTAGGGCACAACTCACATGATCCCTGGAAATTTCATCAAAATCGGATTTGAACTGAGGAAGTTATGCGTGTGGCAAGGATTTGCGGACACAGACGGACAGAAAAACGTGAAACGCGAGTGGAAATGTTGATTTTGGGGTCAAAAAAAAAAATTCCTTCTCAAAAGTTGAACAAATTTCAGGCTGGGCAATAAATGAATAATAATAATGAAAACGCATTATTTTTATCCACTGAAAACGCCCATCACAACCTGTGTTCTCGGGACGGAAGCTGCCCAATCCACTATTAGGCATTTAGGCGATAATAATTGTAGGTCCTTCTGTCATCCCTAGCACGTAGACAGTCCCCCACCCTCTCGCGATTCTTCCAGTCTCATCCCAAACTAGTCACAATGTCAATCAGCTCTGACTATCGCGGCTGGAACGTGATGATCCAAATGTGGGTCACTTCAATTCAAACAAACGCGCACGTCCTCGGGGATCTTTGTTCAGCCTGGACAACACGATAAAAACCTTGACTCGTCCGCCCCCATTTGTTCTCATCTGCTATTGTTACTTGTTTCTATTTCCCTTCGAATCTTTTTTTTCTCCCCTAATATGGGGAATGGTATAGAGTATAGAGTTTCGGTGATTTCTATCTATATCCTCATCCGTGTGAATTGCGTACGAGTAAATAAATTCTGCTAGTCCCAGTGATATTCGCAATCGTGTTGCTTTCATAATTTCAGCAAAGTAGATGATTACACAAGTTTTGGGTGTAGTTCGTTATCCGCCCCCATTTTGTTCTCTCTTTTGCAAGCACACCCGACCACCTTTTTCAATTTTTGAGGAGTGTTCCGTAAACTAGATTTCATGTACTATATGAATAATATACCGCACTTATGTTTTCAAATACTCCAAGCAATGAAACTAGACATTGAAAAAAGTGGGGGCGTATACCGAACTATTTCCCATTAAACACCATTTTAAATCGCGCACGTACCAGTAACTAACTGAGAACGCAACTGGAATAAGGAAGGAAGGAATTCTCGAACTTTGACCTACGGTCGGAAGTGATTTCACCGCTACAGTCAACATCGTTTGTATTTTATTTATGAGCATCGCATCTCAACCTCTAAGTTTCGATCAAAGTTATTCTCTGCCTCACCAGTTATCTCTCCCAAGAAAACGTCCCAGGCCCAATCAATGCAATTCAGTCGTGGGGGCGGTTATCGAACTTTTTCCGTTTAATGTATCAAAACTGTTGAAAGTGCTTGAAGAGGACGAAAATGCTTTTGAGTGGATGAGAGAAACCAGTCATGCAGCATGACTTAATGAGCGAATTTTCAAAGAAATATTCGAATTAATGGCTATGGTTTTGAATAAAGGAAAACTTCTTCCTCCTACTGTTAGTACCTAAATTGAATAATTTGAAATAGATTTTTTCTTTCGTCTTCCTTCTAGTAATACGTGGGCCGGTACTTGTCTATCTATGAAGGTATCATAACAATTATATGTCAAATGGGAAATTCAAGGAGTTGTACTAATCGTTTGCCTCCCCCTTTTTTGCTTCGAACTCTCGTCTTCAATTAATACTTCTCACATTTTTCAATCTGACCACTCTAAGGGGGTGGGGGGGGGGGGGGGGGGGGGGGTAAGAGTTTAAAGATTATCCTAGTTTTGGGTAATTTTTGCGCATTTTAAATGCTCTAATTTGAGAACGGATCAAGATATCTAAAATCCGATTTCACCATCGTGTTCAGCGTGCAAAAACCTTTAAAATGAGGGGTCACTTGTTAGAAAATAACATTTTGGGGATTTTTGGGTAATTTTTGCGCACTTTAAATGCTCTAATTTGAGAACGGATCAAGATATCTAAAATCCGATTCCACCATCGTGTTCAGCGTGCAAAAACCTTTAAAATGAGGGGTCACTTGTTGGAAAATAACATTTTGGGGATTTTTGGGTAATTTTTGCGCACTTTAAATGCGCCAAAACCCTCCTTAGAGTAGGCCAATTTCGCCCATCTTCGAACTTAGCCTTTCGATTGCCAAGATAGATTTTTTGTGCAAATTTGAGCTGTTTATCTCAATTCTATCGAGAGTTATCGTCTGGAGTGACACATATATATATATATATACATATAAAAAAGTGTTAAATTTCAGGAATCGTTTTAGAATGGTCTGAAACGGATTTCTATGAAGAAAATTTCCAAAAATTTATATTATTTAAATTTCGAAGCCATTGCAATAGCTTCATTTTCTTTGAAAATTCGCTAAAAGGATTGATAATGAAAGGGCCTCACTGTCCTGTGTGAGGAGATGATTGTGTGAAGTCAATGGGCATAGATCCATTTGAGCATTTTTTGGACTGCATCAAGAATTTGTATGACCCAACCATAGAATAATACAACACCACAATATGTGTCAGAAGTAATATTCATATTAATAAATGAATTATTTAAACAAAAAATGTTGTGTTTTCCATTATTAACTATGTGGGGGCGCATACCGAACTTTTTCACTAGAGAAATAGTTCGGTATCCGCCCCCACTTTTTTCAACACCTAATTTCCCAATCTTAACCAATCAAAAATTATAATTCGTCACGATTGTGCTCAAGAAGATGAAATCTAGTTTACGGAACACTCCTCAAAAATTGAAAAAGGTGGTCGGGTGTGCTTGCAAAAGAGAGAACAAAATGGGGGCGGATAACGAACTACACCCGCAGTTTTTTTTGAGATTATTCACCACTACTACCTTTTAGACCACGGGGGTTAATTATCATGTGTCAAACTTCCTAAATCAGCTATTCCCATGTTTTACGATAATAGAGAGTTGTCGCGACCAAAAATTGACGATCGGGAGAGAGAACGTAAACGCAAGTGTTACGTTCAAGACGTAAGTTTTAGAGTTTTCAAGACTTGCGTTGTCCAACACCACGTAACTCACGGGTAAATTCTTCAAGGATAACCAAATTCCATCTCCATGGCTACGCTATCGCGTCACCCCGAATTTTGTAGAAAGACGGGAGGAGCCGGTCTCGGGAAGGTTTTCCGCCTTTTGCATTATCTTTATTTTGCGTTCTCTTTAGGAATATTTTGAAGCTTGAACTTCATGTGGTTCGTGCACCTATTCATCTTGAGCATTGCCATCCGAAAGCCATGAGCACGGTAAGTGTGTGCCTTATAATTCGCAATTATTGTGGGTATATAAAATATACAAAGAACCCAAGGTCTCACCGTGCCGTGCTTGTGGTTGTACTGTGAAAGGGAACGATTGCTCTTCTATAAATTGTTCATAACTCATAGAAAACCATCAAAATGGAATAATAACTATTACTGAATATTTATGTTACGAGCTAGTATGAGAATAAAGAGGTTAACTTGACAGACAAATTATATATAATTGACAATTATTTATTACTTTAACGTCACTTCAACATATGTCCGGAGTTACGTGAACACGCAACTTTCTCGTGGAACTTACGTTGGATAGTTAGCATCCGAGTTTGTTACCCTAGAACAGAGTTACCTACGTTTTACAGTTGCGCTTTTCGGAAAATGGTTGCGACAACTCTCTATTATTAGATGATACGTAGAAAACAACGACGTAGAAGTATTACTACTAGAATTTAATTATTACGTATTACTATTAGTAATTTCAGTAAAATACCAACTGATGCGCAAATTGTAGGCATTTCACGAATGGGGCTCACACTTGCCCGATGAGTTCTGATACCTACATTGTCCACACCGTTGTTCTGATTCGGCCTTCAAAGGAAGTGAATGAGTGGCGTCAGGCTTGGGAAGCATAAATATAATAACTAGAACCGTCACGACTCTGCCTGTATACATAATTCATCACCATTCCTCAATTATAGGTACTTATTACGCGCAATGTAGAGATTCAGTGATGTTTTCTATTATTTAAGAAAATATCAGTGGTTTTCTTCTACCATTTGATACATCTGACTGTATTTCCTGAGATTACAGAATGTCAAAATTGATTTTAATTTAGGGAGGAGAAGAAAAGTTGAAGGATTCATTCCCACTCATTTGTAGGTAGGTATCTGTTACACTGTTGTGGAACCTTTAATTTAGAACAGACGTAAAACGACGTAATTATTGGTATAATATTCGACTTTGAAACATTTACCGAATGCCTACCTTATAGTGAGTTAATAAGCCTAGAAGAGTATGCAAAGTAAGCCCACGTACCTTTAAATAGCGAATGATTCTTTGGAATCGGGGTTGAGGTCATACACTTTTCCCTGTGAATCGCTGAATAGATCAAAAACGATAGATTGCTTCACACAATTTTGTGTCGGTGTCGAGTTTCCTAAATAATTATTTAACTCCTACAAGGCGTCATGTTTGTATTTAGGTTGAAAGGGTTCAAATAAACCAAACAACTGATCGGACACAGCAAGATTATACGACGATAAATTTCAGATGACATTTGCGGCAGGCCGCCGCTCACAAGGAACT
Organism: Leptopterna dolabrata; assembly: GCA_954871275.1. Classification (NCBI taxonomy): domain Eukaryota; kingdom Metazoa; phylum Arthropoda; class Insecta; order Hemiptera; family Miridae; genus Leptopterna; species Leptopterna dolabrata. The sequence goes on along the minus strand of OX940983.1, from coordinate 10,964,254 downwards.
CGTCGTGACGAGTTGGTCACCGAATAGATGGGTGGTGAGTTCGTAAATTTCTTTTAGGAAAATGAGGAGAGCTTATGTTTTGTACAAAGAATTGAGCGTAATAAATTATTATGCTCTTTGGATGACTTAGTGAAAATAATTGTGTTTATCATAAATAGAGACAACTGAGTGTTTCACCAATAATCATAAGTTTCACCAACATCCCTTGTAGGTTAGTAGAAGGTGGGGGGTGGGGGCATCTTATTTCGGCAAAAACTTTCGATCTGTTCCAACACAGGAAGTTTAAGTAGCCTAGTAACTTTAAGAGGGTTTTGTTCCAGTTTTTCCTAAAAGAAACAATGGGATGTATAATCAAGGATGGCTGTTGAAGTTGAGTTGGTTGTTGTGAAATATTATTTCATTTGATAAGTGATGGACTATTGGATTTTGTTGGTAGGTACTTGTGAAACTTGAACAAACTTTGAAGTATTATTGATGGGTGAATTATTACACAACGGTAAATTATTACACAACGGTAAATTATTACATAACGGTAAATTATTACACAAAGGTAAATTATTACACAACGGTAAATTATTACACAACGGTTCATCTACCAAGAAGGGGCTGGATTTTGTTGATCGGTACATTTGCAACTTGACCAACCGTTGAAGTATTATTGATGGGCAAGTTATTACACAACGGTTCATTATACTTGACCAGAGGGTAGGTACTGATCACAGAAAACAGTGATCTACGCAGAAGTGGCATCTATTTCACTCCACATCAACAATTTTCCTTCAGAACTTCATTATTTGGGTTTCTTTTCGCCATTTTAGTTAACTGTTTGCCATCGACAGAATTATTTTAGCAACAGTTAACTCGAGATTTAGGTAGGTACCTAGTAACGAGTACGGGGTTAGGTACTAACCTACGGAGGGTCTGCGATCTACATAATATGTATAGAATAGTACATAATCATATTATATAGACGGGTTATCTATACAGAGAGCTGTGATCTGTAACAGAAGGGTATTCTGTACAAAATAATAAACCGTTGTGCAGGGATTTGCAGCGGTTTTTGGATGGCGATCGATTTTTGACTGCCCTCCTTATCATACCATTTTTTATTGTTATAACGCACGGTTCGAAACCATCTAACAGCATTTTACCCTGTGGTTATTTGAACTTATTCGCTCGTTATTTGAATTTGTAATTACCTACATATGGCTACGATAATAATACAACACCATGCGCTGAACTACTAGCTACTATTTGGTGCTTATTTATTTCTGTTTGATATGTAACGGATCGAAACGAGGCAGACGCAAGGATTGGTCAGAACATGTTCTCCTAGAACTATCGTTTCTATAATGGATTCTCTAGGCAGAACGCATAAAACAGTATTCTGTGGGCATTGTAGACAGATTGTCTAACGGCTCTCTTGAACAGCGAAGCAAAGGTCTTCTTTCGGTTTAGAATTCGATATCCCAAGAAATCTCCTACAACTAGGATACTGCGATAAGTCTCGGGTGAAGTTCTCTTCGCGGACACCCAAAACCCTGAGGCGCTCCTGTGGGAAACCCCTCTGGTCGGAGGATGCAGGAGAACTCGCTGTCGTTTTCTCAGAATCCGATTCACCTGGGAAGGTCATCCAGAGGTGCCACGAGGAGTTTCAAATGGAAGGAGGTTGAACCCGCGTCACTGGAGAACCAACGTGAAACGGACGGCCAAAGGGATCACACTGTAGGCTTGAGAGGTGTCTTATCAGTTATAATACACCTCTCGCCTCTCCACTGGTAAGCAAAGGCGTAGAAGTCTCCAGTCACAGTGATTGTCTTCTTATGATTAAATCCTTGAAGAAAAGACGAAAATCGAACGCTACTGGGCAGCGAGACGTCTAATGAGTTAATTCGTTGCAGACGGGCGTAGGATTAAAAAAAAAAATTAAAAAAACTCCAACTTTATTGCTACCTACTCCAGGATCATCCGTACGTTGCAGAGGATCAATGAAGCTAATTGATTGAAGAGCGAACTGAACTTGGTTTATGGGTCTGTTCTTGATGACTTGATACTTGATGTTCGTTCAAACTGTGAACTGATCTCAGTGGTCACTAGAAATGATGTCCGCAAAAATTCGATGGGGGATTGGTTCAGAATTGGAGGCAGTGACGTCTGGCAGGACCAAGTGAGTTAAACCATGTGGATTCAAATTGAAATAAGGGAAATGCCTCGCTGACGCTCGCATCTCAAAACGAATCACACCCCCTAATCAATCCGTAACTATAAACAATACATACGTGGCGTCTCACTAGCGTTTGCGGCCCACCTGTTTCCCATAAGTCGGCGTTTCGTGAAACCTTCACAAAAATGTTAGCCTCCATAGTTTTCAAAGAAGAATCTGAATTAGGATCTGAATTTTGGTTTATTATTTTCAATAATGAACCAATGGAATCGAGCATGAAAAAAAAAAAAAATTCTAACCCCCCCTAAAAATTTGATGGTTTACGTTTCAAGGTATATGTAGAATCCAGAACTGCAATAAAAAAATTTCTGTCTGTCCGCCGTACGCCGTACTGGCCACTTTTCTTAGTTACCACGAAACAAAATTGATGAAATTCGGGTTATAGGTTCCGTTCGGGGTCTAGTTGGTCCTCGAAGCTCGACGTTACTGTCAGTCATCTCTAAGGGGTTCAAAATAGGGGTTGAAATTTTCAGAACGCCGTATCTCGAAAACTTTCGATTGAAGGGTATTGTTTTTTTACGTTATTAAATTTTTCTTGAGCTAAACAATTTTTTGAGGCCACCCGGAGCATTGTACGTCCAGCCGTTCGTGTGCACCAAAAAGCTTCGTCAACACGATCGAGAATCAAACGGTATAAATCCGGCCCAGATATCATAACTACGAGCACCTGATTATAATCAAGGATGGCTGTATGGAGTCGAGTTGGTTGTTCTGCGATATTATTTCATTTGGTAAGTGATGGACTATTGGATTTAGTTCGTAGGTACTTCTGAAACTTGAACAAACGTTGACGTATCATTGATGGGTAAATTATTACACAGTGGTAAATTATTACACAACGGTAAATTATTACACAACGGTTCATCTACCAAGAAGGGGCTGGATTTTGTTGATCGGTACTTTTGTAACTTGAACAAACGTTGAAGTATTGTTGATGGGTAAATTATTACACAATGGTAAATTATTACACAACGGCAAATTATTACACAATGGTAAATTATTACATAACGGTAAATTATTTCAAATGGTAAATTATTACACAACGGTAAATTATTACATAACGGTTCATCTACCAAGAAGGGGCTGGACTTTGTTGATTGGACTTGAATAACCATTGAAGTATTATTGATGGGCAAGTTATTACACAACGGTCATTGTACATTACCACGAAGGTAGGTATTGACCACAGAAAACAGTGATCTACGCAGAAGGGGCATCCATTTCACTCCATATCAACAATTTTCCTTCAGAACTTCATTATATGCTTTTCTTTTTGCCGTTTTAGGTACTGCTTGTCATCGACAAAATTATTTGAGCAACATTTAACTCGTGATTTAGGTAGGTACCTAGTAACGAGGTACTAACCTACGGAGGGTCTGCGCTATACATATGATGTATAGAATAGTACATATTATATTATATAGACGCGTTATCTGTACAGAGAGCTGTGATCTGTAACAGAAGGGTATTCTGTACAAAATAATAAGCCGTTGTGCAGGGATTTGCAGCGTTTTTAAAAATTCTAGCTCAGTTTTTTCCAAATGGTGACTCCAATTTTGATTGCAGTTTTGGAGTTTTTGAGCTACGTCAGCTAGTTCTCTTGAACATTTCAACCACTATATTTTCCATAACTTTGAGACGGCTGACAGTAGACTCCTTGCGGAGCTGGGCCCAAATGCAAAATTTCATTAATTTTCGTACATGGTATTCTAGTTTCGGATTCTACGCACTTAGTACCTACAACGGAAAATTTTGAGTGGGTGGGGGGGGGGGAAGGGTTTGTTTTTTCGTTTTCGAAAGGTTCATTATTGAATATAATCAACCAAAATCACATTTTCCATTAACTGGTAGTTTTTGGTTTTGCCCAAAATTCAGATTCTACGTTAATAATTTTACGGGGGTGTTTGAAAGTCATTTCAAAATGGCTTACAATGAGGGCGGAAGGGTGCAGTGTTAGTGGGACACCCTGTGTTTATTGGTGGGGGGGGGGGGGGAATTTGTTTACGTTGCACATATACCTAAATATTAAAATAGTTACAAGTATTATTTACACCTACAAGAACAAATTTTTTGGGGTATTAGGATAGCATACGGCCACTTCATTGAAATCCGCTGGAGAGGGCTCTGAACTGGTTCTGAAAACTTATTGGAAGGAGCACAGATATGTACAGTATCATACTGCGCCCGATTACCCGTGGTCATTATTTACTGATCTATGGTATGACAAGGTACCTATGTAAAGTTACAAGTAGGCGATGATTAACGAGGTAGGCGATAATAAAATAATGAAATGAGACATTTCATAATTTGTCTGAGTAGGAAAGCAGGCTCATACAATATTTAGGGGTCGATACTTTGCCGGCGTTTCATAATTTTACAATGCCTTGGTAACATAATCATAATTATGGCATACTACACAAGGTAAACTAGGACGAGTATATAAATGTGGTAAGTTGAGTGTTTTCACTTGGTTATCGAGTTTTCTAAGAGCTGACTAATTTGTTCCATGAGGCGAGACCACAGGGAATCTTATATTTATGTATCTGAGTTCGACTCCTAAATTGATTCCTCTTCCAGAAGACTTCCCCTTCGCCCCCGAACCGTCTAGACTAGTGAGTTCGGAGCGTTGTTTGTCTACCTCTTGCAAAGGCCACCGCCCTTGGTTTTTTTACTTCCTCCATGACCCCCGAGGGCCCGCCGTGTAAATTATCGAGTTTTCTCTTTCTTTTTGGGTGTCACAGGGTGAATGCACCCTCGGATCTAATAATGATCCTAAAATGGCGTCTTGTACCACCTTCAACATATTTAAATAACCAATCTCGAAACCTAATAAGTCTGAACTCGACGAAGGGAGGCTGTTACCGGTTTTCCCACGGGAGTCGAACCTTCTAGACGAAACATCCCTATCAATGGAGTTCAACACCCCTCCGGAGAAGGTCGAAAGCCCAGCCCTTTCAAATGAATCTTCCTGTAGTGGAATTTTTTCCACTGAAAGACAGGAACAGGATCTAAGACATGGTCTAAGATCTTTCTCATGTCGTTCCTTGTAGCCCTTCATCCATTATAGCTGAGTTCCAGGAATCAGATCTGGCGTAATCTATTTTCTGTGAATAGCCCTAGACAGAATTCAGGCAATCTTCAAATAGGAATCTCGACGAGAGCAGCAGCATCCAGGGTTGCCACCTTAGCAACACGAAAATTGAGGAAGATGTTCGGCAGGGGGAGGGGGTGAGTGGCCAAATAATTTCAGAGGGAAACAGGAAAGTAAATTTATTAATATTTCTTTATATTTATTAATATTAAAAAAAATATTAATATAATTAAAATAGATTTATTATTATTTATTATTATTATTAAAAGTAAATTTATTAATATTTATCAAATTTTTATTAATGACATTCATCAAATTGATATTTTAAGCACCAAAGTGACGAGATCACTGTTCAGACCAGGTCAGATCTCTTACCAGAATATGATTCTCTGGTCAGAATTCTGTTTATGTTCTTCCACTGTTCCTCCTCAGGAATTGAAAAATAAAATAATAATAAGGCAATTTCATATACCTAAGTAAACTTTCTTTTAGACAAAACGATAAATTGTTCTTAAATTAGAACTTTGAGCTTCTTACGAGACGTTTTTGAGGTACCTACTTGAAAGGTGCATGTTTGAAATAAAAGAATGTAGGTAAAATAAATGAAATGAATGAGACATGAAAATCTGGACAGTCACGCAAAATTCGGACGGGTGACAACCCTGGCGACATCTCATACCTACATATGCACCTATATGCGCTGGTAGAAGGAAAGTGGACTTGACCTTTGCTCTAGTGTCATGTGGATTGCCATCAGCTGCTACGAGTATATCCTAGAGAAATTTACTGCAATGATTTTGCAACAACGAAATTATCTTAAATATAAAATAATAATTGGTAATTAGAAACAGCTATTTTTATTTATTTACTATAATTACGAACTCAGACTGCTTATTAGATGTTTATAATTCAACCTGTTCAAAGGATGTCTTGTCGCTAACTAGGCGTATCACTTGCTGGATAATATAAGTAGGTACTTAACGCAAGGTCCAATCCAGCAGGCGAGGCCAACGGTGTGGCCCTGCTTGACTCCTCCATTTTATTACACATTGCAAAACTTTTTGCCAACTGGTTCTGACCTTAAGAATCTGCGCCGCAGTTGTTGTCTCATATCCATTACTGGATTTCGCCACATGCACGATACGCATTTGGGCTCTCGATTAAATTGTGATAGATTTTCAAGGAACATTTTGGAAATTGTCTTGTCAAATTTGGATTGAAAGTTCCCTAACTTGTGACCATGATGCAATTTATCACTCAAACAAGCACCCAAAACTACCTCGTATGTTCACAGTACTCTTTCTTGTTTCCTACGAAGGAGGAATAGAATAAACATTGGCAGATATGAAAACTGATGCGAGCGATTCAAATTACATTCTAGTTCTACACTATAGAAGTACGTATTTATGTAGTTATATCAAATTACGAAAATACATAGGTACGCAATCATAAACCACAACCCCCCAAATGGAATTTAAAACTTTCTATCTAGTATTTTTCCCCGTATTACTGTTGGATTTCGGAATCAAATTGTCTGACGACACCTGTGAGGGAGCTGGACGGACGTAAAGCACAACCTGGAATGGCTATTTACTGGTTTATTCACTTTCTATTCAACTACAGTAATACTGATTTTTAGGCTGACACCTTTAAGTGTGAGAGCTCGCATTGTAACTTAACTAGGTGATCCCTCGATTTATAACTGAGAAGGATTTCGGTACTGTGGGCCGCGATCTTTGAATCGTCCACAACCTAAACTAGTAGTCAGAATAAGCTGACCTTTTAAGGGTAGGTATGTGAGGTTTTGCCTCGAGATAACATTTTTGTCTTTGCTAGGATCGGCAATTAGGACTGTAATGAGCTCAGGGGGCCTATTCACTAAGCCAAAGAGACATCTCTTTCAGGTCCGACTCTCTCTTTTGGCAAAATAGAATTTTATAGTATCCATGAAAGGGTTATTCAGTAACTTTTAAAAGAGAGAGTTGGCGGCCATCTTGTCATTCTCGATCTCTTTCAGAGAGACAGCTAATTAGGTGTCTTTCCTCGAAAGAGAGTCTATTTCTCGTTTGTTTCACAGTGATCGTGTAATATTCTCCTTCATCCGCAACCACATTGGTAATTTTGATCGTGTATTTTTTTCATTTCATAAAGTTTTTCTTCTTAAATTTTTTCATTTCATAAAGATTAAATTTTTCATTTCAATTTTAATTAAAAATATATACATAATTATTGATTCATGAATAAAAACGTCCATGTACGGGTTGAGGTAGGTACCTACCTACCTAAGAGTCCCCGTTCATTAGGTGTAGATATAATACAAGCATTAAGCCCCCTAATTCGACTTTTACTGTTTATAATTGAGACTTTTTTCAATTTCATTTAAACTTTTATCCGATTCGTGAGTAAAAATGTCCAAGTATGAATTGAGGTAGGTAGGTAGGTACCCAATTACCCACTGAATAGTTATTACTAAGAAATGCGTTCATTATTAAGGAATTGAACTCCTGGGGGCACAACATCTCGCACTTCATGGATACTATGGCATTTTCGTGTATTAGGATCCATATCTCTTTCTCAAGGTCTCTGGAGCTATTCAGTAAAATAGACATTGGAAAAGACTGTCTCCCAGGGGAGACTATCTCTCGCGGGAGATTTTCAAAATAGATAATCTCTTTCCACTATCTATTTTAGTGAATTAATAGGCCCCCAGATGTGCACCGGAGGTGGCCCCTTCCGAATTTTATCATATAATCCAACAGAAACGTATTTTATGTAAACGTAGGCATGTTTGGTCAAAAATGCAAAAAGAAAAGCAATGCTCCAGTCTACACCTAAGAGTGATCGTAATGAACTCAAATTCAGAGGAAGGTGTGAGTTATTACAGTATTTGTGTTTAAACAACACAGGAAAGTTCCTTTTCTCCCGTATTTTCACTACATTTATGTTCCTCTCTATCTCCAGGTGACCACCGTCACAAAGCTTTCAAAAATTGAAACTTGTTCGAAGATGAAAGCCAAGTGGGGACTGGGATATCTACAACTGGTACCCACAAAGAGAAGAGAAGCTGAGGACGTTGAACCTGGTAGGTGGTAGGTAAGGTTGTCCTTACGTCTGGAAAAAGGTCTCAGACACTCGAGCCCAAGCAAGAGTCTTTTCAACTATGTAAATTACATTTATATCTCCCCCAAGGTCGGTGGCTCCTTTAGACGAACTTATACTTTCAAACTCTCAAACAGAGCGAACTTGGAGTTTTCCTCCTAAGTATTTTATCGGAGCGACTTTACTGACAGAACGAAACTAATGGTGCATCAGTTGTGTATTGTAGTGCCTGAAGAGAAGAAACCCTCCTGATATCTTGTATGTACAAAATGACAACTGGATTATTGGGAAATAAGTGTTGCAGGCAGGCGATCTATACTAAAAAAAGCGTTTTATTATTAAACAAAAATAAAATTAAAATTAAACATCAACATAATGCTGGAAGCCATCCGTTCAATCCACCAAATATCATCCGATTCCTGCTATATACTCGAGAGTTCGAAAAAATTAACATAGGCTACTCAGATCGTCTGGATAAGCGAAATGTCATGTGAATATTCTTGGTAACCTTGACATATTCCAATGAGCCCCTCTACCTCCAACGGCCACTTTGGATGCTGATATCTTTGTGGACAGAATTTTATCTGATTACCGTCTACTGTTTCTATAATTTCTGTACCAGAGGCCTCAACCATCGCAGCGGGGGATTTGATATTATGCAGAATATAGAAAGTGAATGGTACCTACCTATCCGTACGCTGATTTGCACAGCTATGCGAGGCGATTAGCTAAGTGGGGTGAGGGCTATACCTAAATAGATCTCAGGATGATTTCCAACTAGAAACGTTCTGGAGCGATGACACCTTTTCATTACCTCATACCTCATTCTCGTTTTCGATTCACTTATGGAGCTCGTACGTCTTATCGTGTTCAGACCGGCCAAGAAAACCGACTGCAGATAACTACTGACACCAACGCCGAGCTTCTACTTTCTATCAGCTAGACCCCAAAATGGGACCTACATACTAAATTTCATTAATAATACTGGTCAAAAGATGGACGGATTTTCGGTCTATGTAGGTAAATAACTACCTTGAAAAGTACCTATATGAAAATGATGAACCAAAATCTTTTCTAGAAGTCTCACGAACAATTTTTGCAAGTGCATATTACAAGTTTTGAAGGGATTTCGTATATTACGAAATTTTAGTAAAATTATTATTTTTATAAATCGGTAAAATCTCAAGGTAGGAAACATGATTTAGAATCTCTCTTTTCCTCATTCACCCTCGCACAAACCGCATGACAACTTTGATTAAAAGCAGTAAAAATATAGTGATCCCTTAATTTTGAGCGCAATGTTCTAAAAATTGTTAACGTTTTATGGTGAACTTTTATTTCAGTTTGGTTAGGTTTGGTGGAATTGTCAAACATCAAGTGCTGAACGGATTTGGACCCCCCCCCCCGCCAATTCTTCAGAATGAGACGAGCATTCCGATTTCCTGTAGGTACTGTTTTTAAATTCATCCACTTGAAACATCCGTATGGTTATTATTTCTTTGCATAGGCAAAAGTTGTTTTTTCAAAGAAAAGTGTTCGTTGGCCATTTTTTATTGGAATGTTCTGATTTGCTGGAATTGGGCTTAAACTCTTCAATGCCTATGTATATTTTTAAAAAATCTATAATTTTTGACCGGCGAATATTTTTTTGGACCGGTGGAACTATATTTTTGGACCGATCGGCAAATCTGAAACTGCGTTTTTTCGAGATAAGTATCCCTTAATTTTGTTCACCAGTATAGTTACAGCAAGTGAAAATGATAAAATAAAGACTACATGAATGGATAGGTGAAATACTGGACGAATAATTTACCGCATGTGTGATGCTATGGTGGCCAATGCAAAAACTTTGCAAATTATTACACAACGGTTAATTACCTGTATAGATGCCCCTTCTGCGTGGATCACTGTGTTCAGTGGTCAGTACCTACCCTCGAGCTCTCCGCAGGAAAGCCCTTAATCGAATACTGAATCCAGCCAGGGAATTACAGTTTCATAAAAATGCGCGGGATTCAATAATTCAATCATTAATTTTTGTTGTTATTCATGAAGCATAAGGTAAACAAACCGTTGTGTAATGAATCGTTGTCTAATAAACTGTTGTGTAATAAACCTTGTGTTAAAATTTACATGTATAGATCTGCGTAGATCACTGTTTTCTGTGGTCAGTACCTCGAGCTCCCCCCAGTAAAGCCCTAAATCGAGTATTGGAGCCAACCTGGGAACTTCATTTAATAAAAATGCGCGGGATTCAATAATTAATTATTTGTTGTTATTCATGAAGCATATAAAGATTGTTCAAGTTATTAAAGTACCTATCTACAAAATCCAAAACAGCCGTCATTCTTCAAATGAAATAACATCACGGAACAATCAACTCGATTTCATACAGCCATCCAGTTATAACCAGATGCCCCCTAGGAATGATATCTGGGCTGCATGTATACCGTTTGATTCACGATCATGTTGACGAAGCTTTTCGGATCAAACGAACGGCTGGACGTACAATGCTCCGGGTGGTCTCAAAAAATTCTGTAGTTCGAGATCAATTTAAAAACGCAAAAAACCATAATTTAATTTTCGAGCTACAGCGTTCTGATAAATTTCAACCCCTGACTGACAGTAATGCCGAGCTTTGTGGACCAGCTAGTACCCCCCTCCCCCTACAAACCATATTTCATTAATTTTGGTTTTTTTGTAACTAAGGAATGTGCGAAGTTTGGCGGACGGACAGAATTTTTTTAATTCCATTTTCGAATTCTACGTACCTTGAAACGGAAACCATCAAATTTTGATGGGGAGGGGGGATTTAAAAAAAGTTATTCCAAAGGTTCATTGTTGAAAATAATAAACCAAAATGAAGGCGAATACGAATCTCCTTAACGTGTGAACAAGGCATTATTGCGAAAGCGAATCTAGGATAGGTATTTTAGAAATGCACGAATTTGTCATGCATTCCTAGTTACGTTGGCTCAAGACTACCAAATGATAATGATGGCATATGATTAATAGTTCGGCGCCGCGCCGATTTGACGCATCGATACATTGCCGCTTCACTAGTACCTACCTGATTCACTTTGTCGTCCAAAAATTATATGGAACAGGCTTCAAAACAAAGGAAGGTGAAGCTCACACCTGGTGATACTTTCCCTTTCAATTCCTTCCCCGAAAAGCGATTCCAACTCGTGAAAGACTTGGAAGTCCGAAAAAAGAACAACGAGAAGAGTTAGTCATCTCATTCTGAAACCACGAGGGCGGAACGGGGCCTTCCAGAAAAATCAAGCCTATCGTTTCCAAAGCTTATTATTTTGTCTGAGCAACAAGCCAGACATGATCCCCCGAGATCCCGTCTCAACGCCTACAGGATCTCCCCACTCACAGGGGACCATCCTCCTGGGACAACGTGGACTTCGCCGTGAGTCATTCAGGAAACGCGCGACCTTGAAGCTGAAACTGGCGGGTTTTTTTCCTGAACGAAAAATAAAAGTCGAATTCTTAGAAGTCCCAACTTGGGAGACCGATTTTTTTGAGAGGGCCTAACGAGATAAGCCTGTGAGTTGTTGGTGGACGCGTTAAAAATAGACGAATTTAAATGAAAAACAAACGTAACCCTCCACCCAAGGAACAAGGTAAACAAGGAATCGAGGTTGATAAACCCAGGGAAGACACAGGGGGCGATCCATTGGTAGGAGAGAATTCCTATTTGCGCTACCAGCGACCAGTGGCGTACCCAGAACAGTGCATATTCTGGCATCGTCTTCACTGATAACACGAAGGCTTGTTTGTTGACGTTCGAGTTAATTTATATCGGCAACTATACTTATATACTAATTTCAGACGTCAAATACCCAGTAGCGGTGCTTGGGCTCTGAAAACAGTGGTGCACCAAACCAGGACACAAAACCAAGAGATTTGTCTACAAAATACCTCGAGGCAACAATAAACACCCTTTCCTTATTTACTGATTGATATTCCGCAAATTCCCTTTCAATCAACAATCTATCGTCGTACGAAAACGTCCACAATTTCTACTGCAAATTAGCCACCGAATTCACGTTTTATAAAAATATAGTAAACTAAAATAAAACAAAACAATGACCCGTCGGCCGGTACATACTTGGATGGAGAAGCTATTGACTTGAAGGTAGGTAGTTATCAGTGTGTTAGGACGCCGATCAATCCACAAGACCACAAACAGCAAACAGGACAAAATGCACGTACGTATGTACCACGAATACAAATCAGGGGGCCTATTTTGAAAATATTATCTATTTTGAAAATCTATATAGTCTCCCCTGGGAGACAGTCTCTTCCGATGTCTCCCGGGTTCATCTATTTTACTGAATAGCCCCAGAGACCTTGAGAAAGAGATATGGATCCTAATACACGAAAATGCCATAGTATCCATGAAGTGCGAGATGTTTGTGCCCCCGGGAGTTCAATTCCTTAATAATGAACGTATTTCTTAGTAATACCTATTCAATGGGTGCATACCTAGCTCAATCCATACTTGGACGTTTTTACTCATGAATTGGATAAAAGTTTAAATGAAATTGAAAAAAAGTCTCAATTATAAACAAAAAAAGTCGAAGTAAGGGGCTTAATGATTGTATTATATCTACACCTAATGACACTCTTAGGTAGGTAGGTATTTTTAATTAAAATTGACTTACCTTTATGAAATTTAAAAAATACACGATCAAAATTACCGATGTGGTTGCGGATGAACGAGGATATTACACGATCACTGTGAAACAAACGAAAAATAGACTCTCTCTTTCGAGGAAAACACCTAATTAGCTGTCTCTCTGAAAGAGATCGAGAATGCCAAGATGGCCGCCAACTCTCTCTTTTAAAAGTTACTGAATAACCCTGTCATGGATACTATAAAAATCTATCTTGCCAAAAGAGAGAGTCGGACCTGAAAGAGATGTCTCTTTGGCTTAGTGAATAGGCCCCCTGTTATCAGAACCGGACCGAACGCAAAACGCGTTCAATTTGACACAAAAAATTCAAAACTGACAACTGACTCAACAGAGAAAGCGAATATAATTTACAACAAAAACAAATCAGAAGACGAAGAAGCATCTCGTATGGAGATGACGAATCGAATACTTAAGGCGAAATGTCCCCGATTTAGTTCCAAAAGCTGCCACCACGTTGTGCTTCAAAATGAGCTAAAAGTATCCTACAAATCCTGGCCGCTACGATTGACCGATTTTGATTCTGCAAACGGTTTTGTTGACCATTTATAAGTAGAATTGGTTGTACACTCTTACATTTTTTTTAAAATTTTTTTTTACAAATTTTAAAAATTTTATCTCGTTTAAAAAAATAAATTTTTGAAATTGGAGGTGGAGCAGCTCTACAAGTATTTAAATGAAGATGAAATCCGTTGGAATTTTTAAAATCGCATGAATAGCAAGCGAATAGTATTGTTATTTCAAAATTTTGGCGGGAAAAGTCAATTTCAAATGCAGAGGCTGGCCGGGAGGCTGGTCGGTCTCCCGAGAAGAGGGTGGCCGATGACCTTGGACGACCTCGGACCGGGGATTACCAAAAGTCGTCTGTCTCCTCTCTTTGTGAAATTATTTTCATTTGAAATTTTTTCGAACATTCGTCTCAGTGAATCAGAAATGGATATCTTATAATAGTATCGTCATAATGATATAGGTACATATTATTCTTAAATTTTATCTTATCAATAAATTGTATATGTTTGACAAACTTTATTTCAGTAAAAAAATAAATATTTCAATTTATTATTTTAATGTTCGGAGTACGTCGTAGTTATGCGCATAACAAGAATTTCACGTTTGCGCATGCGCAGACGATAAACCTGGTACTTTTTAAATGAATTTTATATGGGACCGTCTGAGGCCTAACCCGCACCATTCGACCATTTTATAGGCGTAACAAGGATTGACCACAGACAGACCAACAGATACGGAACCAAAAATGTTTCTTGATGTCTGAAACGTAAATGCGAGAGGAAATTTTCATTTTGGAGGACATGAAATTTTCACGACTCTCGCACGGATACAAAGCTTTGCTCTTTGCGCAATCGAAGATGGAATATTATTCTCTTTTACCATTAGCAATATGAGTCCATAATGCACTATCAAATCACAATAGCATGAGATGAGCAATATAAGGGATCCCCAATTCTTTTTTATAGCCAGTTTTGAATTTCCTGAAATGCATAGGTAGGAAATGCATAGATAATAGGTAATAATAATGTTTCTGTAATTTTTTTTTATTTACAATTAATTAGTTTTTCCCCTTTCTTCTTTTGTTGGCGAATCCCCCCGAGGCCTCAAGTTCCGCCAATGACGAGGATCCACTATTTCAGGGAGTAGGTAGTTCAAATAGAACTTCGATAGTTGCGGTAGCATCTTGCTCCAGAAATCGTCGTCTCTCTCTATAACCTCATGGTGGACATCAACTTTGGTCCATACTACAAAGTGGCAGAATTTTCGTTTTGCAATATGTAATTGCCCTTGTACCTGCCAACAATTATAATCCAGTCAGTCGGGAAAAGTTATGCACCTAGTATTACAGTAGATAATCTCGGGACGTGGGAGCGTCCCGCCCGCCAAGAAAACCAAAAACGCTGCAAAGTCCTTGTCACATGGGTTTATTATTCCATTGGACATACCTACAGAAATGTTGGATGTTCATTTATTGTTTCTTTCATGCGTAATAATCGAAATAGCTATTTCTAATGGTTTCCATTAATTTTGGCCACTAAAACACAAATTAGGTACGCTCCTTTTTTTTTTTTAAATCTATCTTTGATCATTGGTAGTGCCATTTAATCGTCTTGATCCACGTGTTGACACTTTTTCCAGTGTTATTATACAAACTGATGGTGATTTCACACGATTTCCCAGGTTTTTCAATCATAAAAAATCAATTTTGGGAGCTGAACATTTGGTAGAACTCAATTTTCCACTCTTTGGTCAAAATTGACTTCATATTCGGTCTTCCCGTCCCCAAATACATGGAAAACGATATTTCAGAAGCTCATGTTACCAACATGTTGCTAAAACGCAAAAAGTACCTATTTTTACACACATTTTCACTCATAACACCCCTGGGTATATTCCGATCGGGCTGAAAAGTTTCGGGACACAACTAGGGCCCAAATGGAGCAAGTGTGCGAAAGAACGACTTTTTTAGACCGAAAATGAAGCCTGCACACGTGATACGGCGTACGGCGGACGGACATTGCATTTTTGGAATCTACGCACCTTGAAACGGAAAAGAAAAAAGTTTGAGGGGGTGTTATAAAAATTTTTTGCTGAGCGAATACATAGGTGTATTATTCACAGAATAATAAACCAAAACGACACTGTTTACGCGACAAGACAAATAGGGCTCCCCCTCCCACCAGATGAGCTATGTAAGGGCTGGCTGTCCCTAATTCTTTTTTATAGTCAGTTTTGAATTTCCTCAAAATTTTCCACAATTTTATGAAACTGAGCTTCCTAGATAGGGGATAAGGGAGTTATGGTAGAATTATCAATAACATACATAACTGCCGTAAAAATTGATCATTATTTTGATACAATCGTTTCTGCGGCTGAGGAGGATTTTTGGCGAGTTAGTATTTACAACAGCGTTCGTTTTTGGTGGATTAGGTATTACGTAACAATTGAATAATAACAATTGAACCTACCTGGTAGTAATAATTATGGGTCTTCTTCAAGCGACCAGTTTTCTTGTCGATGCAAAAACCTTTGATTTTTGAAACGGCTTCTTCAATAGTCATGTGTTCGGCTTTTTGGGGGCATTTTATTTCAACCAGGAAGTCGTCCCCAATAGTTCCATCAGGCGATGCACCAAGATAGCCATGACGATTATCCACGAACAGCCCACAAGGCTCTACCTTCAGTCCGAGTTTGGCTTCCAGAGCCTTCACCGCAACAGGTTCCTGCATCTGGCCATAATGCATTGCATTGGTCGACACTTGGCTGTACAGGATGTCTCTCACGACGTTACTACATGTTTTAACTCTTCTTTTGGCAATCCTTCCGAAGTTTGAGGCAGTTAGGCGATTTTTCCTCTCCTCGAACCACCTTGCATTAGCAGCTTGCCCAACTGTTAGTCTCTCCAAAGTACTTGCTTCGGCTGCTGTTACGGTTATTTTCTGGAGGAATTCTTTCTTCTGTAACTCCAGCTGTTCAGGATCCATGTCAATGGCTTGGCAAAATTCACCGTAGTCTTCGAGGCCATTCTTTTTTGGCCGTTGCTGAGTAGGCTGGGGAGCAGTTTTCTGCCGAAAATAACTTCCCTTAGCCAAGGACTTCTTGCACGCAATTATTCTTTTTTGGCGTCTAAGACCCACTTTTTTCACAACAGAAGGAGGGCTCATCCCTGTAATAAATTTCTGGGCTGTGTGGTGCCACATCGAACCCATCTGGAAATCCAGCGCCGCTCCTTTTACTCTGCAAGTGTACGAGGACCGTTTTCCTCGGTTTACTTGCTTTCCTCCACTAAATTTGGCTACTAATGACATATAATTTTCTGCCATATTACTCGTGTCGTTCGTAATAATTTGGGAGGACTTTGCAAGGACCGGTATCAGGGCTGTGCCTATTTTTTGGATGAGGTCATCGACATGATCTACGTCCCCAGCGAATCCTGACATGGAACAGAAGTACGTCTTGCATTTTTCATGATTGCCAAAAACGTGGTCTGGTCCGTTCTTCAAATCTTCTTTTAATTTTTCGACGTCACCATGCTGAGAATTATATTTCACTGCACCCCGAGCAGAAGCTGTCAATCTTGCAATGATTTTATTTGTCAGCCGACGATTATTTCCCTCTTTCTGTATTTTGTAGAGGCGCTTAGTATAATTTTTGATAACGTGGTTTGCACATTCAACTTTCGTAATAAACCGGCCGTACTTTACATTTTGTCGAATTTTGACAAAGGCACTTGAGTCACCATCACCAACCATACAACGATATTGGATGCCATGCAACGTCTCACTTTGCTGGAATGCCTCTATCAGCATATCAGTTTCCATTGACGCTGATGGTCCATCCCAATTCTTTGAACAGTTAGAATGGGCTGGTGAAAGGTTCATGCGTGCCCGGTATACGCACATAGAGCAATATTTATTTCGCACACCGATGAACAATAATTTTTTCGTGCGAAAACCAATGACACATGCCACACCGGAATTGGCAGTGTATCGGTGGCCATGACTGCGATGAGACCACCCACCATCGACGATAACTTTGATGAAGGGAGTACCATCTTCTGTGACATCTCCATGCTCCAATGCTAATCGCCTTTCTTCTTTTCCCGCCTCTTTCATGGAATCAAAAATAAGCTCTTGCCATTTCTGCAACAAAAAGGGTAACTATTATAGGTATTTACCAAACTGTGGAACAATGCACGTAGGCTCCTCCTACCTTCGTACTTCTATAGTCCACATTTACAGTGCTACCTACTTGGTGAGCAGACATAATTATGGAAGTTAGACTATGCAAAAAAGTACCTACCTCGCCTATACTGCCTTCGATCTTCCGAAACGTTTTGGAGCATAGAGGTGTGATTCCCATAGTCGAAAAGGCTTCTTCCATGTTGGCATGCCCGCCTCCTATGGACATGAATCCCCAGACGGCTTTCTCTGATATGGACAATGGAACGGGATCACTTTGGAGTACTTGATCTCCACATTGGAGTTCATGTGTCTTCTCTATGGATCTGACAGAGGAAGGAACTGTGCTCACTGGAGAATTGTTCACGCTCGAACCGCGACGGTAAGGTTCGTTACTAACGATTTTTACCTCCTCACAATAAGGGCATTGAAATTTCAGAAGCCACGACAATTGTACACTCGATGAAGATATCAGTTTGAAATAACCGTCTTTGCTTTTCAAACATTCAAAGCGGTGCTTATCCAGAGATAGTAGCCCCCTGAGAAAGTGCTGACCATCTACAACAAAACACCCTTTGATTTGTGAAATTACAGTTTCAGAATTTCCACGTGGGTAAGCGCTCTCCACTATCAGCTCCTCGTACCTGAAAAATGGTCTTGGTCATTCATGTGAAGAAACTAATCCTGAAATCTCAACTCTATTGTTAGGCAGTACATACAATACAATACCATACCAATTTGAAATATCTAGCATGAAACCAAATGTAGTGATAATTTGTTTGGCATGTAAAAATAGATCATTGAACACTACTTACTCCGCAAAATGAGTACCGTTAGTTTGTGGTTGACTGGTAATATATTCGTTGTGGTTGTTGTTATTTATTGACACGTTGTCAGCTGCGATCTCCGACTTCTCGGATTGATCAACCGTAGTTGATGAGTGACCGCCTGAATAAGTGAATAAATCAGCTCCGTCCCTAAAATAAATATTACAACTAATTTCCATACTACGTGGGTAAGTAGCTTACTTGAGTTCGGACTGACAATTTTTTATTGACTGAAATAGTCTGGCGTATTCAATCAGAAAGTACTCACGGAATCGCAAAAAGCTGCTCTTCACTATATTCTCTTGACTGTATTATATCTTCATTGTTGGTATTGGAACTGGAAACTCTATTACGTTTGATTCTCTGATCACTATAGCATAGGACAATAATTTTAGTTAGGCTGCTATGCATGTAATAAATAGGTTCAAAAAACCTATTGAAACAGGAAGTTGCTTTACCAATGCTTACAACAATATTGTTATTATTATTGACTATCATTATCATTACATAATTTATATTTCAAACAAAAGAAGTTGTCCAAGTACTCACACTCTCCATTTCATAAGACTGTTGCTCATCAACCGTCTCTTCCTTCTAGCATTCAACGTTAATCGCTTGTGGCACACTTTAGGGCTTTGATCTTTTCCTACGTGAGAACTGAAGAATAAAAAAGTGTGGAATAAATACGATGAGGATGAATAAAATACAATGAGTTTATCGAAATCGGCATCTTCATTACCATCGAAAACCATACTCCACTCAATTTTTGGTGAAAAATGTCATGTTTGCTGAATTTCCCCCTCCCCATCTAGGTATAGATTGAAAACAATGAGTTTATCGAAATCGGCATCTTCATTACCATCGAAAACCATACCCCACTCAATTTTTGGTGAAAAATGCCATGTATGCTGAATTTCCCCCTCCCCATCTAGGTATAGATTGAAAACAATGAGTTTATCGAAATCGGCATCTTCATTACCATCGAAAACCATACCCCACTCAATTTTTGGTGAAAAATGACATGTATGCTGAATTTCCCCCTCCCCATCTAGGTATAGATTGAAAACAATGAGTTTATCGAAATCGGCATCTTCATTACCATCGAAAACCATACCCCACTCAATTTTTGGTGAAAAATGCCATGTATGCTGAATTTCCCCCTCCCCATCTAGGTATAGATTGAAAACAATGAGTTTACCGAAATCGGCATCTTCATTACCATCGAAAACCATACCCCACTCAATTTTTGGTGAAAAATGCCATGTATGCTGAATTTCCCCCTCCCCATCTAGGTATAGATTGAAAACAATGAGTTTATCGAAATCGGCATCTTCATTACCATCGAAAACCATACCCCACTCAATTTTTGGTGAAAAATGCCATGTATGCTGAATTTCCCCCTCCCCATCTAGGTATAGATTGAAAACAATGAGTTTACCGAAATCGGCATCTTCATTACCATCGAAAACCATACCCCACTCAATTTTTGGTGAAAAATGCCATGTATGCTGAATTTCCCCCTCCCCATCTAGGTATAGATTGAAAACAATGAGTTTATCGAAATCGGCATCTTCATTACCATCGAAAACCATACCCCACTCAATTTTTGGTGAAAAATGCCATGTATGCTGAATTTCCCCCTCCCCATCTAGGTATAGATTGAAAACAATGAGTTTATCGAAATCGGCATCTTCATTACCATCGAAAACCATACCCCACTCAATTTTTGGTGAAAAATGTCATTTGTCCTAGATATAGATTGAAAACAATGAGTCATTTAAAAATTTTTTAAAAATGTCATTTGTCCTAGATATAGATTGAAAACAATGAGTTTATTGAAATGTACCAACAAACGGGGAGCTGTGCCGAGGGTTTCAGAGCTAACCTTTTTTCTTGAACACTTCCTACCTATAAAAAATATAAGAATAATATCATGCAAACACGAAAAACTTCTGGACCTTTTGCAAATTAACCTTTTTTTGGGATAATTTGACTGGACTAATGACCTCATTCAGTTTTCATTCTTTCCGTATTTTACCAGACCGTGTGAGGGTACTTTTTAGCAGAAAATCGGTGCAGTAGGGTACAAACGAACACACCGACAAATCGACGAGTCTTTTATATAAAAACAGGTTGGTTAGGTACCTACTTACTCCGAAAGGAATTCGTAGTTTGTTGAGGTACTGGTGGGCGAAGGGAAATCATTTATGCCTCTCCATGCTATCTGATCCATCGTTTCTAAATCACTGAACGTGATAGAATCATTCAGTAAATGATATGTTCAGAAAATTGATGCAAATTCATAACTAGGGCTAAAAGGTATGGACCCAAAGTTTGACATACGTATAACTACGTCATAATAATAATAAAATAATAGATACGAAAATAATAGATGAAAATATCTTAGTAAAAGGTAGGTATACTTACTGTACAAGAGAATCGTTGTTGGTTGAGGGCGTAGTGGTCTCATTTTTCTCCTGATCCATCGGTCCTGAATGACTGAAAGTAATAGAAATGCAAATGCAATGGAGTTGGAGTAGATTTGGTATCTGGTCTTCGCTTATGATGACATTTTTATCTATCAGATATTTATCAGTTTGATTCATTGTTTATTATTGGATGCAATAAACCCAAATACTATACTACTCTAGTAATAATCTAGAAGGTAATTGAATAATCTATAGGTAATAATATTTCTATTATTATTCACATCCGAAGGCAACTTACCGTTTTGTGAGAAACAAACGTTGCTTGCAGTACCTCCTGGATTTTCTCCTTGAACCGGGCTGGAGTTTGCCCTTACTTTTCCTGGATTGTCGTCGGTCCATTTCGGCA
This sequence comes from Leptopterna dolabrata, assembly GCA_954871275.1. Taxonomy (NCBI): domain Eukaryota; kingdom Metazoa; phylum Arthropoda; class Insecta; order Hemiptera; family Miridae; genus Leptopterna; species Leptopterna dolabrata. Next base: position 10,942,784 of record OX940983.1, on the reverse strand, counting down.
GAAAGAGACATAAAAGACCGGCGAGAAATTGATCAAGTAATTACTAATAGTGATAATACCATAAAACAATACTAATAAGAATAACGTCTTGAAATGTTGAAATTAAATAATGTTGTTGTTGTTTTTCTTTAGGATGCCGTGAATGTGTGTGTGAGATTCCTTCAGCTTTCAAGCCATGCGAGGCATAGGTAGGCTTCGTTGTCTTCTTGACATATAGGTATGTTGCTTGCTGCAGTTTTTCGCTGTGACTCGCCGTGAAGAGAGAAATTGAAATCGGGGAAGTAGGTACGTACCAAACCGAGAACAGAAACGGCACACAAACGGAGAAACACTAGGTAGGTAAATCGATTGTTACTCATTTTGGTATCGACATTAGGTTATTTCCATTCTAGGTTTTGGAAACAATGTTGAACGGTAGCTCTAAATTCCTCATAAATTAGATGTGTCCAGTGAAACAAAATTGATGTCACGGCATTGATTTTGACAACTTGGTAGTAGGTACCTGTCGTTTTTTACAGTTTGCTGAAGAGTCGAGTTTCTTTCCCCCCATTATAGCGCGGGAAAGCTGTTTTTCCGGTTGGAATGGCTTTCGCGCCGGTAAAGGTACGTTGAGCGTTTTACGTTGTCTACTCCCTCCTAAATTGCAGTGAGCGCGAAATAGTGGGAGACCACAATGCTTTTGGAGGCGTCAAGAGCATTATTATGTTTTTGGTGTTTTACTATCGACCATACACAATAAACTTCACCAAACTAAACCTCATTTTGTTCTTTGATAATGGTCTATTGACGAATAATTAATTACATAACGCGTTAATTAGTCATCAATTTACAATTATTTATTAGTTAAGATTGGTTATTATCAATAATAAGATATCATTATCAGAAATATTATCCATCTTCTTTATAGTAATGGAATGAATAATGATAGGATATCATTACTTATAAGGTGAATATAATTTGATTATGAATATAATTATCATCATAATGACACTAAGATAATTATTATGAATTTCTGATCCAATTATTATCAATGTTGGGTATTGGATGAATGTTGAGAATACAATCCAAATAAGTAGGTATCTGTATTCATGAGAAGAGGAGCAAAACGGATGACTTATTAACGAGACAAAATAATAATAATAATGTACTATAACTTTTTTACGATATTATCAATTTCTGGCCCATGATGAATATGGAGATTTGAGAATACTCGCCATCAAATTGTTGAGGAGAGGAGACAGACGACTTTTGGTAATCCCCGGTCCGAGGTCGTCCAAGGTCATCGGCCACCCTCTTCTCGGGAGACCGACCAGCCTCCCGGCCAGCCTCTGCATTTGAAATCGACTTTTCCCGCCAAAATTTTGAAATAACAATACTATTCGCTTGCTATTCATGCGATTTTAAAAATTCCAACGGATTTCATCTTCATTTAAATACTTGTAGAGCTGCTCCACCTCCAATAACAAAAATTTATTTTTTTAAACGAGATAAAATTTTTAAAATTTGTAAAAAAAATTTTAAAAAAAATGTAAGAGTGTACAACCAATTCTACTTATAAATGGTCAACAAAACCGTTTGCAGAATCAAAATCGGTCAATCGTAGCGGCCAGGATTTGTAGGATACTTTTACCCCCGATAGTGCTGCCATCTCTTATCTCAGAATCATACTAAAAACCCGGGACATTTCGCCTTAAGAAGAAAAAACGCAAACTCTAACCACCACTGTCGGCATGAAGAGTGTTTATTCGCGGCACCCTCAAGAAAAACAACAACAGCAGATTGAATCGAAGGGCTCGAATCGATTGTGAAAACGAACGATTTTGGAGTAGAAATCAGATTTTGGGACTGGGCCCAATGTGGGCGAGGCAAACAACATTTTCACTCTACTGAGCATGCGCGGATGGGCCACTTTTCTCAGTTGCCATGGCGACACCAGGTCCCGGGACCTGCCAGTTTCAAGAGCCTAGGTTTCGATTTCGATTGCAGGACATCGATTACTGTCGCTTTATTCCGATAGCGTGCTTGGTCTATGGAGCACACCACGGATGCTGTACTATAATATTGGATATCCAGAGAATTTTCATTCCATAGCCAGAGAAATCTGGCGAGTCACTGTTGAACTTTGTGAAAAATTCTAGGTACAGTGTACGGAGGGAAATTCAAATGCTAACTGAACTATGGAGGTTTTTTAACTTACCTATTATACCTATACAGTGTTTTTGGGTGCCGGGGCAGTGGCCCAAGTGGCCTTATGGACGCAACGCCCCTTGCAAATACCCATGTCCAGGTACAATACTCTAGACACATAAATATGTTGTGTGCCACTGTGGTATCAAACTACAGTTGGAATTACTCGATGCTGCCATATTCCAGCTCGTCCAAAAATGAAAGAGGGGAAGGTCAATCGCGTTGAATACCAAGCTCTTCTGCGGTGCTTTAGACAGCCCATTTGCTATCATTATTTGGCTTGAGATTCCCTTCACACAATACCCGTCACATCCTCCTCTTCTCGTTGCCTCACACCGCCACCAACTATCTGCTTAACAGCCCCATCACAGAATGCAGAGTAACGTGAATTACTTGGCCTCCCTTTCTGATGACATGGACATAGTAGCTTCCTAATTTCTACAAAAAGGCATTTAAAACAAATTTTATTAATGTAGGTGTCTATTGATTTTTTTAAAATACGTAATGCTATTGTTCTATATAGAGTTAAACAATAAATGTGTCCAGTAAGTCGATAAAGTCTGTATCTGTTTTTGTCCGTAAAATTGTTTGCATTGTAAGCTGAAATTTATATCTTATGTATCTTGTATCTTATGTATCTTGTATGTAATGGTAGATATCATTTCTATGTAATTATGGTATTATTTCTATGTAATTGGGCTCTGCTCTTATATTTCTAAATAAATAAAAAAAATAAATACGGAAAGACACGTATGAATTTCCTTTCGGAAAAAAGATGACCCGGAGAATTCCGAGCTAAATCCCATAATTTTATTCGCGATGAAACCTGTGCAGGTAGTACCTAGGTATGTACCTACCTGTACCTCAATTAAATTCCTGCTTACCTCTTCCACATCCTAGTCGTACTAATGGAAATCTGTACACTCCATCTATCTATCTCGTCTAGAAGTAATAAATATGTAGGTAATTACGTATTGTTGAGGCATATACTGCGGTTTAAATAAATGCAAACTGCTAACACGCTGTTTGCAAATCCTTGAGTTCCTTGCTTGATACTCGCATTCGGTGTGTAAAATTGAACTGGCAGATACTTCATGGGAATATTTGTGTATTACAGACGTATGAACGACTACTCGGACGACAACGAGTCTTCTGTTTTCGCCTCATTGCTTCAATCCGATGGAAATTAACAACCTGCTGTTTGAATGTCGGAGGCTTAATGGCATCGCCGACAATTTCAATATATCTAGTAAGGATAATGTCATTATAAAACGCTGCAAATTATTACACAACGGTTTAGTATTTACCTGTATAGATGCCCCTTCTGCGTAGATCACAGTTTTCTGTAGTTAATACCTACCCTCGTGCTTCACCCAAGGAAGCCCTATACCGAGTTCCAACTGGATCCAGCCAGGCAATTACAGTTTCATAAAACATTCGGTTCGAAAACGTTTGTCCAAGTTCCAAAAGTACATATAAACAAATTCCATAATAACCATCATTCTTCAAATGGAATAATATCACGGAATAACCAACTCGATTTCATACATCCATCCGTGATTATAATTAGGTATTCCCTAGCAATGATATTTGGGCTGGATATATACAGTTTCATTCAAGATCATGATGAAGCTTTTCGGTGCAAAATTCAGGGCCTTACAATGGTTGCCGCTCGAGTGTCTCCGAAAATTCCAAAGTTCGTGATCACTTTAAAATCGTAAAAAAAATCTAGATAATGGCGTTATGGAAATTTCAACCACTGTTTTTCACTCATTAGGGGCGGACCAACTAGACACCAATTGGGACCTACAACCAAATTTCATTAATTTTCGTTCATGGTAACTGAGAAAAAACAAAGTACGGCTGGCAGACAGATCTTTTTTTAAATTTCATTTTCGGATTCTGCGTACCCTGAAACGGAAACCATCAAATTTTGTGGGGGGGGGGTTAAAATTAGTTTTTCATGCTCGAATCCAAAGGTTCATTATTGAAAACAATAAAACAGAAGTTATGAATAGGTACTTTGAAGTTGTTATAAAACGAAAAACAATGAAAAATCCTAACCTAGGTACTACTGTACCTGCTATACTTCGATATAGTAAGTACTGTGTTCGATAGTTACAAGCTTCTGGTGACAATTTTTTGGGGGATGTGGTTTTTATCCAGAGTTCTTTTGAAAGGGAATTCAAATTGCTGCGAGGAAAAGCTCGTTATTTACTATGACCAGCTCCATTACAGGTAGGTAGAATGGTATATTCAAACATAGGCGTACAAAAACGTGAATGTTCCACCATTATTCCACCACAAATACAGCTTCCCATATGTCCAAAAATACGTAGGTACATAATCATTCAGTGTTCTATCAACCATTACGCCATCTCCCCTTAAATATTCACACTAATGTTTCTATCAAATATGAATGTTATCCTAAAATATCGAACTACACCTATAATATTATATTATATTTATTCTAGAACTAGATTTTAATGGAAAATCCTCTATCAGTAGAAGATATTTCAACTCCCGAATTTACATTTGCCCGTTATTTATAGCTTTAGCCACAAGAGAAGCTAACTTGGTAGGTAGTTAGGTAGGTACTGCTGTAAACAGTGGAATCGATGGATATCAATTTCTGATATGGTATCTGTGATGGTGGGCACCTCCTTGATTGTAAAAACTTTCTTGTCGGCCTGGCAACCCACTACGTCACACATTGCACCTTTCATTGATAATATACTCGTACTAATGACATAATTGCTAAATACTTTGCTGCTGTCATTAAGGTTCGAGTCCGAGAATTCCCATGAATTAACATTCAATCAACACCTTTACTTTCTTCCTCCTGCCAGTTCGTTGGGAATACAAGTTCACATTACTGAGGGTCTATTTTGATCTGCAATTGTACATTCTTAACGCTCAGACCCTACAGAAACATAGAATTGGCTATAATTGAATTCCAGATACTTTTACTGTTATCTTTGTTTGCTACCTAATGGAAGAGGCTCCAAACATTCCGTAATATTCATGTCTTCAAATTCTGCCATTCTGAGTATTAACAGAATTATGACGGTTTAGCTAGTTTCTAGGTACTCAAGTTGGCTTTCGAGCGGCCCGCGGTGGGCTCTCTGCGACAAGGGGTCGAGAACGAACAACCACTGGGAGGGTATTTCGCCTTACGGTTAAATACCGGTTTCGACAGTATGTAGTTACTATTTTTATATGATCTTTTTTACAGTACTCAGTTTACTGTATAATTTTCTGGTGAGGTATGTTACGGCTAGGTGCAACGATAACCAATCAGCCAACACAAAACAGTGGCTTCTAGGTGTCGAAAATTTGTGGACGCAAGTATAGTGTATCTAACAAATGAATGTATTGCAGAAGTTGTACTATAATAACAGTAATACTATATTGCAATGCATTACTATGTTAACAACGTTACTGGGTTAAAACCATTAGGTTATAAATAGGAATAGAAAATTGGAAATACCTACAGCTTTCCGCTCCCCGAAAATGGTTATTACCAGTTAGAACTTAGATATTTGCGCATTGGCGAAAGTCAAGGTCTAAAACGTAAAATGTGAATGAAAATGTTGATTTGGAGTACAAAAAATGTTGACCTCCGAAGAGTGAATGCAAGGCTTTCGCCACTACCTTCCTCGGTAGACTTGAAAGCAATATGAACATATTCTGTGAATCAGTTAGGATGAGTCCAGGAGTAACCATGACGAACTGGATGGCACAATTTTTAAAATCGCTAGAGAAAATCACGATTTCCCACGATCCTTAATTTGTGACTTTCACCTTTCTGCTTACTTTTTATCCGTTAAAACCAAAGTGAAATACAAATACGACGTGATATAAATATATTTATGATAAGTATTTCTGTATCACTTGGGTCAAAACTAATCTCATGCAGATACCTAACCACCCTCACAGATTGGTTTCACCTGTATTATTTTATCGACAAAGAAGTCGAAGCTGTAAAGATTCCACGTTTACTTGAGCAGAAGAATGTTTCAGTTCAATGTTATTCATATGGCGCTAACCTACGCACCTTACCCAATCGCACCTGTAAATTCTCGTCATTATGACTATTCATTCCGCAAAATATGTACGTAGTAGTTATATTATAACATTAAGTAGCATTTAATTTTGAGTTTAACCATCAATTTTTATCTCATACCTGTTCCATTGTCGGATTATATCCCACGCAGGTACCTACCTACCCTTCCAGATTGGTTTTACCTACATTTTATTTTTTATGCATTCTATGAGAGCAAAGAAGTGAAGGCTGCAAAGATTACATTTTTGCGCATGCGTATATGAAAGTTACAGTCGTATTTCGATGAAATCCAAATGCCCAGTCCGCATCTATCCTCTAAATTTCAGTTGGCTCAGTTGGACGAAAAATTTTCCGTTTACTTTCTTCAAAGGTTCCTGAAAATTTCATTAAAATTGGGCCATATGTTCATGAGACACTGATTACATTGGATTTCGCTTTTGCGCATGTGCAGTGTTCATACCAATGATCCGAGCGTTTTGAAATTCATAGGAGACGATCTAACTACTACACTTTAAATACCCACCGGATTCGTGCAGAATCGGGCCTCTGATTCGCGTGAAATTCAGTCCTTCAGATTCGCGTCTTCGCATGAGGAGTAGCTTTATTAGTGATCTGATCATTCTGTAATTCATAGGAGACTATCTGGGGCCCAACTTGCATGAGCCCTCAGAATTTTGGCAAAATCGGATTCGAATTGAGGAAGTTATGCATGTGGCAAGGATTTGCGGGCACACACCGAACCAAATTTTGGTTTATTATTTTCAATAACGAATCTTTGGACTCGAACACGGAAAAAAACGCCGCAAATCCCTGCAAAACGGTTTATTATTTTGTACAGAATACCCTTCTGTTACAGATCACAGCTCTCTGCATAGATAACCCGTTTATATTACATAATATGTACTATTCTATACATATTATGTAGATCGCAGACCCTCCGCAGGTTAGTACCTAACCCCGTAGGTACTCGTTACTAGGTACCTACCTAAATCACGAGTTAAATGTTGCTAAAATAATTCTGTCGATGACAAACAGTACCTAAAATGGCAAAAAGAAACGCAAATGAAGTTATGAAGGGAGATTGCTGATGTGTAGTGGAAAAATTTGCAAATGTACCTATCAACAAACTCCAAAACAGCCATCTTCAAACGAAATAATATCACGGAACAACCAACTCGACTTCATACTCGTTGATTATAATCAGGTGATCCCTAGCAATGATTTTATCTTGGGCCAATTCTCGATTGTTAGCGCGTCCTTGGTGATGACACGAGTTAAGTGTTGCTAAAATAATTCTGTCGATGAGAAAGTAACTAAATGGCAAAAAGAAACGCAAATAATGAAGTTCTGAAGGAAAATTGTTGATGTGGAGTGAAATAGATGCCCCTTCTGCGTAGATCACTGTTATCTGTGGTCAATACCTAACCTCGTGGTCAAGTATAATGAACCGTTGTGTAATAACTTGCCCATCAATAAATACTTCAACGGTTGTTCAAGTTGCAAAAGTACCGATCAACAAAATCCAGCCCCTTCTTGGTAGATGAACCGTTGTGCAATAATTTACCGTTGTGTAATAATTTACCACTGTGTAATATCCAATAGTCCATCACTTATCAAATGAAATAATATCGCAGAACAACCAACTCGACTTCATACAGCCATCCTTGATTATAATCAGGTGCTCCTTAGTGATGATATCCGGGCCAGAATTATACCGTTTGATTCACGATCGTGTTGACGAAGGTTTTTGGTGCACATGAACGGCTGGACGTACAATGCTCCGGGAGGCCTCAAAAAATTGTTTACCTCAAGACAAATTTAATAACGTAAAAAAAACCATACCCTCCTATCGAAAGTTTTCGAGATACGGCGTTCTGAAAATGTCAACCCCTATTTTGAACCCTTTAGAGATGACTGACAGTAACGCCGAGCTTCGAGGACCAACTAGACCCCGGACGGAACCTATAACCCGAATTTCATCAATTTTGTTTCATGGTAACTAAGAAAAGTGGCCAGTACGGCGTACGGCGGACAGACAGAAATATTTTTATTGCATTTTCGGATTCTACATACCTTGAAACGTAAGCCATCAAATTTTGAGGGGGGGGGGGGGGGTTAGCATTTTTTTTTTTTTCATGCTCGATTCCAATGGTTCATTATTGAAAATAATAAACCAAAATTTAACCCCCCTTCAAAATTAGATGGTTTTAATTTCGAAGTAAGTAGGTACGAAGACTTCGAAAAATGGAATTAAACATTTTTCTGCCCGTCCGTTGTATGTAGTTTAGTAGTTATAGTTAACATGAATCAAAATTAATGAAATCAGATTGTTAGTCCCATTTGGCAATCGAAAGGAAGGGATTGGTCTTCCATTAATTTGTAACAACTACTCGACACAGCGACGTAGAAGAGGCCAGGACGAAGTAAAAGGTCCCATTAATTTGGGGTCGAGGTAGCAGGTCCACGAAGATCGGCGTTAGTCATCTCGTAAGTGGTGAAAAATAAGGGTTGAAAATTTCATAACGCCTTATCTCAAAAACGTTCAATAGAAGGGTATGGTATGGTTTTTTATGACATTGTAGGAATCAAATAATTATAATGAAAATCATGCACATCGCCCATTTTACCTCCGTTTCAGTAGCGGTGTGTGGGCTCTGAAAATGGTGGGCCACCAAACCGGAACACAAATTAATAGCTTTTTCTACAAAATACCTGTATATGTTTTCCAACAGTGGAATCTTGTAGAAATGGGTGGATTTTAATCAACCGCAGCTCTTAGCAAGTCAGAATGTAAGCACTGTGTTCACAATAGTTCTGACCAGTACCCGGGATTACCAGAAGCTAAAAGTTCTATAGCTTCATACTGACTAATACTCAGCAAAGGCATCTCTTCCTAAACTTTTAATCATCACTCTATCTATCCTCGTAGGAAAACGTCGAAAATTTCGACTGTAAGTTAGCCACCGAATTCATGTGGTACAAAAATACAGAAGCAAATAAACTAAACAACAACTAAAAACAACCAACTAGACTAAAATACAACGAAGTAATGACCCGCCGGCCAGTACCTACTTGGACGGAGAACCAGGCTAGAAGCTAGGTACCTACTTATCTGTGTATGTTGACGTCGATCAATCCACAAGACCACAGACAGGACACAACGCACTTAATTATCGCAAATCCAAATCTGTCCCGGGAACTCGAATGGGAACATACAAAATTCGAAACGTAAGCAGAAAATTGAAAGCTCAACATAGGAACAGAATGGCGAAAGTGATAAGAATTTTTAGGGGAGGACAGATCGAAGGACAAGCATCTCGTATCGAGATGGCAAGATGAATTGAAACAATCCGATGGACTGTGAACACAAACGATTTTTGGATGGCAATGTGGGCCCGGGCCCAAAAGGGGCGTGGCTAACCAAATTTTTACTCGACTGAGCTTGCGCGGATGGGCCACTTTTCACCGTTACAATGGCGACACCAGGTCCCAGGACCTGTCAGTTTCAGAAGCGTAGGTTTCGATTTCGATTGCAAGACATCGATTAGTGTAGCTATATTCTGATGAAATGATCCATGGAGCTACAGGGGAGCCAACATGACTGAAACACATATTGAATATCCATAGCCAGAGAACTCTGTGGAGTCGCTGTTGAACCTCGTGAAAAATGCTAGGTACAGTATACGGAGGGAAATTAGAATGACAACTGAACAAATGGTTGGCATTTTTTTGGAGTTTTTTGTGTTTCTGGGTGCCGGGGCAGTGGCCCAAGTGGCCTTATGGACGCAACGCCCCTGCTCCGTTTCCTCACTTACTGATGAAACTGATCCCACGTAGGTATCCATCCAGATTGATTTTATATTTTATTCCAATGCATTCTACCTACGAGGGCAAAGAAGTGAAGGCTGCAAGGTGAGTCCCAGTTCAATGCACTCGGAGCCGGGTATCCTGGCATGGCCTGAACGGCGGAGGGGGGGGGGGGGGGGTGTACGAGGTGAAGAGCCCCAGAATGACGAAACAAGTGCATCCGAAGAAGCGAGAGTTGCTATGACCTTGAGGTGGTTTCGGCGGCGAATGACGTCATCATTATGACTTCACCTCCCCTCTTCCCCCCCCCCCCCCCCTTCCCACAACAAGACCAGTGCCATCTTGTCAACTCCCACTTCGTGTGCCTCCGGGGATTGGGAAAGGATTTCAACTGGGACGAAAACGGCGGGAAACCGAGGCAGACTTCGCGGTTATTTTTGCACAAAGAAGAGATTGTTTTTTTTTTCTGCCCTCCACCGTAAGTATTCCTACTTGATTGCTGGGAGTTCGCATCACGCGTCACCACTCCCGTCTCCGGGAAAATGACTCAGAACAATCAAAACAAGGGTTTCATAGAATCCTCCGTTCATTCGAGTTCAGTTCCCTTCCTTTCCATTTTATTTCTGGCTCACGACTTTTCTGAGATGTACCTAATGTTGAAGCTATCGAGTCAATCTTCTCCAGCAAAAAGATAAACACTCTCAAACGCAGAGGGAGAGTGAATCACCCTCAGCCCTTCAAGAGATGGATCCACCTTTCCATCCCAAGGTCACACATCATTCAGAGAGAAATAGACGTTCAAAATAATTCTTCAGTCTGGTAAGTACTACCAGTGAACATATCACCTCAGTATTTTCGTTATTAGGACATCAACCCTGCATGAAGCCACAGCAAACGTTCTATAGTTTAAAGTAAATATGTGTGGAGCATGGAGCACCTCCTATGTGGGACATCGTTTGATGCAATGGGCAATTCCCTGGTGTGGAAATTTTTCATTTTGGTTTATTATTTTAAATAATGAAATTATTCAAATTGAATTATCGAGCATGAAAAACAAAATTTCTAACCCCCCCCTCAAAATTTGATGGTTTACGTTTCAAGGTATGTAGAATCCAAAACTGCAATAAAAAAAAATTCTGTCTGTCCGCCGTACGCCGTACTGGCCACTTTTCTTAGTTACCATGAAACAAAATTGATGAAATTTGGTATATAGGTTCCGGTCGGGGTCTAGTTGGTCCTCGAAGCTCGACGTTACTGTCAATCATCTCTAAGGGGTTCAAAATAGGGGTTGACATTTTCAAAACGTCCTAGCTCGAAAACTTTTGATAGAAGGATAAGGTTTTTTTGCGTTTTTAAATTTGTCTTGAGCTAAAAAATTTTTTGAGACCACCCGGAGCATTGTACGTCCAGCCGTTCGTGTGCACCAAAAAGCTTCGTCAACACGATCGTGAATCAAACGGTATAAATCCGGCCCGGATATCATCACTAAGGAGCACCTGATTATAATCAAGGATGGCTGTATGAAATCGAGTTGGTTGTTGTGCTATATTATTTAATTTGATAAGTGATGGACTATTGGATTTTGTTGGTAGGTACTTGTGAAACTTGAACAAACGTTAAATTATTATTGATGGGTAAAATATTACAAAATGGTAAATTATTACACAACGGTAAATTAGTACACAACGGTAAATTATTACACAACGGTAAATTATTTCATAACGGTAAATTATTACACAACGGTAAATTATTTCATAACGGTAAATTATTACACAACGGTTCATCTACCAAGAAGGGGCTGGATTTTGTTGATAGGTACTTTTGCAACATGAACAAACGTTGAAGTGTTGTTGATGGGCAAGTTACTACACAACGGTTCATTATACTTGACCACCAAGGTAGGTATTGACCACAGAAAACAGTGATCTACGCAGAAGGGGCATCTATTTCACTCCACATCAACAATTTTCCTTCATAACTTCATTATTTGCGTTTCTTTTTGCCGTTTTAGTTAGGTATTGCTTGTCATCGACAGAATTATTTTAGCTACATTTAACTCGTGATTTAGGTAGGTACCTAATAACGAGTACGGGGTTAGGTACTAACCTACGGAGGGTCTGCGATCTACATAATATGTACAGAGTAGTACACATTATATAGACGGGTTATCTATACACAGAGCTGTGATCTGTAACAGAAGGGTATTCTGTACAAAATAATAAACCGTTGTGCAGGGATTTGCAGCGTTTTTGATCTCAGAATCGGATTGAGCATCCTTAAAAACCCGCCTCTATAATAAACTGAAGCAATTTACCGTTGAGTAATGATTTACCGTAGTAATAATTTACCCATCAATAATACTTCAACGTTTGTTCAAGTTTCACTACCTACCAACAAACTCCAAAAGAGCCATCATTTTTCAAGCGAAATAATATCACAGAACAACCAACTCGACTTCATACTCCGCCAATATAATCAGGTGATCCCTAGCAATGATTCATCTCCGCCAAATTTCCTATTGTGGGCGCGTCTCTGGTTACGAGATTTGGTTTGAATTGTATACAATTTCATTCACACTGGAGTCGAAAATGCCTGTCGGTGAAAACTTCGGGGCCTTACTGTGAACGAACGGTTGGACGTACGACGCTCCGGATGGTCTTAAAAAACTCGCAAGTTCAAGAACTATTTAAAACCGTAAAAATATTCACGTAAAAAAATGGTATAGGCGTTTTGAAAATTTCAACCCCTATTTTGAACCCCTTAGAGATGACTCACAGTAACGTCGAGCTTCGAGGACCAACTATACAGCGAACGGAACCTATAACCCGAATTTCATCAATTTTCTTTCATGGTAACTAAGAAAAGTGGCCCGTACGGCGTACGGCGGACAGACAGAAATTTTATTGCAGTTTTGGATTCTACATACCTTGAAACGTAAACCATCAAATTTTGAGGGGGGGTAAGAATTTTTTTTTCATGCTCGATTCCAATGGTTCATTATTGAAAATAATAAACCAAAAATGACTTCGTAAGAGGATGTCGGCCAGGAGGATGGGTGATGGTGACGGTGGGGGGGGGGGGGGGCTTACCTTTGACGTCATTTCGCTTTCTTTCCACTGGTATCGCTCACTTTCGATCATCGGATACACCTCATAGCGCCTTTTCGAAATATTTTACTTGAGAAAATGAAAGAAAACAGGTGAAATTGCCCATTCACGAAGAGAACGTCATTAATATTCAAATATTCAGGCGTCTTCAGCTGGTCCTTGAGGGTTCACGAGCTGTTTTTTTTGTTAACACTATTTTCTATAATGAACCTTAGGAATCGACCATGAAAAACAATTTTTAACACCCCCCCCCCCCCCCCACCCACCCTAAATTTGATGGCTTGCGTTTCGAAGTACGTAGAATACGAATGTCGAATACAAATTTTTCCGTCTGTCCGCAGTACGCCAGCCGTGGCTTTTTCCTAGGTTCCCATGAACAAAATTCACGAAATTTGGTATTGGGGTCCCGTTTGGGCTCTAGTTGGTGCTCGAATCTCGGCGTTACTGTAGCTCAACTCTAAGGGGTGATAAATTTATCCGGATTATCCCTATCTCGGAAAATTGTATTTTGATGTGACAGGTTTTCTTGAATTTTTAAATAGTTCGATTTTTTCTGAATTTTTGAGACCATCTGGAGCATTGTACGATGTCGCCATAAAATTTGCCCTAAAAAGCAGCCCGTATGCAGGCATCAAGCTGGGTTGATATAGCCCCGAAGTACACCATAAAACATCATGTTACGGTCACTCAAATATATTGACATGATACATTTTTACCTGTCATTCCTACTGGCGTAAAATAAAAAAATCATGCTTTCAGTCCAACCACCTTCGAGCAATTAATATACGTGAAGAGAGCGTTCGAATTTAAGTCTCCAACCACCGACCCTGGCTCATGACCCCAGGCCGGCCAGTGAACTTATTAGCAACATGACTTGTCTGAAGTCGACGATCCCATGTTTCAGACTCAGCTATATTTATTTTGCTTTTATTTTCGTCTTCTTCTTCTGTGCTGCCTTTTTATTTTTAGTTGTTCTGCCGAAGTTTCCACTGCGTAGATGCCTGCTCGTACGCTGACCCCCGTCGCGTCCCTGGGAAGTTTTCTTCGTTACCGATCTAGAGTTCAGTGCAGAACATGGATGAATGTAGACAATATATTTCAATTTACATGTCTTCCTAATTAAAATCACAAATAGTATGTTGGCACCTTTCTCTTGTAGCATAAAAACCATGCTTTCTCCCGACACTACCACTCCCCGCCACCTACACCAAAGCGCTTACCTCTCCTGCCATCCTTCGTTGACATCGATGCCCATCCTTACAAATACTTATTTAACACGTTCAGCGTGGGTTGGGTGAGGGGGACCGACTGGGTATCTCTTGTACGTACAAGAGATTACCTATGGTTGCAACGTCACAGCTCCCCTGTAATATTCATTTCTGTACGTAGTTTTTTCTTCTTCATACGTCGATCGTTCGAACAAAGCAGTCTAAACGTACAATAAGGCTGGCCTAAAAAACCGACTTGTACCAAAATACAAGGCTGAAGGTTAGATGACGATAATATACTGTACGATACCTTTACTTCTTGTTTGTCACACTTCATACTGGTGATTCGACCATTTATCTTTCTATTGGCTACCCTATCCGATAAAATCAGAATAATAGACCCCATTTCCTTCTACTGCTCGATTGTTTTGAAGTTAGGTAGGTACCGTAAGATTTGTTCGATATTTTCAAATAACTACCTATCTAATGATAGGAATTCCTGTTTTTGAAAGAAGTTCCTTAAAACCGCATCTGGTCATGTTACTTCCCATTGTACCTAACCTAATAGTTGTGTGAAGCTGACTTCTAGAATATAAGTGGAAAGGTACCTACACAAGGAGTCAATAGAAAATATTTTTTCTGCTAACATGCAAGTTTATTGTGAAATGGTGGGGGTTCGCAATTTTCTGCGTATTCTCTATAACTTGACGAATTTTGTAGTTTTCATATCAGATCTTACATTTAGCTGATTCAGGTACCTATGAGGTATTTGACACGATTTATTTATCTGACACCTGTATCTCCCGGTTTTGGCTTTCGAAAAATTTGCCATCTTCTAGTATGAGCATGAAACTGTAGGTACGTACCACGTTCCTCGTAAACAGTTACCTCACTCAGGGCACCAAAATCGTATTCCAGGCGTGAGTTACCTGTGGTTGCCTATCTAGCTACCCCCTTCCCATTCTTGCACCCTAGGTACTTTATATCATATTATAACAACTAAACGCTGTTTTTGGAAGTATGGGAAACGTTGGTTCAACTCCGATGCTTCTCACGAAAAACCAATCATTGAATACCTACGAGTATAATACCTATCAAGATTCGGTTTCTGCAAGATAAAAACGTTATTAATAGTCAGATTATGGGACGAAAACATGTTGAAGCCGCCCCTATATCTCTTCACCACACGTGGTGGTTTACGCGCTTGTTTTGACATTCTTTCAAGGTGACCATAGAAGAAAAAAAGAGAAAAAAAATTAACAAAAAAGCATAGCCAATCCACCACCGGTTCGAGGAACTTTGGCCAATGCGTACGAGTGTGTGTTTTGTCTTTATTTATGAGTAGGTGTGCGCGTGAGTGTGAGTACGATCTCGAAGCTACGACTGCCATTGGCAAACCTTGAAAGACGATTTCTGTTACTTTTTCTTCGTTTTGTTTCTCCTCTTTTTGTATAACTTCCAAATGTCAAGAACCGCGTGCTCGGAGGCGCAGGAAGGCGGGAAACCTGTCGTATCCTGTCGTCGCAATGGGGAATGTCAGGTCCAGTGCTGAGAACCGAAGTTACGTAGTATAAGGAGGTACGAGTATTATAGACTACCAACGCTCAGCTTCGTCTGCTGTAAACTTATGGAAGTGTAAAATTCCGATGGGTTATGGTTTAATTATTATTATTATTGGTACAAGTATGTTATAGCCCCGCCAATATCGATTGTATCGATTATCTCAAATACATCGATCCTTGTGGTATCGATGACGTGTATCAGACAAGACGGTGGGTGTACAAGAAGTTTAGTTCCCATTCCGCCGCTCGCATTGTCAAGCGATCTGGATGCTCGCTAGCGCTCGCATCTCAAAAAAGATAAACAATCCCAGAAACTATCCCGTGAATGAGCAGGTTGTTTGGGACTTCTGAATAGATGGTACAAGTATGTTATAGTCACTCTTATTTTTTGGTGTCCTTACAATGGTCTTCCCGTATTCATTTTGAAAGTTGATATCGCACCCTGTAAGCATCGGGACGCCATATTGAGCCGTCATCGATACCACAAGGATCGATGTATTTGAGATAATCGATACAATCGATATTGGCGGGGCTATAACATACTTGTACCTTATTATTATTATTATTATTATTATTATTATTATTATTATTATTATTATTATTGACTTACCTGTTTACATGATTTTAATTGCACAGTTTATTGTTGAATGCTTGCAACGAGAGCAAGTGAAGAGACTCGACTAGTGCATTTAATGGCACAACAAAACTGAGCAAAGCATATAATGTTCATACAACGCTTAGACACACTTCAATCCGCTTTTAGTCTCGGTCCCTCAGAGGTGCTCTATGAGGTGTATTTGGCCACTTTTTACACAAAATTCAGTACTTTGAACAATGATGAACGTTTACCCCTTATTTTTGACCATACTAACACGAATCTGACGATCAAAATCGTAAAATACTGCTCATTCAGATTATTGGGTATGTATGGTGTCCGAGTGTGTGTAGGTATGCACGTGAACCCTAGAAAGCGTACCTATTGGAAAAGGTCGAAATGAGTTGAAATTAGGAGGGTTAGAATGTGCGGGTTGGTTTCCAGGATGGTCAAATTGATGATCCCTTACCAATAACATGAAAACTGACGGATGTTTCCGTCTGCGCATGCGCAAACATGTTTTTGATGAAATTCTTACAATTACCAAAACAAAATTTTCAAAATGAACTCAAGGGAATTTTCGAGTGGCTATCTAAAAATGTTCTCATGTTAAGTTCATAATAAATTCTTAAAGTGGCTGTTGTTCAGGTTGACAACCAGATGGTTCCATACGAGTTTCACCAAAATCGGTAACTTTTACCTTCGCATTCTACCTACTGACCAAATGAGCCGAAATTCGGAGGGCAGGTCCTGCTATAACAAATTCTGGCAAGCCGAGCCAAGTAATACATGGATTACGATAGCTCAAATGTTTCCCACGTGCCGACTGATGGCACTGCTTGAGTTTTTGGAGAAAGTATGAACGCTATTTGCCTCCCTATAAATGTTTACCTATTATTTACATAAAAATAATATGACCCGCGTGACGATCACTGGGCGGGTGTCTGTGACAAGAACCAGCTCCTGTATGGTAGATCACTTCGTAGAGCGGAGGTTTGTTGCTATTCGATGACCAACGCACTACGCCTCTGTATCGTGGTTGGAAAAAAAAAACTCTTTCATCCTGCTAAGATCACACAGCCATGACTTGAACTTTTGAAACCCATTGTGCACTTTCGATTATGGATCATTACATCAGATTATAACGATGGGGGTTATGCCGCGCGGACCGTGGGCAAATTAATCAATCAACAAGGTTCCTTATTATCAACGACATGCCGGAGGGCCGGTAGCCCGTGAGGGGAAGGTTGCTCACCGATATAAATAGCTCTATCGAGATTCTGGGAGGATATAATAATCGAGTTCCCAGTTGAAAGACCCCGCTCGAGGTCCTTTTATGTTAGAAGGATTTCTACCCCTCCGCCGCCCCTTCGCGGCTTTGGTTCCAAATTACCGCGTAGTACACGAATCTCCGCTATACACGGGGCAGATAGAGAGATGTTGAGGCAGGTCGTATTCTTTGTACCGAACCCATTTCTCATGGTATTATCATTTATTTATTAATGCTACAACTGTATAACTACATCTAGCAACTTTTCTTTAATACTTGGAAGCGTTCTGTGGTACACTTGAAACAACTTGACACAGCTACTCTTCCCAAGATATCCCTGAATGGAGTGTACCTTCCTTACTTGGATTGTGTGAAGAACTTAGGAGTTCTACTGAACAGCTCCCTGTCATGGGAGGATCGCACTTCAATGATATGTCGCAAGATATACTACTCATTGCATACCATGAATCGTGTACGCTATTTCATCCCTGAGAATAGCAGACTGCTTCTAGTCAAATTGCTTATTTTACCTTTGTGCGCGTACTGTAACGTAATTTTTGCCAATAGTCTTGATTCCAAATCTCTCCACAGTCTTCAGGTCCTCTACAACTCTGCAATAAGATTCATTAAAAACTTGAAACCTCGCTCACATGTATCAGCACATTCAAAAATAATTACAGGCTTACCATTTCAGGATTGTTTTAAACTTCAAACTTTATTATTTATGTACAAGGTTAAATCTAATAAGTATCCTCAGTACATATTGAACTTATTTCCTAAGACCTCATCAGCAAGGGCGTGTGGGTTTCAGTCTTTGCAGCACACCTGCAAGGCAATGGCTGGATCACTCAGGGTGGTGGGTGCGAGGTTGTGGTCGGATTTGCCCCTGAATACTAGAGCTGCTGCGTCGATTGCTACCTTTGAGAGCGGAGTGAGAGAGTTTCTTAACTCATCACAATTTGTATGACCCTTGTCAGTATTCCCATATTTCTTGAACTTTTTATTCTTCTTTTCATGTTCATTTCTTCCTTCCTCTCTTCATTTCTTTTTCAGTTTTTACTTTCATGTTCATTTCTTCCTTCCTTCACATTAATCCTTCCTTTCTCTCTTTATTATACCTGATTCTACTTACTTAAATACTCTTTTATTATTCAAAATCGTTTTTATTCTCATTTTGTAATGCTCATTCTTATAATTCTACTTCCTATAATTCTATGTACAATGATTTACAAAATTATGATGCTTCTAACTAACCATGTATACATAAAAGGCCTATGGCCTTACATAGGTACATTGTAATTTGTTTTCCTCAAATAAATAAATAAAACACGGATCACTACCTACATCCACTACACATCACACCACACTTTCTTAGTGAGTCGTGACAAGGTCCATAGGCTTGGTCCTCCAGTCACCGCTGTTGTCCAGCAGGTTTAATAATTTAACGTTTTGCTGAGTGTGAAGACGTCGCGCGTGCTCCATCGCATGGTTTTTTTGTTTGTTTTTTTAAATAGTTTCGCCAACAGTATCAGTCTTTCTTCTCTTCTCTCTTCTCTTCTCATCAGCCGTTCGTATGTACTAGCGTGCATCGACGATTCACAGAAGGACTTTATTGTGAAACATTTGTATGAGTTTCATATTACTTTTCTTTGTGAAACCCCATAATTGGAACCCATAAGTCCAGACTGGTTTTATTACTTGCTGATATGGTAGCAGTTTATTGAGGATAGTTTGGAATGTTTACCTATCAACATACATTTTCCTGAATCTTGGGTTGAGTTCATCCTTCTTCTTCTTTATATGGGCTTTCAATCTCAGCTTGCAGTCGAGAGTCATGCCAAGTATTTTGCTTAATCTGCATAAGGTGAGGTTTGCAAATTAATCTCTATTGGGATTACGACTGTCTCCATCGCTTAGTCCAGCTTAAGGACATTGTTGACAGCAGTTCGTAGCTTACTGGTGGCGTCTTCTGCAGAGTTTCCAACTGCGAGAACAACAGTGTCATCAGCAAGTGTTGCTGTGCCTTCTGGTTGAGGAATGTAGTACTGGTCCAAGGATGCTGCCTTGCGGGACACCTGCGTTGATTTTCTTCAGCTGAGAATACTCGTCCTATATTTTACTCCGAATAGTCTATCTGAAAGTAAGAATTCAGAATTTTGAAGAATTTATTCGGGAGATCCCTTTGTGGTTTCTTATGCAATCCTTGATGTCATACCTTATCAAATGCTTGCGAGACATCTAAGAAAATGGTAGAACATGTTTTATTTTCTTCTAATGAGCTATCAGATTAGTGATCCTGTGAACCTGATCTTTTGTGGAATGTTATTATCGAAACCCAAATTGATGAGAGGGAATAAGGTTTATTTCCTCAATAGTAGGTTTCAGCCTTTTAAGAAGTAAATTTTCAGATATCTTAGATATGATCGGCAGGAGTGAAATCAGTCGATATGATTGCTTGTAATTACTAGGCTGCCTAGTCTTGGGTATCTGAGAAAAGTTTCCGCAAGGCAATGAAAAGTAGCTGAGATCAGTATGATACCAATTCTATCATACTGATCTCAGCTACTTTTCATTGCCTTGCGGAAACTTTTCTCAGATACCTTTCAGCATTTTCCCTAGTTATTATTTGTCATGTGACATCGAATATTAACATTACCTGTGCTATTTAGAATTAAAAAAACGCTGCAAACACCATGGTTTATACCCGTTCTGCGAAGATAACCGTTTTCTGTTTGAGCATAATCGGCCCATTTATTCGTGAACAAATTGGGTACGTCGGATTCGCGTTTCCGCATGCACAGTGGCCCTTCTCATGATCCAGTTGTTCTGTAATTCATAAGGGACCATCTAGGAAGCTACACTCCAACTATCAACTGAATTCGAGCGAAATCGGGCGATTGATTTGCTAGGAACTGAGTACCTACCTCGGGTTCACGGTTCTGCATCGGTAGTGGCTGTAACAATGAGGAAGTTGCAAACTTTTTTTTAAATTGTGGAAATGAAAATTGGATTGAATTTGAAGACGAATGGCGGAAGAAAAATTTGTTTCAGACGCGCCAGTGATTTTATAAAAATAAATTAAATTTGACTTTTTGAGAGCCTGCCAAAACGCCCGCTTCAGCTGACTCCGCCCACTCTCTCAGCATGACGTCACATTTCTCGTGTCTGTCTCGATCCACCATCCACTTCCCCTGTGCATTTCACGTTACTGAATCGTTGATTGTGTTTTACCGACTTTGGGTGCTGTTCATTCAACTTTTCGTGCTTTACTCAATAGTGATGAAAAACTAATTCACAATAGTGGACAAAATACCTAAGTAAAATGAAGGATGGGTATGAGGCGTCGTCTTTAATCTTACCGTCTCTCAGTTCATTTGACCTGTGCGAATTCATGTCCAAACTAAAATTTGGGAATTTCGAAATTGAAGGAGTGAAGATGACGAGGTAAGCCGTTATTATGTGAATCAACTACTACAAGTAGCTAATGTAGTTGTCTATACAATAATGTACCTAACTAACTTGCCAACAGTAGGAATTGATTCATAGGTGGGTGCGAATCGCTGAGTTCTTGTTAAACCTTTTCCCAAGTGATTACCGTAATTCGTAGGTACTGTTCACCTATATTATTCAACCAAAATCGCGTTCTATCCTAGCCTATCAGTTCGCCACAATACCTAGGCTAGCCTAATTTGATTAGTTACATACCTATTTCCGAACCATTCCTGCCCTAAGTTAGTAAAGTAAGGAAAGGTGAGGGACTTCCCAACACTGCTGTTACAAATCGCAGAAAGAGACCAACCTTGACGCATTTTTTGGTTTATTATTTTCAATAATGAACCATTGGAATCGAGCATGAAAAACAAATTCTTACCTCCCCTCAAAATTTGATGGTTTACGTTTCAAGGTATGTAGAATCCAAAACTGCAATAAAAATATTTCTGTCTGTCCGCCGTACGGGCCACTTTTCTTAGTTACCATGAAAGAAAATTGATGAAATTCGGGTTATAGGTTCCGTTCGGAGTCTAGTTGGTCCTCGAAGCTCGACGTTACTGTGAGTCATCTGTAAGGGGTTCAAAATAGGGGTTGAAATGTTCAAAACGCCTATACCATTTTTTTACGTGAATATTTTTACGGTTTTAAATAGTTCTTGATCTTGCGAGTTTTTTAAGACCATCCGGAGCGTCGTACGTCCAGCAGTTCGTTCACAGTAAGGCCCCGAAGTTTGCACCGACAGGCATTTTCGACTCCAGTGTGAATGAAATGTATACAATTCAAACCAAATCTCGTAACCAGAGACGCGCCCACAATAGGAAATTTGGCGGAGATGAAATCATTGCTAGGGATCACCTGATTATATTGGCGGAGTATGAAGTCGAGTTGGTTGTTCTGTCATATTATTTCATTTGAAAAATGATGGCTCTTTTGGAGTTTGTTGGTAGGTAGTGAAACTTGAACAAACGTTGAAGTATTATTGATGGGTAAATTATTACTTCGGTAAATCATTACTCAACGGTAAATTATTACACAACGGTTCATTATACCATCTACGTAGAAGGGGCTGGAGTTTGTTGGTAGGTACTTTCGCAACTTTTTTCACTCCTCATCAACAATTTCTTTTCAGAACTTCATTATGTGTGTTTCTTTTCGTTAGGTACTGTTTGTCATCGGCAGAATTATTTTAGCAACATTTAACTCGTGATTCAGGTAGGTACCTAGTAACGTGTACGGGGTTAGGTACTAACCTACGGAGGGTCTGCGATCTACATTATATGTATAGAATAGTACATATCATAAATTATATAGACGGGTTATCTATACATAGAGCTGTGATCTGTAACGGAAGGGTATTCTATACAAAATAATAAACCGTTGTGCAGGGATTTGCAGCGGTTCTATCTTCGAACGCGTTATATTGCTTCGAAGTCAACCATTCGTTCTTCACTCGGTTCAGAGAAGTTGGGAGTGGATGGTCTCACAAAAATTTGCTGACAATCAAAAAATGTATGGTGCCTTTTGCTCATTCGCAAACGTCAAGTCCTGCGAAGTGCTGTATGCTTATAGGTTGGTAAAGCTACGCTTATAAAAGGAAATACCTACATTAAACCTAAAGGATTTTTAGTTAGTGACGTTGGAGAATAATGTTTTGTTGACTGTTTGCATAAACAGCTTTTCTACCTTCGATAGGTACGTGGTGATGAAATGAAACGGACGATTAATTTTATCCCAGCTGAAATAATTATTTATCCATCGATGAAAAGCAGAGATGTATGACAGAAATTTGATCATCTACATGTACCTATATTAGTAAATAATCATACCTACCATTAAAATTATCTCCGCACTCTTACCTAGATTTACGGGTGAGTGCCTTTACATAGCCTATTTTCCTTATAAGGTCCACTTTTTCCGGGTTTGTTGGCCAGCTGGCACAACAATGAACCATTTTTCGGGCGATTTAGTAGTTGAGCTGGCACAGTTTGACACAATAAAATATTTGTATGACATTTTTTCGGAATAACACCAAAATATGAAGTAGCAGCACCGCGAACTGTCTGATTTCTGTATCCACGATCCGTCCAATTTTGATTTTGTTTGACTGTTGGTTCCGTTCTTCTTCTTCCTCTTCGAGGTATTTTCTTTTTGTTGTACAGTATGTTAATGCGTTGTTGTCACTTCTGTTGTGCAAAACACGTTGAAGCACCGCGGAAAATAACGAAAAGGATACTTGTTACATGCACCTAGTAGTTGTTAGGTGATGATAAGCGTGGCAATTCCCTTGTCACCAGGGTGTAAGAAAACTGTGACTCACATGCTCGTCAATCAATCACGGAACGTTTCGCGCAGATTTCCACCTTCTTTTTACCCTTCTCCAGATTTTCAAATTCAGTTTTACAGTATTACAACAACATTTTTAGCCATAGTTGATCACATTTTCTTGAACTGTAGGTGGTCTAGTGTGGAGTAAAAAAGGTTTCATACGGAATTTCAGAAGGGTGCAAGTTCCTCATTGATCAGATCGTTTTGTAATTAAAGGGGGACGATCTGGGGCCCGACCCGAAATGTTCAGAAAATCAGATTCGAATTGGGGAAATGATGCGTTTGGGAAGGATTTGCGGACACACAGACACAAGTTACTAAAGTTATCAATAAAATTCAAAATAACCATCTTTCTTCAAGTGAAATAATATCACGTAACATCCAAGATTATAGAGCCATGCGTAGTAATAATCAGCTGTTCCCTAGCAGCGATCGCGGGCTGGGTGTAAGTATGCACCGTATGATTCACACTCATATTGACTAAGCTTTTCAATGGAAAATTCAGGGCCTTACTATGATAGAACGGCTGGACGTCCAACGGTCCGGGTGGTCTCAAAAAACTCCCAAGTTCGGAATAAAAGGCATAAAAACCATTCTACCGGATAGACCCCAAATGAGACCTAGAAACCAAATTTCATTAATTTTGGTCCATGATAACTAAGAAAAGGGCGAATTACTTGTATGTAGGTACGTTGAAACGTAATCCAAATTCATTCGTGAAAATAATCCAAAAAGGGCCAGTCATGGTCTAAGTCTTCTCCCTTCCCTGCTGTCCCAAGCGGCGTATCTTTAAATTCCTACATAGGATTTGATGTTACTCTGACGTGCAGGCAAAATCGTAAGTTAACGTGGAGATGTTGTTCGAGAACGTGCGACTTTAAATTAAAGTGTATCCAACTGCCTTAATTCAAGGATTAGGATTTCTCTCAAATTTGGAAGGTACCTACTTGAGGGATGGTTCATCAACCTTTTGTAGGTAAAGAGTTCGTTTCCTCTGTAGGCTTAGTTCTTCCTGTTTATGGTTTGGCTAAGACCAGTGAAATTATGTACTAAACGTTCTCGAAACTCAACTATAATACCTCTGAAGGTGGAAGTCACAACGATAGCCATGATGAGACGACCCATCGTTGTTTTTCATTGTCCTTCAGAGATGGTCCAGAATGTGTCTTACTTAATATGCAAATATCTTCTCGCGTAACGTTGAAGTCACGCCTGCATAAGGAGAATGTTGGGAGGCACTATGTAAGCAAATCTGAATGTTTGTTTCAACAACAATCAAAACCCATCGTTGGCGTTTTTCACGTTGAATTCCAAGGACTCCTCGTCTAGCTGCTACAGGTTCCTGGATCTCACTCCTGCAATCTTTCTCAAACTGCACAACTCGAGTCTGTTCAATTTCCAAAGAACTACCTATGGGTATTTGTTGAACTGTGCAATGATATCAATAGTAAGAACAAGTCAAATATGACGTATATAGGATATACTAGTAGGTATCTATCAATTTAGTAAGCTGAAACCTTTTTTCATCTGCTGCGCTTCGTTTTATCACTTATGATCCTATTAACGGATTAAAAACGTGGCGCGTTTCTCCACCTACTGAAGAGAGGGTTGTTCATTTCATCACTTCGACATTTTTCAAGAAATGCGCGTAGGAAAGAAAGAATCATTTAGGCCAGAATGTTGCTTTCCACCTCTTTATTATCTAAGTTCAGAGTAATAGCAATTCCATCTCCTTAATTTTAACATAGGTAATGTATAAGGGTACAGTCGAAATTATTTACCTCTACTCAATCTACCCAATCTAATAATAGATTTTTCAATTTTTACCACTCAGTAATTCTAAAACATAGTTACTGTTGTTCTCTTCTGTTGATAATGTATGAAGGTATAATCAACATGTTAATACGTGTAACTGGCCATGGCACAGACAACTTCCTTAGTAGGGGGAACTGAACCTACCTGTACCAATTATAAATAAAGGAACAGATCGGCATTTTTGTTAACATTAGCAGTTGGTGGTGAGACGGGTGCAACTAGTTCGGGAGAATATGGTGGTGAAAGGTCTGATTTACGCGGGTGATAAAACGTTCCAATAACCTGAGATTTTTGAACAATAATAACGCCCATTTTTATCCACCAGTATTGAAAGTTCCGCTCAACGTTTGTAATTTAAGCTTCCAAAACGATTCGAATGCGATTGTGACCGTGGGTTCAAATGAATCCTTGTTATACGCGCATTATTTCGATTATTCAACCAATCTTTATTAACTTTTTAGGATGTCAATGTGTTTACCACAGCACTGCGCAAAATCGATTTCGTCATAATCTTATTTGTATCAATATAATCAATCATCTTCTGCTGCGAACCAAGTCTGAGCGTTCAGTGAGGGTTGACGGCGGTAAGGATGCAGATCAGAAGTTTCCCTAATTTATTGTACAAGCGTACGAGGGAAGCTTTGCCCCCTTCACCGGGCTCTTCACTGCAGAAATTTGGTCTCATCTCCTTTTGTAAGTTGCGAGTTTTATCCAAATTCCTCCTTCTTCCTTCTGCCTCTATCCCACGTGTAGTTTTCTTGACCAGTTGGTATCACAGAAGCTGTTTGATTTTGAGACTACCCAGGAGGTAGTTTTTTGAGCTAGGACTTCATTTAAAAAATTTATTCCACAGATACAGCCTTGCAAATTAATATGATAAATTAGTTCCTACCAAATCAAATTTAGGTCCAGTAGCCAAGAACCTCCTTGTGCCTACTGTGCCTATATACTTGTGGGCCCAGACCCGCCATCTATAATATACCCGTCCAGGACTGTCTCTCCACGTATTGTTCAGACGTGTAACCGGATGAACGATGTATTATAAATAACCTTATAAATAGTTTGGTAGGTCCCAAGTAACGATTGTGCTTAGCGGCAGTAAGTAATTAGAAAAGTGGATTAGTATTTGCTTGTTCACATACTATATCGTCGCATTATGTTTCTAACATTTTCAGTAATTACTAGATAATTATTACGAGTCGCCTTTTGGCTTATTAATTCAATAATGAACCTTTGGACTCGAGCGTGAAAAAAAAATCCCCCCCCTCCCCCCACACAATGTGATGGTTTACGTTTCAAGGTACGTAGAATCCGAAAATGCAATTTAAACATTTCTGCCTGTCCGCCGTACGCCGTACTTCGCACTTTTCTTAGTTACCATGAACCAAAACTAATGAAATTCGGGTTATAGGTTTATAGGTTGGGGTCTAGTTGGTACGCAAAGCTCGGCGTTACTGTCAAGTCATCTCTAAGGGGTGAAAAAAAGGGGTTGAAATGTTTAGAACGCCGTAGCTTGAAAACTTTCAATACAAGGGTATGGCTTTTTTTGCATTTTGGTTTATTATTTTCAATAATGAACCATTGGAATCGAGCATGAAAAAAAAAATTCTTACCCCCCCTCAAAATTTGATGGTTTACGTTTCAAGGTATGTAGAATCCAAAACTGCAATAAAAATATTTCTGTCTGTCCGCCGTACGCCGTACGCCGTACGCCGTACGCCGTACGGGCCACTTTTCTTAGTTACCATGAAAAAAAATTGATGAAATTCGGGTTATAGGTTCCGTTCGGCGTCTAGTTGGTCCTCGAAGCTCGACGTTACTGTGAGTCATCTCTAAGGGGTTCAAAATAGGGGTTGAAATTTTCAAAACGCCTATACAATTTTTTTACGTAAATATTTTTACGGTTTTAAATAGTTCTTGAACTTGCGAGTTTTTTAAGACCATCCGGAGCATCGTACGTCCAGCCGTTCGTTCACAGTAAGGCCCCGAAGTTTGCACCGACAGGCATTTTCGACTCCAGTGTGAATGAAATTGTATACAATTCAAACCAAATCTCGTAACCAGAGACGCGCCCACAATAGGAATTTGTGAATACGGCCAATCATTGGTAGGGATCACCTGATTATATTGGCGAAGTATGAAGTCGAGTTGGTTGTTCTGTGATATTATTTAATTTGAAAAATGATGGCTCTTTTGGAGTTTGTTGGTAGGTAGTGAAACTTGAACAAACGTTGAAGTATTATTGATGGGTAAATTATTACTACGGTAAATCATTACTCAACGGTAAATTATTACACAACGGTTCATTATACCATCTACGTAGAAGGGGCTGGAGTTTGTTGGTAGGTACTTTTGCAACTTTTTTCACTCCTCATCAACAATTTCTTTTCAGAACTTCGTTATGTGTGTTTCTTTTTGTTAGGTACTGTTTGTCATCGGCAGAATTATTTTAGCAACATTTAACTCGTGATTTAGGTAGGTACCTAGTAACGAGTACGGGGTTAGGTACTAACCTACGGAGGGTCTGCGATCTACATAATATGTATATAATAGAATAGTACATATCATATTATATAGACGGGTTATCTATGCATAGAGCTGTGATCTGTAACAGAAGGGTATTCTATACAAAATAATAAACCGTTGTGCAGGGATTTGCAGCGTTTTTAAATTGATCTCGAACTAAAGGATTTTTGAGACCACCCGGAGCACTGTACGACCAGCCGTTCGTTTGCACCGAATAGCTTCGTCAACATGATCGCGAATCAACCTGTATAAATCCGGCCCAGATATCATCGCTAGGGAGCACCTGATTATAATCACGGATAGCTGAGTCGAGTTGGTTGTTCTGTGATATTATTCAATTAGAAAAATGTTGGCTCTTCTGGATTTTGTTGATAGGTACTTTTGCAGCTTGAACAAGCTTTGAAGTATTATTTGGTAACTTATTACACAACGGTAAATTATTACACAACGGTTTATTATACTATCTACGCAGAAGGGGCATGTATAAAGTTAAATTATTACACAACTGTTTATTATTTGTCTTGTGCTTCATGAATAACTGCAAATAATTAATGATTGAATTATTGAATCCCTTGCATTTGTATGAAACTTAATTCCCGGGCCGGCTCCAGTACTCCATTTATGACATACCTGGAGGGAGCTCGAGGGTACTGACCACTGAAAACGGGATCTACGCAGAAGGGGCATCTATACAGGTGAATAATAAAATGTTGTGTAATAATTTGGAGCGTTTTTAAATATTGCCAAAGACTTCGCAGTTCTGGTTGCACATGGCAGATGTTCAAACAGTGAGGAGTCAAGCCACGTTATCTGTCTTTTATAAAAATCATTGAATGGCCTCGGGATCTCGAGAATAAAACTTGATAAATGTGACTTCGTAGGTCACATTCATTTACTTGTTAAAAGTATCAGGCGATTTGTATACGATTTGTAATTATTAGGCGGTAAAAATATGTTGTCATAACATCAAAAGATTTGTAGAGGCTGTCTACAGGCGTGCGCCTGCGCGATTTTGTTGGAAAGTTGAAATTGCTCTAGTATGCCCCTCACCAAACTGTACCTAATCCCGTACATTAGGATGCTATACACATACACGTAGTCGATTCTAAGGTTATTAAGGGAGATCTATTTTCTTAGAATAATAAAGAAATTATACGATTTCCTTATCCTTTTTACCAGGTTTTGTGTGGTGCCTTTCCATTACAAGCGCTGATCCGACTCAAAAGCCGATTCAAAAATATCAATTTGGTAGTGGTAATTAATTTTCAAACTATTCCTCCAATCTCTGATAAGGATAACAGTTCTTGGAGAAAAACGGAGTTATTGAAAAAATAGTCTATTTCCACTAATACACGAAAAAACGCGAAACACACTGTTATACCGGTTGCGGTGACCAAACGATCGTCAGTAACAAACAATAACTACAACAGTGTTTTTCGCTTTTTGGTTTATTATTTTCAATAATGAACCATTGGAATCGAGCATGAAAAAAAAAATTCTTACCCCCCCTCAAAATTTGATGGTTTACGTTTCAAGGTATGTAGAATCCAAAACTGCAATAAAAATATTTCTGTCTGTCCGCCGTACGCCGTACGCCGTACGGGCCACTTTTCTTAGTTACCATGAAAAAAAATTGATGAAATTCGGGTTATAGGTTCCGTTCGGCGTCTAGTTGGTCCTCGAAGCTCGACGTTACTGTGAGTCATCTCTAAGGGGTTCAAAATAGGGGTTGAAATTTTCAAAACGCCTATACCATTTTTTTACGTAAATATTTTTACGGTTTTAAATAGTTCTTGAACTTGCGAGTTTTTTAAGACCATCCGGAGCCTCGTACGTCCAGCCGTTCGTTCACAGTAAGGCCCCGAAGTTTGCACCTTCAGGCATTTTCGACTCCAGTGTGAATGAAATTCTATACAATTCAAACCAAATCTCGTAACCAGAGACGCGCCCACAATAGGAATTTGTGAATACGGCCAATCATTGGTAGGGATCACCTGATTATATTGGCGGAGTATGAAGTCGAGTTGGTTGTTCTGTGATATTATTTAATTTGAAAAATGATGGCTCTTTTGGAGTTTGTTGGTAGGTAGTGAAACTTGAACAAACGTTGAAGTATTATTGATGGGTAAATCATTACTCAACGGTAAATTATTACACAACGGTTCATTATACCATCTACGTAGAAGGGGCTGGAGTTTGTTGGTAGGTACTTTTGCAACTTTTTTCACTCCTCATCAACAATTTCTTTTCAGAACTTCATTATGTGTGTTTCTTTTTGTTAGGTACTGTTTGTCATCGGCTGTATTATTTTAGCAACATTTAACTCGTGATTTAGGTAGGTACCTAGTAACGAGTACGGGGTTAGGTACTAACCTACGGAGGGTCTGCGATCTACATAATATGCATAGAATAGTACATATTATATTATGTAGACGGGTTATCTATACATAGAGCTGCGATCTGTAACAGAAGGGTATTCTATACAAAATAATAAACCGTTGTGCAGGGATTTGCAGCGTTTTTCGTGTATTAGTGGAAATAGACTATTTTGGTTTATTATTTTCAATAATGAACCATTGGAATCGAGCAAGAAAAAAAAAATTCTTACCCCCCCTCAAAATTTGATGGTTTACGTTTCAAGGAATGTAGAATCCGAAACTGCAATAAAAAAACGCTGCAAATCCCTGCACAACGGTTTATTATTTTGTATAGAATACCCTCCTGTTACAGATCACAGCTCTATGTATAGATAACCCTTCTATATAATATGATATGTACTATTCTATTATATACATATTATGTAGATCGCAGACCTTCCGTAGGTTAGTACCTAACCCCGTACTCGTTACTAGGTACCTACCTAAATCACGAGTTAAATGTTGCTAAAATAATTCTGCCGATGACAAACAGTACCTAACAAAAAGAAACACACATAATGAAGTTCTGAATAGAAATTGTTGATGAGGAGTGAAAAAAGTTGCAAAAGTACCTACCAACAAACTCCAGCCCCTTCTACGTAGATGGTATAATGAACCGTTGTGTAATAATTTACCGTTGAGTAATGATTTACCGTAGTAATAATTTACCCATCAATAATACTTCAACGTTTGTTCAAGTTTCACTACCTACCAACAAACTCCAAAAGAGCCATCATTTTTCAAGCGAAATAATATCACAGAACAACCAACTCGACATCATACTCCGCCAATATAATCAGGTGATCCCTACCAATGATTGGCCGTATTCGCAAATTCCTATTGTGGGCGCGTCTCTGGTTAC
Organism: Leptopterna dolabrata; assembly: GCA_954871275.1. NCBI lineage: Eukaryota > Metazoa > Arthropoda > Insecta > Hemiptera > Miridae > Leptopterna > Leptopterna dolabrata. The sequence continues at coordinate 10,911,545 of OX940983.1, read as the reverse complement.
CAGATTTGGTTTGAATTGTATACAATTTCATTCACACTGGAGTCGAAAATGCCTGTCGGTGCAAACTTCGGGGCCTTACTGTGAACGAACGGCTGGACGTACGATGCTCCGGATGGTCTTAAAAAACTCGCAAGTTCAAGAACTATTTAAAACCGTAAAATTATTTACGTAAAAAAATGGTATAGGCGTTTTGAAAATTTCAACCCCTATTTTGAACCCCTTAGAGATGACTCACAGTAACGTCGAGCTTCGAGGACCAACTAGACGCCGAACGGAACCTATAACCCGAATTTCATCAATTTTTTTTCATGGTAACTAAGAAAAGTGGCCCGTACGGCGTACGGCGTACGGCGTACGGCGTACGGCGGACAGACAGAAATATTTTTATTGCAGTTTTGGATTCTACATACCTTGAAACGTAAACCATCAAATTTTGAGGGGGGGTAAGAATTTTTTTTTTCATGCTCGATTCCAATGGTTCATTATTGAAAATAATAAACCAATATGGTTCTGTCTGTCCGCCGTACGCCGTACGGGCCACTTTTCTTAGTTACCATTGAAGAAAATTGATGAAATTCGGGTTATAGGTTCCGTTCGGCGTCTAGTTGGTCCTCGAAGCTCGACGTTGCTGTCAGTCATCTCTAAGGGGTTCAAAATAGGGGTTGAAATTTTCAGAACGCCGTAGCTCGAAAACTTTAGATTGAAGGGTATGGTTTTTTTTTACGATATTAAATTTGTCTTGAGCCAAACAATTTTTTAAGACCACCCGGAGCACTGTACGTCCAGCCGTGTGTGCACCAAACAGCTTCGTCAACACGATCGTGAATCAAACGGTATAAATCAGGCCGGGATTTCATCACTAAGGAGCACCTGATTGTAATCAAGGATGGCTGTATGAAGTCGAGTTGTTTGTTCTACGATAATTATTTCATTTGGCAAGTGATGGACTATTGGATTTTGTTGGTAGGTACTTCTGAAACTCAAACAAACTTTGAAGTATTATTGATGGGTAAATTATTAAACAATGGCAAATTATTACACACCGGCAAATTATTACACGACGGTGAATTATTACACAACGGTAAATTATGACACCACGGCAAATTATTACACAACGGTAAATAATTACACAACGGCTCAACTACCCAGAAGGGGCTGGATTTTTTTGATAGGTACTTTTGCAACTTGAACAACTGTTGAAGTATTATTGATGGGTAAACTATTACACAATGGCAAATTATTACACAACGGTACATTATTACACAACGGCTCATCTACCCAGAAGGGGCTGGATTTTCTGGATAGGTACTTTTGCAACTTGAACAACCGTTGAAGTATTATTGATGGGCAAATTATTACACAATGGCAAATTATTACACAACGGCAAATTATTACACAAAGGTAAATTGTTACACAACGGTAAATTATTACACCAAGGTAAATTATTACACAACGGTAAATTATTACACTACGGCTAATCTGCCAAGAAGGGGCTGGATTTTGTTGATAGGTACTTTTGCAACTTGAACAACCGTTGAAGTATTATTGATGGGCAAATTATTACACAACGGTAAATAATTACACAACGGCTCAACTACCCAGAAGGGGCTGGATTTTTTTGATAGGTACTTTTGCAACTTGAACAACCGTTGAAGTATTATTGATGGGTAAACTATTACACAATGGCAAATTATTACACAACGGTACATTATTACACAACGGCTCATCTACCCAGAAGGGGCTGGATTTTCTGGATAGGTACTTTTGCAACTTGAACAACCGTTGAAGTATTATTGATGGGCAAATTATTACACAATGGCAAATTATTACACAACGGCAAATTATTACACAAAGGTAAATTGTTACACAACGGTAAATTATTACACCAAGGTAAATTATTACACAACGGTAAATTATTACACTACGGCTAATCTGCCAAGAAGGGGCTGGATTTTGTTGATAGGTACTTTTGCAACTTGAACAACCGTTGAAGTATTATTGATGGGCAAATTATTACACAACGGTTCATTATTCTATCTACGTAGAAGGGGAACCTATGCAGGTAAATTATTACACAACGGTTTAGGTAGGTACCTAGTAACGAGTACGGGGTGAGGTGCTAACCTACGGTGGGTCCGCGATCTACATAATATGTGTAGAATAGTACATATTATATTATATAGACGGATTATCTATACAGAGAGCTGTGATCTGTAACAGAAGGGTATTCTGTACAAAATAATAAACCGTTGTGCAGGGATTTGCAGCGTTTTATCATTGAATACCTAATGATTAACAGGACGTTTCCATTTTTTCCGAGCGCCACGTCACGGCGAAATTGCTTGGTTAGTATGACAACATATTCGGATGTTTTATAGATTTTATAATTTTATACGTTTAGAAGTTCCGCGATCGATTTTCACGACCGTCACGTCACGATATAATAAAGAGACGAGATTAACATATTTCGTTATGCCAGCAGACAAAAGCAAGAAAGTTTGGGAAGTATATCAGACGCGGATTGCACATTTGTCGCGAAATAAATATTAAAAAAAATTTTTTGTGGAAAAAATGGCGTAAAATTAATTGTTATTAAATGATCTGACTGTAGAACCGTAGGTCTACCGTTTTTTTTTTCTTCAATAACTCCGTTTTTCTTTGAAGCGGGTTTCCACGATTTCGTCGCTAGTGATTTAGTTCGTAACAATCCTTGGTTTTGTGTTGTTCAGGAAGGTGAAGATGGACGGCCAGTTGCGTCTTTCCTACAACTCTCCTGTAGGGACCAGATCCTTTCCCCTCCCCAGTCAAGGACGCCTCCATTCGAGTCCACGACCCGCATTTTGTCCTCGATGAGGTTCCTGAATCTTCGATTTCGAGACCCCGTCAATGCCCTGCTTTGTCCTTTCTCAGCCCCCCCCCCCCCCTTCCAAGCATTCATTATCATCTACCTACCAGGCGCTGCCACGTGGTAGTGGTTCTAGATGATTCCTGCTCCATAACGAAAGGTTCAACAGTATGGTACCGCCTTCAACGCAATATGGCGTTTAGTGGCCAAGGTAAAGTTTGCCAGGACGGTAGATTTTCCCGAATTTCGTAAAAAATCGACCTGGTTTGAATGAATCGTTCCGAAGTTATTTTTTCTGTAAAAACATGCATGGGGCGAACTCTACAAAACATCCTCTTGTGACATCCTCGCCGTACAACTACGAGCATATTAACGATTTGATTGCTGTTGTGCGTCTGTAAGTTCCAGAATTGCGAATAAGTTTTAATGGTAACGAATTGTCATTCTTAAGGGAATGGCTGAAAGCCACATTTTTTGCGCATTGCTCCGATGAGGGAGGAGAAAATGACACGATATATAGAACACTTTTTCAGACATTTTCATTTACATCCAAATTTTTGTGATTATCCTGATGGATTCGTATTGTCAATATGGTGCCTTGTAATTACCTGCCTCTTTGGATCCCTCTTTGCGATTTCTTTATGTTGTCCACCTTTCTGATTTTGTTCGAATGTCGTGAGCGGTGCATGAAACCCATAGAAAGTTCGAGTATTGCGTTTGAGATGTGGTCTGTGGGTTAGTTGATAATAATACTTCCGTTTTCTTTTACCAACAAAACGTACAAATTCCCCATTGTTGGGAGATGGTTGATGATAATTTATTATGGACAGTTATATTTATTATGGATTATTATATTTATTATGGACAGTTCCACTTCTCTCAGTTCTAGCTCGATTGTTCCTACAGGAGCCTCTGTGAACATGTGGTAGTAGGTAACATAGGTTTTTAACAGGATATAGTACTAATATTAGGTAGTGGTATCTGCGTATGCGGATAACAACACCATGACATTTCTCCATTTCCCGTTTGGTTTGGATTTCAGGGCCGTTATTATGGGTTTACCCCGGACTCGGAATCAGTGACCAACATTTGACCCCGTGAGTCGTGATCAGTAGAATGGATGTCGTAGTTTCAAATAAATTTGTTTCCGCGCGTGGTAAACAGGCAGTTGTGGTGGAAAATCAAAAATACACTGAGCATAGGAAATTGATGGATGGAAATTTATCTTTCAGGTGGTACAATCGGAAGTGTTCAGCTACCCTGTGTACCGATCCTCTCGTACCGAAAGTGTTGTCAACGAATTTGAAGGAGCACAAGTATTACCTCCTCCTAGTGAAGAGGGTCACGAAAGGCAAAAAGTATGTTACAGTCTCAAAAGGAAAGCCGTGGAAGAGATACATACAAAGCCTAATAAGTTAATAAGGCACCAACAAGCTGTGAAGCTCACTCACCAGAGTATCTATCTATTTCTCTCGAAGGAAAATTCTGTCATCCGTGCCCAAGTCTTTCGAAGAATGTGTCGAACAATTGACAGAACTAAAGGGTGGGGGGGGGGGGGGGGCTACCAAAAAACACGGAAGTTGGGCTATGGAGTAAAATTTTTTGCGTTGAAGTCCTACTACCTAATGACGTATACAGCGCCTTCATGTCTCTCATGCTGGAAACACGTAACGAAGGAATGGATTTTAGCTAGTAGGTTTTGACAAACTACATTGAGGAAGACTGCAGTTTCCCCCTTCAATATGGGCAGCTTCCCCTCCGACCAGCAAAGTCAGGACAACAAATGGCGCAGAAGGATTCCATTCCGACTATAACATACAATTTTATTCAATACATCCGAACATTCACCTCTTAATTTCAGTACCTACTTCAACAGATCGGGATGGAATCTGCGCTCAAAATTACTAGCATACAAAAAGGTACTTAGAAATTCAAAAACCTTAAATTACTTAACCTTACCCTTATTCCTAAATCATCTGTCCCATCTTCCATACATGACAAATGTCCTACGAAAAGCATTCCGTGAGAAACTCGAATTTTTAAACGAATGATGTGGGAATCGTATCAGCAGACTCGCGATGTCATGAAATACTTGAAAGACGTGGCTGGTATCACGACTACGGAGAATCAGAAGAGTAGGAAAAGAGAGTTCGGGAGCACGGCAGACGACTCAACCCTTCAGTTAATGACTACAAAGATGATAGCAGATACTTCCATTTTTCCCCAATTCGATCGTCTGTCATACCCTACCGTTTCCCCAGTTCGACGCTAGAACTCCCCAGTTCGATTTTTTTCAGCCGCTTTTTCCCTAATTCGAATGCAGCCGAAGTCATAGATGTCTACGAAATCGTGGAGGCAAAATTGAGAATCATAAGGCTGTTTTGAGCGATGGTACCACTAGATAGAAGCCACAACGTAGGTATCTAAATATTTTGAATTTTCTATATTTTCAACGACCTTAAAGTGCTCAGAAGTACACAGCACCCTGTGTCTGTTTGTCATTTCCATCAGAAAACGTGACGTCAAGTTCAGGACTGCAAGCAAGTCATTGCAGTTAACCGCAACAAGTCGGGGCATGGTGGAGCAGGTGGCAAACAGGATGTTGTTAACGCAGACACTCACATAATCATCGACATGCTCCAGGCCCTGGCCTTCAAGAGCAAATAGCCTTTGTGCAGGTTTTTGATGAATGACGACGTGCATCAGGCGCCGGTAAAGGTACTGGTGATTAAGGGTGGTCAAGTGGATGTCCGCCAAAAGAAGATGATAGATCAAAAAGAAATAGCGCCTTTAATAACAAAACAGCTTTAGATCAGCGACAGTGATGGGACCTAATATGTTGTCAGGAACGTACTGAAAAAGTCCTTGAATCCAGAATTGGCTAGTCCTACGCGGCCTTCACGGAGGCTTAACCAGATTGTATTTTATTTTTGCCAACCTTCTTCTCGAGTGATGGGGACAGTGAACCAGGAGACTCTTAGATCAAAACATCTTCTATCGAAGTTCAAAGAACTTGGGCAGTCCCGCGTTTCGCCCGGCGACGCAAGAGACCTATAATATAACAGCCATACTGTCTTTGCGGTTTACTACCTCCTCTTCTGAATGACTTACATGTTTACGACCCCAGGGGTCTTATCAGCTTCTTATCAACTATCGATTTCGGGAATCGATTATTACATCACGTGGAAACACGGTATAGGTATACGTCACGCGGGTATATCGATAGTAGACACGAAATGATATATCGATTATTTCGATAGTTGGAGACCCCGAAGGACGTATAATACATCCGAAGGGTCACCATCAGCATGAATAATCAAAATTCCAAAAAAAAATTATAAGTACGTCCAGCCGTTCTTTCAGAGCAAGGCCCTGAAGTTCGAACCGAAAACTTCGTCAACATAGTACCTACGGTACATCCAGCCCAGATATCACTGGTGGGGAACATTGCTATGGAAGGGGAGGGGTCGATTATAACCACGCATGGCTTTATGAAATGAAGTTTTTTATTCCGTGAAAGACGGTTATTTTGGATTTTGCTGATGGTACCCCTACTTTGTTTCGCTGATTGTAGTTTGTTGTTCACGGCTAAACGGATCATCCTAATAAGGTGCAAATTTGGGAATATGTCGAAGGTCCACGTTACGTTCAGCGTCCATCAGAATTCCAAAAATGACTGGGTGGGGGTTGGTGGGGCCGAAATGGCGCTTAGGTGATGGGGGCGGTGGAAAGATGCATACCTACCTAGTCACGAAACTGCAATTGGAATTAGCACGGGGTGGATGTTATAACTTACTCTCCTCCTAGTATTAAATAATACTTGAAAATTTGAATGGGTATAATAATTATAAAAAAGCAGAGCACATGTCACTTTGACGGTAATAATTCATTTATTGATACTGCTATCATTATTCCTTATTGTACTTCAGTTTTTTATTTGTTGTCTGGGTTTGACCCACAACAATGGGTATTGGACACAGAAAACAGTGATAAACGCAGAAGGGGTAATAAACCGTTGTTTAACGATTTGCAGTGTATTTTCATGCTCGATTCAAAAGGTTCATTTTTGGAAATAATGAACCAAAAGAAAAGTTCCAGTAAGCTTCAGAGTTTCATTATGGCTACTGGTAACTTTCGCACTACTGCAAAATGCAAACCAAGTATACTTAGTTACGAACATATATTTGGATTTTATATTTCAGTTTACGTGATCCAAATATTATGATCTTGCTCCAGGACTAAATTGCTCTTCAGGAATGCATCACTTTTGAATTTCAATGTGTAGGGATGAACGTCCCTACTAGTTACAATATATGTACTATTATTTAGGACTCAACTACTCAGCAGTCCCTTCCTGCAACATTCACGTTCATGATTATAGAGGACGATTTCCCCATATTTATTTCAATAGTCGGAGAGAAATTAAATCTTTTCTGCAAATAAATCACTACATAGGAGAGTTAGAGAATTTCTGTTGGTACCTACTCAATCAGCAATAGATTTACAGCATTCTTACCGGTGGAGGAAAGAGGAGGATTGAGACATTCATGGATTCTGTAAATTCTATCCTAGCATTTCTTCCAAGTGGGCATATTAAATTGCAGTGAACGAGAAGGATCGCGGGAAGAAATTGGAATATAATATTTTTATGGATAGGCTTGTAATTTTGTCACGTACCTACTCACCAAAATCTTAGATTCGTATTGCCACAAGCCGAATATTGAGTGTCTACCGTAAAACCATCGCGAAGCGTGTGTAGTGTGTGTAAATCGCACAGAAGAAATGGGTAACTCCTATAAATATATAAATATCCAATCACAAAGGAGAAATTCTGTTATTTTTACCAATCCACTGGATTGGAATAAAATGCATGAAGAACTACATGAAAACATGGAATACGCGAATATCATGTCTTCAAGTACCTGCAGATATTAATATTGGAGGTACAAGAGTGAAGCAGTTGTTGTGGTTCAAAGTGGTTTTGTCGATAATTATTGTAGGCTCGATGTCGGTAAGTAAAGTAGCGATGAAAGAAACTTGAGGGCTGCGTTCATGGTTTGATGTAGCGAAAGGGACTCGTTACGTAGTAGGAAACGACATAGGATCGAAAGATACACTTTTCGATTTTCTTGAAAGGGTTCTTAGGTTTCAAGGGTGTTGCAATCGGAAGATTCAAAAGTGGCTTTCGAAGCGGATGCGTTCAACCGGGTGGTCGTGCAAGCGCGGCCCTTCGTCCCTGAAGAGTTGAAGGAACTCCTTCCAGAGTTCCACGAACTCTCGGCCTAGGGGTCCTTCATCCCTATCAACCAGCTCCAGACGGAGGCCATGGAGGCTTCGCCCATTAATTCCCAGCCCTTTCTCCAAACACCGCTCCGTCTAACAGACAGACACAAGAAGAGAAAAAAAGGGTTAAAAAACGAAAAACGGTAATGGATATTTTTAGAAAGGGAACGCTGGCCCTTAACAAGTTATGATGCAACGTATCCTTTCACATTCTTCCTGTAGCATCCGTCCATATTTCAAATCAGAACGGACACACTGTTTCACAATGTCTTGCATCACTCTCATAGCTGAAGAGGTTTGAATAATCTGAAACAAAGGATGCAGGAGGGACTTCAAAATATAACTTAAATCACTTGCGGCGGAATAGTGGAAATCTATAGCAAAAAACCACACGATAAAAATAAAAATAAAATAGTCTATTTCCACGTACACTAGCTGTACCTTGTCAGTACACTATAGTACTGACGATGGTGTAACAACCGAAAACGGTCTACAGTTCGCTAGTGTACGTGGAAATAGACTATTTTATTTTTATTTTTATCCTGTAGTTTTTTGGGACTTCAAAAACTTACTTGGGACGAGTGCAACTGATAATAATTTCTTATTCAGAAAGCAGTAGTATTTTAACTCAGGCACAAACCTTTTCACGAAGGCATAATTTTTTGTGGCTGGACGCTAACAATAAGGCAGTGACTGACGGTTACAGTGGTTCTCATTTCGCATAGCAAATCCGATGACTTGGTATTAATATTCTGAATTCTAATATCCTACTTATATTGCCTGAATCCTCTTCATACTTCTGTGGGGATTTACCAAGTGTCACTTAACGAGATCCTGACCCTTGCTTTCCGAATCCCAAGTCCATTGTATCTATCACGCATCCACCGAACAAAAAGCATACCTGCTATTATGTATACCCATCATGCCATTTTTTCGTCAATGAAAGCGCTGCAAACTGTTACATAAAGGTTTATTATTTACCTTTATAGATGCCCCTTCTGCGTAGATCACAGTTTTCTGTGGTCAATACCCTCGAGCTCCTCTCAGGAAAGCCCTTAACAGAGTACTAGAGCCGGCTCCGGAATAAAAGTTTCATGCAAGTGCGCGGGATTCAATAATTCAATCATTAATTATTTCTAGTTATTCATGAAGCATAAGGCAAATAATAAACCGTAGTGTAATAATTTACCTGTATAGGTGTCCCTCCTACGTAAATAGTCTAATAAACCGCTGTGTAATAATTTACCCAAATACTTCGTTTGTTCAAACTGCAAAAGAACCTATCAACAAAATCCAAAAAATAATTGTCCAAGATTTTATTTTTCAAATGAAATAATATCACAGAACAACCAACTCGACTTCATGCAGCCATCCATGATTACAATCAGATGCTCCCTAGCGATGATATCTGGGCCGGATTTGTACCGTTTGGTTCACGATCATTTTGACGAAGCTTTTCGATGCAAACGAATGGCTGGTCGTACAATGCTCCGGGTGGTCTCAAAAAATTCCTTAGTTCAAGATCAATTTAAAAACGTTAAAAAAAACCATACCCTTCTATAGAAAGTATTCGAGCTACACGCCCTGAAAATGTCAACCCCTATTTTTCACCCCTTAGGTGACTGACAGTAACGCCGAGCTTCGAGGACCAACTAGACCCCAAACGGGACCTACAAACCAAATTTCATTCATTTTGGTTCACTGTAACTAAGAAAAGTGCGAAGTAAGACGTACGGCGGACAGACAGAAATGTTTGGTTTATTATTTTCAATAATGAACCTTTGGAATCGACCATGAAAAAAAAGTTAACCCCCTCAAAATTTGATGGTTTACGTTTCAAGGTATGTAGAATCCGAAAATGCAATAAACAAATTTCTGTCTGTCCGCCGTACATCGCACTTTCCTCAGTTACCATGAACCAAAATGAATGAAATTTGGTTTTTAGGTTCTGTTTGGGGTCTAGTTGGTCTGCAAAGCTTGGCGGTACTGTCAGTCACCTCTGAGGGGTGAAAAATTAACGCCCTAGCTCGAAAACTTTCAATAGAAGGGTATGGTTTTTTTAAATTTATAAATTGATCTCGAACTAAAGAATTTTTGAAACCCCCCGGAGCACCAGCCGTTCGTTTGCACCGAAAAGCTTCGTGAACATGATCGTGAATCAAACGGTATAAATCCCGCCCAGATATCATCGCTAGGGAGCACCAGGTTATAATCACGGATGGCTGCATGAAGTCGAGTTGGTTGTTCTGTGATATTCCGTTTGAAAAATGATGGCTCTTTTGGATTTTGTTGGTAGGTACTCTTGCAACTTGAACAAACCTAGAAGTATTATTGGGTGAATGATTACACAACGGTAAATAAATTATTACACAGCGGTAACTTATTACACAACGGTAAATTATTATACAACTGTTTATTATACTATCTAAGTAGATATACAGATAAATTATTACACAACGGTATTATTCGACTTATGCTTCATGAATAAATACAAATAATTAATGATTGAATTATTGAACCCCGCGCATTTTTATGAAACTTAACTCCGGGGCCGGCTCCAGTACTCGATTAAGGCCCTTCCGGGGGGGGGGGGGGGGGTGCTCGAGGTTATTGACCACAGAAAACAGTGATCTACGCAGAAGGGGAATCTATACAGTTAAATAATAAACCTTTGTGTAATAATTTGCAGCGTTCTTATTGCATTTTCGGATTCTACATACCTTGAAACGTAAACCATCAAATTTTGTCGGGGGGGGGGGGGGGGGGGGTTAAATTCTTTTTTCATGCTCGATTGCACAGGTTCATTATTAAATATAATACCCCCCCCCCCACTACCCTAACAACATGCGTCAGGAGAAGAGGCGAAAGTTACCTGTCTCAAGTTTTTTCTGTGGTGGTACCTTCACGAACCGCTATCAAACTGGACTACAGTTGTCCTTGTCATCATTAGCGTTGTGTCAAAAATAATGGTAAAGCTTCATTGTGATTGCAGGCCCACTTTAGAGGTCTCATTCGTGTCAACTCGCAATGAATGTTCATGTATTGTTACTCTGGGTTAGTAGGTATCTGTCACATTTCCAAACATCGTGACACATTTTGTCCTCTCAAGGCTGCTACAGGCGTTAGGCTAGACGTCTAATGACCCTACCCTTAACCTCCTATTAGAGCTCGTTTTGAGATTATAACTTGAAAACATGTTTCTCGTCTGACGTCTGGCCCGCCTCTGGCGATTTTCAGGTCCACGAACTTTCAGTTTGTCTGCTGTCTAAATAGGTTGTAGATTAGAGGACATTGTGAAGTAGAAAATAACCTGTTGTCGACGGAGAATGATGCTTTATTGAGTGGAGAATTAGCTGTATTATTATTATTATTATTATATTATAATATTATTGTTATTTATTATTGTTATTATTATTTTTTTAAATCTCCAGAATGGGTAGTCTATTAAAGGGCGGCAAATTACTCTGCAAGCCTTATTATTATTATTATTATTATTATTATTATTATCCTCTATTTCCTTGTTGTAGACGGACGATTTATCTTTATATTGTTATTATCGTCATAATTTTTTTCTGCAATATCGTGGGAATTCAAAACTTGGGTAGGTACATAAACCTGTAAGTAAGATGTGCAATATTATCTATTCTTTTTTTGCGTGAGATGCACCACTTGGAATAAAAGTAGGTACTTACCTACGCATCGTAAAAAAATAAACAAAAATGTGTCATAATGGGGTGTATAATGCTTGTGGATGGATATATGATTACCTCATTTTTAAAATAGTTAAGTAATTTAGGTAGGTAGGTACCTAATAAATAAAATTAATGAGGAAACTTGAATAAGAAATTAAGTGCACACTGATAAAATTTGTATTCAAAATAAAAGGTGACCAAAAAGGCAATAGTGAAAATAAAATAATAGGAGCTCCTTTTGTTAATTATTTAGGTAGTACCTAGATTATAAAATAATATTTCTGTCAACCAATATGGTTTTAGCTATTTCTAAAATAAGGCTGTGAAAATAAAATGTCTGTTTGAAGCGAATTTCGATCTTGAGAGGTGATGATGAGGCCAAAAATTTATAGTTCTTGCTAGGATTTTGTAGTGATGTAGGAAGCAACAGACGAGGCCGGAAGATTGATTGAGAATGGTTGTATATTTTGTGGCTCCTGGCTCTTTTATAATCCCCTGACATGATCAGAGGGGGGTCGGGGGGTCCCCACTCTGAGGTACTTCATGTTGGCACAATACATGAGTTGTGGAGGAGCAGCCGATCACAACAGATTTTAACCAGTGGCTATAAGGAAGTTGAGATTATGAGTCAGAAGTCTTGACCACCCCACCACTGGGTCACTTGATACTGGTATCTCCAATACAGCAAGAGCAGGTTGTCCTGGTGGTTCCAATTGTGGGTAGGTAATTTCACTTTAGGACATGAAATTGAAATTACAGTAACCTAATGTCCTGGGGATGAATTTCAGCAGTACCTACTGGAGTACCTTGCTGGAAGTCCTGTGTTTTCAGCTTGAATCATGGCTTGAAATGGCTGAGGATAAGTAGGCAGGAGACTTCTTTCTTTCCTTGTCTTGAGAACTTCGAGGAAATTACTCAGAATTAGAAGAAGATGGCACACCGAATTTCAGTAAATTCTTGCGAATTGGACCACTTGAAGACACACAGGAGGTTCATACCATGAGGGAAACTGAGTTGTTACTGCCTGTTCTCTTCTCTGTTCTTCTTATCTAAGTTGACCCCAGCCCCACTGCACTTCACATCCACAATCACCACAACACTCCAAAATACAACGAAGGTTGTAGGTACAGACATGTATGTCTCCAAAATACAACGAAGGTTGTAGGTACAGACATGTATTTATAATGATGTGGCTTGCCTCAGATGAGCTAAATAAACCCAAAGCCCAGAACCAGAAGACATAGGTAACACAAATACGCCCAAAGAGAAATAAAATTAATAAGAAGCAGAAGTAGGTATTGCTGATAGGATTTATACAAATTAAATTGAAATTGACCATTACTCTGGCTGAGTGCCAATTTGCAAAAGGAATATAATTTTGGTACAACCTATACATTTGTACCTACCGACACAATTGGCACTTGCTGGAACAAAAAAAATAAACAATAGAATATAGGTATGCCAAATTAACATTCCTGGGATTCATAGAATCTCCGGTACAAACGCTTATCCTACTCTGGTGAGTTTTTCAGAACTTCACCTCTTCTGTGCGTCCACATCTTAAGGCCCCTGTTGGAGAGGACCACGTGGGTGGATCTTGACCGAAATTCTAAAGATCGTTTGAATAATTTTCGAATGGGTTTGATTGATCGAATTGGAAAAACCTGCGCTGTGTGTTAGAGGAACTGGCTCATGTCACAGGTTCACTGAGCTCCGATACCAATTATAGGTAGGCACCCAACCCTATTATAACCCCCTGTCGGTTCGATTCACGCTCATATTGATTACGCTTTTTCTATTCAAGCTTCAAGCCCTTATTGTTTTGGGCCTCATCTCAGTAAATAGTAAGCTATCATACGGGAAGGGGTAAAACCAGCCGCCCATGCAGCATAGCATTTCCCTTTTCTCACAGAGATCAATAAAAGGTTATGGAGAAGAGTGAGACCCCCGGTTAAGACGCAATGCCTCCAGGACCGACGGTTTGTTTACGCGAACCGCTTATATCCCTTCTGCCGCGTGAGCAAAAATTGGAGAAGAGCCCCGGTCGATAATGGACGGGATTCTCATATTTATATACCTCGCAAGGTGTAGTACCTCCGTTTCCCTCAAGACGAACCACACATTTTAAAGCCACAGAAAGGAAATCAATCCCTCCTCTGTGGCGCCAGCTCCTGTATGACATACTTGACTGTAACTTCAATGTTTTAAACTCTTCCATTGCATGTCCGGTATGGCTGCGGCCAAGGCATGAAGTTGGGAAGAAGAAGAAGAAGAAGACAGGAAGAAGAAGGTTACAGCGAAGCAGGAGCAGGCACTACAACGACTGTCAGTTCACACAGGATCTTCAACACGTGGTCTGGCGGTAAATATTGGAACTACGTTTCCCGCCGAATTTGCAGTTTTCCAAGTGAGCGAGCACGCGGGCAAGCGAGCAAGACTGCGGCGATAAAATAGTACTTATAGGATGTTGATTAATTATTATCATTAACAGCATGTCCTGTTAAGAGTTGTAGTTACAAAAACGTGTTTTTCTCGCATCACGATTACATTAGTAACTAATGAACTGTTAATTTATTCACAGAATAGATAATAAACCATTATATCTCTTTGCGATTTTCTTGAAACATAAATTTCCAACTTCGCGCTTCAAGATTCACGAAAGGTTGTACATCTCTATTTATTCAAAGCTAGAACTCATCTGATTATACCAACCGAAAGGCGAAGAAATTTCTAATAGGACTGTATTTTTCCGTGCTATGGGGTGCATAAATTTGAACCCTTATTTCTCACCTAACTGTCCAGGGGTTATGAAAAGTTGCTGTTCAGTTTCCTGCATTTATCTACCTTGAAACTAAAACATAAATGTGAGAGGAGTTAAACAATTTTTATTCTTGGCCAATTACAAACGTGCATTATTGACAATAATGTGAAACCAAAATCAAACACAGTCGGCCGATCTGCCTCAGAGATTATTCGCGCCATTTTATTCTGTCGTGGTTGGAGAATGGTTTGAAACAGTCTTATTTGTGACGATCAATTTTTTGCTGTCCTCAAATTATTGTTTTGCTCAATGTTGTAGGCAGTAGTGGTGCGCGGGGTCTGAAAACGGTGGGGCTCCAGACCAGAATACAAAACCAACAACTACTAAATACCCCAAGGCAACAATACCCTTCCCTCAATGGGTCCGGTACCTCCTTCAATGCTTCAAGCTATTGACTAGATGTAGATAGTTATCTGCGTATTGACGTCGATCAATCCACAAACAGCAAACAAGACAAAAGGCACGAAGGTAGCACAAATACAAATCTGTCATCGGAACCGGACCGAACGCAAAACGCGCCAAATTAGACGCCAAAAAAAAAATTGAAAACGGACAGACAGAGAAAGCGAATGTGATTCAGTGGAGTGAAGTTCTCAGCTTAGTTGTTGTCATCTGTAGATGTAGGACATAAGCCGATGTCGGACATGTGATTCAGAGACAACTAAAAACCAATCAGAAGAAGAAGAAGCATCTCGTATCGAGATGACAAATTGAATCGAAAGGATCGAATCGATTGTGAAATGAACGATTTTAGGGTTGAATCAGATCATGGGGCCGGGGCCCAAAGTAGGCGTGGCGTACAAAATTTTTACTCACCTGAGCATGCGCGGATGGGCCACTTTTCTCGGTTGCCATGGTTCCGAGAAAAGTGCCTTCCAGTTTTAGGAGCCCAGGTTTCGATTTCGATTGCAGGACATCGATTACTGTTGCTTTCTTCTGATAACATGCTTGGTGTACGGCGCTAACATTAAGGAACCACCATGGATGCTCTACTAGAATATTGAATATCCATAGCCAGAGAACTCCGGCGTGTGGCTGTTGAACTTGTGAAAAATGCTAGGTAGGTACAGTGTACAGAGGGAAATTCAGATGCCAACTGAACAATGGTTGGTATTTTTTACTCTAGTGTTTTTGGACGCAACGCCCCTGGTTGTAGGTATACTAGTCACGTTTCCAATCCATGCGAACGACTGTAGGGTTAGACCACTCACGTGGACCAGTGTGTCTGAAAGACGCCCATCAATTCATCTAATAAGGAACAGTTCTGAAATGTGAGGTGGTTTTCCCATCTGTATTTTTCTACTGAACGTGGAGCTAGGTCGTTTGTCTCACATTATTCCTAGAGTTTCGAGAGTTGAAGGACTAACAGTGGCGGAAGAGGGAAGAACAACACTTCTGCTGATCACGTATTTTGTACTTGACCCCATGATGGAGAAAACCTTCGTAATTATCTGCCCTCAACGCCCTAACGATAAACTAATTGGTCGAAAACTAATAAATAGATTCAAAAATATTTCTGATAAAAACCTCGTAAGAGCTGACAGGACCGCAAAAACAAGTCTCTTACAAAAATACAACCAGATATAAATGTGCAATATAGTCAGGAACTGGCGGTCAACAAACTCAAATTTTTATTAATTTATCTCCACCAATGAATGTTGGGAAACCAACTGAGTGATATCGCGATGTGCCACAGTCTTTTGTAACAAGACCATGACCCAAGTGGGAGATTTAGACACAATGAACCTTGACCGCAGTCATATTTCCACCAGTCTACATGCGCGAGTCTAGTGCCCTTCAAACTTATTATTAGGATAAATTACAAGACGATGACAGGGAAATATGAAATTGAAACCAGAAAATCTTCTAAAATAATAAAATTGCCTAAAATATGAAACAGGTAGATGATCTATGTACGTCACACTATTTCAACTCGGGTCACAAAAATAATTTTGGTGTTGCTGCATTTCTGGCTCGTTATTTCCAGTGGTTGCGCCTTTGGAAAAAATGTCTGGTACTAGAAGTGTTAGCGTCGGCATTTTGATGCCATGCCGACGCAAAGAGGATGAGAGTGTTGTGCAGTCTATCTCGCATTATCACGGCCTGCTCGCCCGGGTGTGAATCGCACACAGTCAAATGTACAGGTAGCCTCCTAGTCAGGAAAATGATATCAATTCAATTCAATTCTTTATTCAAAAACATATTTAGTACATAATGAAGTATATAAGTACAGAAACATGAGAAAACCAAGTTCATGAATGGGCCCCTATAAGGTCTTGACGACTCGTCCAGAGGCTGGTTGTCACTGAACTAGCTTATTAGTTTGGGCTGAGCGTGTACTTTTAACTGGTAACAATATATTTACAGACAATATTCAACTTGAGCGAAAGAAAAAAAAAAGTATATATGTATGGGTATGTAGCACCTATGCCATCCATATTCCAAGATAGTAATTACCTAAATACATAACACAGTTACAATTACAGATCAAACCTATTCAAGAAGTCAGTGTGCAGGTCAGATTTGTGCATTTGCAGCAGGTATGCGCCAATTCTTTTTTTGATCATAGATCATCATCATCATCATCATAATGCCGATTTCAGGTAAATTTAATACATAGGTTCAATACATGGGTAACTAAATATTTTTCGGTTGGGTTAGTGACCAAATTAAAGCAACAGCTTGTCTTAGAACTCTCTAATTATAAGTAGCAGTCTTACTTATGTTTTCCCAGTAGATCTTTGTCATTTCCTCGCCTGTTGATTGCTATTATTTAGCTTATAGGCTAAGTAAGTTTACTGTACTATGCTTCAGAAACCATATCTGTGGTTACCTACTCGACTCCTGATATAATCACTCCACACTGTTTGGGATCATCGCAAAGACTAATTTAATTATGCGTTATATCACTTTGGCGTCGACCTCCTAACGCTTTGTGATGTTTTATTTTCACTTCCCCAACTGTTGTCTTCCTTATTCAGTTTTGTTTTTCACTCGCTTACATTCTCCGGGCAAGACTTGAGTAGATACTGTTTTGTTTGCTATCATCTCTTGCCTTCTTTGGAGGCGCTCTTGACTTGTTGCGCATTCTGGATGTTTAATAGCCACATATATACAGTTGTGTACAAGATGAATCAGACTGGAACGAAAATAAGTAGCTAGCAAACCACACGGGAAAGATAGTACCTAACTTGCATTTTGAACTAATTAGATAAACTGTAATTTTGAAGTGTGTCAAACGAGTTTGATACACTTTTCATAGCGGCTTGGAACGGTTGATCAACACGTTTTGTTGATAAACACAGGATGATAATGTACTTACCAATCGGATAGTAACTGTAAATCAGACAGACCGTTTTTCGTTCCAAGTCGAAACCAAAATCCTTGAGAGGATGTGATTTTGTCACGATGTTTGTTATAAATGTGTCGCAGAAGATTACCAGCTCTAGTTTAGCAATCGTAGTGTTATAATTTTTGGAGTAATATTTTTAAAATATAAAGTATATTTTCCGTATAACATTCGTAGTAGCCTAGCATATAACTCCTTCGTATTCGTATTATGCGGTGGACTGATGAGTTCTACATATAATTATTTGTTGTTAAGCGCGCCTAAAACATAATGTGTAGTAAAAAGTTGAAAGAAAAATCTTCCGCGTAGTTTGAAGAAAATTTCATCAAAATCGGGCCATAAGTTGAGGAGAAATTGAGTACCTACCTCAGATTTCGGGTTTGCCCTGCGCTGTGGTAATACCAATGATCAGAACGTTCGGTAATTCATAGGGGATTATTTAGGAACTACCAACAGAATTTGAGCAAAATCGGGCACATCTCAGAAACATAACATTTATGTGACTAATTACCTAGCCTGATATGAATACAGATTCTGGGGGAAAAGTTGATAACTATCTACAGATGCTATCCTGCAATTTACATTTTTTTTATTGCCGGCTCTCAAAAATTTGAGAATGGAAATTTCTGAACAAATATCATTCTGAATAAAGATCATGAATAAGAAACGCTGCAAAATATTAAACAACGGTTTCTTACTTACCTGTATCTAGAGCCCCTCCTGCGTAGACAACTGTTTTCTACGGTCAATACCTCCCCTAGTGCTCCCCTCAGAAAAGCCCTAAATCGAGAACTGGAGCCGACCCGGGAATGACAGTTTCATATAAATATGCGGTGGATTCAAGAATTGTATTACTGATTATTTGCTGTTATTCGTGAAGCATACCGTTTGTTAAGTTAAAAAAAAATACCTATCAACCAAATCCAAAATAACCATCATTCTTCAAAAGAAATAATATCACGGAGCAACCAACTCGTCGCTTGCCGGTTGCGCTCAAATCACGGATTGTGCGGGGATTACCTACATCGAATTGGACAGCGCGCCTCGCCCGACTGTGCTAGCTGCCAGGAGACCGGAGAAACACTGCACCATATCGTCATGGAATGTCGAAGACATGACACAGGAAGACGACAGTTGATGGACCAGGTGGCACTACACTTGGAGAGCCCAGTCTGCTACCACCAAATGATCTTTTCCAAGAAGGTCCCAGTGTACTATACTTTTATAAATAATAGTAATGTAAAAATTTAGGTATTTCAACTCCAGTGCGCGAAAATCAAAAATTTATTTTAATTTTATTAGAATTTTTATTTTAAATTTTGTAAATGAAATTATTTTAATGTGACGGAAGCTTTGTAAAAATGTATTGTGAATAAAACTTTTTCATGGCTATGGCTACTGGCTAATGCCAAAAAAAAAAAAAAAAAAAAAAAACCAACTCGTCATTCAGCCATGCGTGATTGTGATCAGGTGTTCAATATCTTAGCTGGTTGTACCTATTATACTCATTCATTCACAGTCATGTAGACGAAGCTTTTCGGTACAAATGAACGGGTGGGTGGTCTCAAAAAATTCTCAACTTCAAGATCAATTTAAAAACGCCATTAAAAAAAACATACCCTTCTGTTGAAAGTTTTCGAGCTAAGACGTTCTGAAAATTTTAACCCCTTTTTCACGGGCGAAGGACGTTTGGACGCACGTTATCGGCCCTATCGTTAGTTAGTTTCTTGTGCAATATCGACCCGTGTTCTAATCAGCGTTCGTGTGATAATTAAAGTGAATTTATCAGTTTCACTCTCAAAAAATCGTTCTTTCGCACACAGGCTCCATTTGGGCCCTACTTATGTCCCGAAACTTTGCAGCCCGATCGGAATATACCCAGGGGTTATGAGTGAAAATGGGTATACAAATAGGTATTTTTTGTGTTTTAGTAACATGAGCTTTTGAGGTATCGTTTTCCATGTTTTTTGGGACGAGAAGACCGAATATGAAGTCGATTTTGACCAAAGAGTGGAAAATTGAGGTTCTACCAAAGGTTCAGCTCCCAAAATCGATTTTGGTTTATTATTCTGTGAATAATACACCTATGTATTCGCTCAGCAAAAAATTTTTATAACACCCCCTCAAAATTTTTTCTTTTCCGTTTCAAGGTGCGTAGATTCCAAAAATGCAATGTCCGTCCGCCGTACGTCGTACGCCGTATCACGTGTACAGGCTTCATTTTCGGTCTAAAAAAGTCGTTCTTTCGCACACATGCTCCATTTGGGCCCTAGTTGTGTCCCGAAACTTTTCAGCCCGATCGGAATATACCCAGGGGTGTTATGAGTGAAAATGTGTATAAAAATAGGTACTTTTTGCGTTTTAACAACATGTTGGTAACATGAGCTTTTGAGGTATCTTTTTCCATGTTTTTGAGGACGAGAAGACCGAATATGAAGTCGATTTTGACCAAAGACGCGGAAATTGAGGTTTTACCAAAGGTTCAGCTCCCAAAATTGGTTTTTTATGAGTCAAAAACCTGGAAAACTGTCTGAAATCACCATCAATGTGTACAATAACATTGGAAAAAGTGTAAACTGGTGAATCAAGACCATTAAATGCCACTACCAATGATCAAAGATGATTTAAAAAAAAAAAAACCGTACCTATTTCATGTTTTGGGGGCCAAAATTGGTGGAAATCATCAGAAATAGCTATTTCAATCATTCCACTTGAAAGAAACAATACATTTAACAGCCAACAAAAATCTCTAGAACTCCAATAGAATAATAAACCCATGTGACAAGGACTTTGCAGCGTTTTTTATGAGTCAAAAACCTGGGAAATCGTCTGAATTCACCATAAATTCGTATAATAACACTAGAAAGAGTGTCAGCAACAGGCGTTCTCCTAAGTGACTCCACAGCAATTAACGACGATGCAACAATTCTGCAGATAAAGGTGAGAAACTTTTTCATTCAATTGCTTCATAGGTGCGTCCAAACGGTTTCGGGGGGTTGCGTCCAAACGCCATACGCCCTTTTTCACCCCTTACAGATGAATTGACAGTGACGCCGAGCATTGGGAAAACTAGACCCCCAGATGGGGCCTACAAACGAAATTTCATTGATTTAGGTTCGTGGTAACTAAGGAAAGTGCGAAGTATGGCGGATGGTCAGAAACTTTTGTATTCCATTTTGGGATTCTACCTACCTTGAAATGGAAGCCATCAATTTTTGAGGAGGGTTGCAAATTTTGTATCTTGCTCGATTCCGCAGGTTCATTATTGAAAGTAATAAACCAAAAATGGTACAATTAGATAGGTTGATGATAGGTTTCATTGTAAACTAAGTCACTCAATCCTATCGATTACTGCTAGTTTCAGTAAGCATACCTTAATTTAACATTATTATTGGGTTCACTCACCTTGACAAAACAGAAAGCCCATAGTGAAAGATTCTGCCTGGGTATCATACCAGTGTATTTACACGTATATTTTATTTTATTTATCAACCTGGCTCATGCGGCTGGTGTCATAAAAACTAGGTGTTTGCAAACGGAAAAATAATTATAATTTATACAGAATTCATGATAGAGAATCAGAGGGGCAGCTTCCCATTTGCATCCAACACCAAATCGTGTTTATGGGAGGTGATCCTGATCAAAAATGTTTAAAGTTAGCTTACCGATTACAAACTATGTTTATTTTCTCAAGGGTAGGAGAGTCGTGTGCGTTGTTTCGCTCACGTTCCTTCGCATAATGGGGAATCCCGGGCGTCTTTGTTTATTGAACAACAGGTTGAAATGTTTAAGAAACACTGTACCCTACATGGTCGCTGTTCTCCGGATTGCCCTTGTCGAACTGTGTGAAGGTTATACTTATCTGATTATTTATTCAGTAAAATTGGAAAATTAATTTCGTGTGGTGCTCATAAAGAAAAAAAACCACAGTCATGCAGCATGGCTATAAGAGCGAATTTTCGAAGTTTTCGGCATCTTCCTCCTCCGCCTAAAATTTTCTGAAAATTAATTTTCGGCCAATGTTTTCCCAACTTGATACCATACAAAATTAAAACAGGAGTAGTTTTACGCAAAGTAAAATTTGGGGTGGAAGGAGGGGGAGGGGGAAATCAAAAATGTTTTGAATACCAGAAGAGTAGGTATTGGGTACCTACGTAACAAATTTTTTGTTCCATTTTTTGCCGAGTAACACCTCGGTTTGTAGATTTTCCAACGCTGAACACGATGGTGAAGTCAGAATTGCGATATCCCATTCCGTTATCAGATTAGAGCAGACGAACCAGGAAGAACATCTCAAGAAATAACCACGTTCCTTCATCTTCAAAGTGCTCCAGTTTGAGAATGGAATGAGATATCGCAATTCTGATTTCACCATCGTGTTCAGCGTACAAAAACCTTTAAAATGAGGTGTCACTTGTCAGACTTTTTCATTTTGGGAATTTATGGGTAATTTTCCCCCCCTAAAACTCCCCAAAACTCCCCCTTAGGGTGACCCGATTCTGCCCATCTTCGAACTTAGCCTGTCGATTGCCAAGACAGATTTTTCGTGCAAATTTGAACTTTTTATCTCAATTCTTTCGAGAGTTATCGTCTGGAATGACACATACATATATAAATATATAAATATATAAATATATAAATATATAAATATATATATATATACATATAATTTTTGGTGTCTTTCGGCAGGGAATTCAGGATGGTCTGAAACGGATTTTGGTATAAAAATCTTTCGGAAATTCGAGTTTTAAAAATTTTGGACCGAGAACAATAGCTTCCTTTTCTTCGAAAATTCGCTAAATGTAGTACATTAGTTTTAATTATACTATTAGATACCTACTATGGGAGTTATTTTTCTATGGGAAATATAGATTTGGTTTATTAGTTTCAATAATGAACATTTGTTTAACCCGCCTCGAAATATGATGGTTTGCATTTTAAGGTAGGTAGAATCCGGAAATGGAATAGAAAATTTCCGTTCGTCCACCGTACTTGGCACTTCCGTTAGTTAGCATGAACCTAACCTATAAATAAATTTGTCGGTCCAAATCTGAACTCATTTCAACGATATTTAAGATAGTTATGGGCGTTTCAAGTATTTCACGTTTGCGCATGCGCAGACGAAACGATTTCCATGATTTTGGAACAGGACCACCTGCGATTCAACCCGCGTGTACCCTCAAAATTTCAGCTCTGTACAACTATTTTTCGCGTAGTTAGAAGCGTTAGAAAGAAATGGTCAAAATTTAAAGTTCGCGCATGCGCTGATGAAAGTGACATCACGATTCCAATGAAATTCATTTGAAAGCATCAAAGTGTTATCCCTGATCGATCCTCCAACTTTAAACTCATTTCAACGATATTTAGGGTAGCTATGGGCGTTTCAAGTATTTCACGTTTGTGCATGCGCAGACGAAAATTACTGTACTTTTTCGATAATTTTGGTATGGGACCATCTGTGACCCAACCCGCACCCACGCACCAAATTTCAGCCCATTTCGACCATTATTTCGGGTAGTTATCGGCGTTACAAGGAATTGCCACAGACAGACAGGTACACGGTACCAAAAATGTTCCCTGATGTCTGAAACGCAAAATGGAAGTGGAAATTTTCATTTTGGAGGAAATAAATTTTTTTTTACTCAATCACGAATCCAAGGCTTCCCTACCTTCGGGAGGGACTAAACAAAAATACCCTACTAATTCAGGGTCTCATACGCTAGTAGGAATTCAGTGATTAATTCAGTGATCTACGCATAAGGGGTGATAATAAACTTTGCATAATATAGTTTACAGCGCTTTTCCCTCTGTAATCCCAAAACTTCAACTGTGCTGAAATATTTTTCTTCCAACCTACTTAGTGTAATAAGCTAGCTAGATATTAATTGTAGGAGAAACATACATATTTACATACATACATATTTACATACATACATATTTACAGGGGCATACATATTTAGCCTGAGATTATAAGATTCTTATGAGTTCAAATGGTTCTTGCGTTTTGCTAAGTAGGTATGTAGGCAGCTGGTTTAAGCAGTCCCCCTATGTGTTGATATTTATTTTTAATTTAAAATTTATTGAATATAAATCAGAGAATTTTTGGATGTTAGATGGATTTCACATTAACTACTTGAGTACTTCGATTTGAATGAACTTATAACGGAACATCGGATATCTACGGCGTACCTTCATGTTTCTATTTAATTGAAATTGGTTAAATAATGTCGCATACAGACCCAAATAATTATAATGCGTACATAAAACCAAGATACACATCATGGACGAGTATAACATCATAGAGCAGCATTAGTCACATAATTATAAAATTATTAATGTAATTAAATTGGGAATACTGTTGGATTACTAACAGGCAGGTGAGTTGTCCGTTTCATTTGATTAGTTCAGAAATTTTTTCAGTCTGCCAAGAACAAATTTCTACCCTCTCAATCAAGATCACAAATGTTTGTGCCAGAACTCCTGGAAATGTCACAATATCTTTCGGTTCATCTTATTTCATACAGAAGAAAGTTCGATTTTCCAGTTTTTCAATTTTTTTAATTTCACCAAAGAGCATTAATATGCACAAAAAATTAACGTCTATGGTATGTCCATTGTAGGAAGGTGTTCGGAGCCGCAATGTGGTGGATCCAGCTCAAGTTTGATAAAATAATGGCCTATATGAACTGAATCCTACTTCGCAAAAGGAGTTCATTCTCCATTAGAAATAGGTATACATTTTCAATTTTTGTTTCACAGTTCAAGTCTCCGACACTAACACAATTAAAAGATGAAGTCGAAGCACCTTCCAACATTGGAGAGACTAGTCAAGAGTTCATTTCCCCTGGTCGTGCATAAAGAAAGAGCAACCATCTTCCTCACGTCTCAGACGGTTTTATTACCCCCTCCCCCCTATCTTCACAGGATTTAAAAACTTCTCATTTCCCATTGGCTGTTGAGATCCTTTGTTGTCGGAGCTGCCTCGTAAGTGGGTCAGACTGGGTCAAATGAAACGAGTTTCTTGAGATACGACCATTTGTTGTTTTGTGAAGGACGGATTCATTGGCAAACATAAATTCAGTCGGATCGTGTTTCAGCTACCTGAGAGGAGATGATGTGTCCGCAGCAGTAAAAGAACTACGTGAATATTGAATGAACATAGAATCATTCGCTTTTCCCTGGTGGTCGAGCGAAATACAAAATTCGTACCGGTGTTTACGGACTGTCGGAAACGAAGGTAGGTAAAGAGATACGAACTAAATCACTCGTGACGAAATCTTGGAAACCCATTTCAAAGAAAAACGGAGTTATCGAAAAAATAGTCTATTTCCACTAATACACGAAAAACGCAAAAAGCACTGTTCAAACCATCGTCAGTAACACACAATAGTGTACAACAACAGAACAATAACTATTGTGTGTTACTGACGATGGTTTGATCACCGAAACCGGTATAACAGTGTTTTTTCCGTTTTTCGTATATTAGTGGAAATAGACTATTTTTTCGATAACTCCGTTTTTCTTTTAGGTAAAGAGAATTTTGCCAAAGACTAAACTGGCCATTAGTTTGGCTGACATCTCCAATAGGCTTTTCATGAGACGGAGGCAGGGTAGATTAAGTACAACTCTTATTATTAGGTTAAAGGGCACGTACCTACATATATGGGTAACGTGAATAACTTTGGGGAGATAGTCCTAAATTATGTCTCTAGTAGTTACTCTCTGGTATTTCGGAGGAGGTAGTTCTAGAAGAATGAACCCTTCATCAATTGAGTACCAAAAAATGCCTTCGTAGGTGAACTGAAAAAATGAACTAAATTTTGTTCATTATGAGAAGGTGTTCGGACCCGCAAAGTGGAGGGACCAACTGATTAATAGCATAAGAACTGAAGTCCACTTCAAACTTCACACAATGACTGTATTATTCTCCTTTGGGAAGGCACATTTTTGATCTTTGTTCCACAGTTTATTTCCCCTAAACAATAAAAGTCAAAATTCCAAGCACATTCCAATACTGGACTATAGGGCTCATAGTATACCTTTGCCATTTTACAAAAAAATTAACCTTTTGCACAAAGCCATTTTTTGTGCTACCTCTACTGTCCGGGTGCATTAGTGTATCCGCACTGAACCGTTGTCTCCTTGGGGGCTGTTATTTCCCATCCTGACCGACAGTTTTCGTGCAGCTGGCGTCGTTCTGTCCCTCACGCTTGTTGCACATCAACAAAAACCCGAGATCCAGCAGCTGTAGCTTTTACTCGCAAAAGCTACGTGGAAGCCAATATAGTTTCCAGGTAGCATCCTCACTGAAGAGAGCGAAGAAAATTGAACAGGTAAATTATTGTAGGAACCGGTAATAATTGAATACGGGTGAAATAAATACATGGAGGATTTTGAGAGAAAGAAGGAAAAAACGCTGCAAAGTCCTTGTCACATGGGTTTATTATTCTACTGGACATACCTACAGAAATGTTGGCTGGCCATTTATTGTTTATTTCACGTGAAATCATTGAAATAGCTATTTCTGATGGTTTTCACAATTTTTGGCCTCTAAAACACGAATTAGGTACGCTCCTTTTTTTGGTTTATTATTCTGTGAATAATACACCTATGTAATCGCTCAGCAAAAAATTTTTATAAC